>PUFA01000288.1:1200000-1676479 GCA_003508835.1 Eonycteris spelaea | reverse complement strand
TAAAATATTTTGAGAAAAGTACATAAAATTCCAATTTCAGTGTCCATAAATAAAGTTTTACTAGAACATCACCATATCCCATTTATGTAATATCTACAGCTCCTTTCATGCTACAACAGCAAAGTAGAGTAGTTGTAATGCTGTGTGGCTTACAAGCCTAAAATATTCACTGTGACTATAGTAAAAGCTTACTGATCTCCTGCCACAGGCCATCTTTCTGGGCTAGCATCTTACTTTTTGGATTATACCAAGCTTGGCGTAAAAACTTTCCATTCACGTTTACTCCTCACATTGAAGATACCAAAGACTCTAAGTAGTCACTGATAATTTATAAATACTACAAATGTTCCTTAATGTTCACATTTTTTTCATTATATCCTGCTCAACTCATCTACTCTCTGTCTCTTATAATAAAGAAAGGAACTATTTTCTGAAGGAAAGCATAACTTGTTATTGGGAGTTCTGTTTCTATTCTTCCTTAAATATCCACACCTTAAGGAAGTCTTAGGGTACTGAGTAGCTAACCCAAGGCATCACAAATATACATTGGAGGTGATAACCTGACACCTGAAATGACCCTAAGGGCAAATAGCCAGCTCAAGCAACAGCTCTTTATTATTGAGTGTCAGGGGACTTTGGAAAACCTAATGAAACATGTAAGGCCACTGCTTAGAATAATGCAAGTATATGCATATAAAATGTGGACTAACATTTTAGAGAATTCGTAAACACTCTAAATCCCATCCTCAGATTTCTAGATATCCATAGATCTGAGGTTTAAAAGCTCTGACTTACAGGGCCTGCCTACAAAGGATTGGAAATAGTCTACCAGCCTTTCTATAATTCCATAAACCTGAGTCTCCTGCTTTGAGACATAAAGGAAAAGTCACACATGTAACAAGGCATGAGGAGAGTGAAGACCCACCCAGGGCCACCTCCCCTCCCACAATCATCAGTTAGTCTCCTCTTGTGGCTTCTGCCTAACTGGACTGGGAAATACTCATTACCTTCAGTGTTTCACTTGCTACATATGTGAAAGAGTCTGGGGAATTATGATAATTAAATATAAATAAAACTGTCTAATGACAAATCAATTTAAAAGATTATAAAAGAGAGCTGTTTTTTTAAGGAAACTTTTATTAACAGTGTGTATGTCATAAAACCACAATGCCAAGTAAGGGTTGTGACTTTATGGAAGAACCTAGTGTAGCCGAACCTGGTCAGGCATCAGCATCACTTGGGGGAGATTTCCTAAAATGCAGATTTATGGTTTCATCCCAGATAGACTGAATAAGAATCCCTAAAAGAAAAACAGATGTGGAATGTACGCATACACACAGACATAGACATTTTTAAATAAGGTTTCCAGATGGGTCTCCAGCCACACACAAACCTATACACATGCAAAAGAAACCACTAAATAACAATATGCAGATGTGGGTAGCTCAGAAAAAAATAAAAAGTAGTAAACAAAGAGTCATACAGCTTGAGTTCTAGCTTCTTCGCTGTCATTAATTTGCTATGTAACTTGGGATAGATCACTTCACTTCCCTGGACTGCACCTTTATCTGAAAAGAGAAAGAGAGAAGAGTAGACTAAATGATAACAAAAGGCTTTTTAATTTTCAAAATTCTATGACCTCTTATCTAGCATAATCTATAAGTCCCACTTGATGGAAAGACTGGATCAATTACAAGTAAGTTCTAGAATAAAACAAGTCACAAAGCTTTGGATGCGTGCTCAGGTACAACCTGATTGCACTAAGTCCAAAGAAAGCAGGTTAAGGAAACAAGTACAGTATAATAGACAAAAACTTATCAGGCCCTAAAAAGGATACTTTAAAGTACTACATGAAACAATAGGATGGTGCACCTATCTACAGAGCCTAAAAATGCATGAAACAAAAATTGATAGAATGGAGAAATAGACAATTCAACAATGAAAGTTGGGCTTTGCATACTTCACTTTCAAAAATGTATAGAACAACTAGGCAAAAAGATCAATGAAGAAATAGAAGGTTTGAACAACATTGTAAAACAAATAGGCAAATGAGACTCAAAGCAAGAAGAAGGAAAGAAAAAATGAAGACTAAAGTATAAATATATGAAATAGAAAATGGAAAAACAATAATCAACAAAAAAATAAGTTTTTAAAAATATCAACAAAATTGACAACTTTTAGCAAGAATGATAATTAAAAGATTCCAATAACAAAAATTAGGAATGAAAGAAGAGACAATACTACCAAAATTATAGAATTTAAAGGATTATAAGGAGGGTTTTATAAAACAATTTATATCAGCAAATTAGATAACCTACATGAAGTGAATGAATTCCTAGAAGTGCACAAACTACCAACATAATAAAGGTACAAATCAGTATCAAGGGACGTGCAAAAATCCTCAAAAAATGTTAGCAAACTGGATACAGTAACATATAAAAAAGATTATACATCATGACTAAGTGAGATTTATGCAAGAAATGCAGTTTCAATATTTTAAAACAAAGTTTAAAAGTTAATATATTAAAATAAATACAGAAATAGCATTTGGCAAAATTCAACAACTTTTAATGATGAAAACATTCAGCAAAATATTAATAGAACGTAATTTCCTGAACCCGATAAAATTATGTATAAAAACTACAGCTAATATCAGACTTAAAATTAGGAAGAAGACAAGGATGTCCCTCCATTTACTTCTCTTAAACTGTACTAAACTTTCCAGCCATGGCAATTAGACAAGAAAAATATATAAAATGCACCAACCTAGAAAGGAAAAACAAATGGAAACATATTTCATTTTCATGTACAGGAAGACTTAATATTGATAATATGGTAATACTTTCCAAATTGATTTACAGATTAGTGTGATCTCTAACAAAATCTCAGCTGCCTTTTTTGCAAAACTGACACATCACTCCTAAAATTTGTATGGAACCTTAAGAGACTCAAAATAGCTAAAGTAATTTTGAAAAAGAATAACCAATTGAAGGGCTCACATTTACAACAAAAGCTACAATAATGAAGACTGTGTGGTACTGGCATAAGGATAGACATATAAATCAGTGGGGCAGAATTGAGAGTCCAGAAATAAACCCACAGCTTTTTTTGACAAGGCTGCTTGAGGAAAAATATTCTTTTCAACAAAATGTGCTGGGGCAACCAAATATCTACACGCAAAAGAATGAAATTTCATCCTTACCTCATACCATATATGATCATTAACTAAAACCAAATCAAATGTAAAAGCAGAACTTATAGAACTCTTAGAAGAAAACACAGTGACCTTGGATTAGCTAATGGGTTTTAGATATGACACCAAAAGCACAGACAACAACAAAAATAAACTGAAGTTAATCAAATTTTTAAATTGTTTTGTTTCAAACAATCTTATCAAGAAATTTAAAAAGAAAACCCACAAAATGGGAGATATTTGCAAGTCATATTTCACATGGGACTTATACAGAATATATAGAGAACTGTTACATAAAGACAAATAACTCAACTAAAAAATGGGCAAGAAACTTGATGATATTTCTCCAAAGATGTACAAATGCTTAATAAGCCTATTAAAATATGCTTAACATAGTTGGTCATTAGAAAAATCCAATCAAAACTTTATACCCACTAATATCATTGGAATCAAAATGTCAGATAATAACAAGTGTTGGTGAAGATATGAAGAAATTAAAACCCTCATATATTGTTGATGGCAATGTAAAATGGTGTAGCCACTTTGGAAAATAATTTTCTGGTTTGTCAAAAAGATAAAAATAGAGTTACCAAATGACCCAGCAATTCTTCTTCGAGGTGTATACTCAAGAGAATTGAAAACATGTCTACACAAAAATCTGTATACAAGTGTTCATAGCAGTATTATTCATGATAGCAATATGAAGAAACAACACAATTATCTATCAACCAATTAATGAATAAACAAAATATGGTATACTCATAAATGGAATATTATTAGGCCATAAAACGAAACGAAGTACTAATACATGCTAAAACATGGATGCACAATGAATACGTTATTCCAAGTGGAAGAAGTCAGACATAAAGGTCACATATGACTCCATACATATGAAATGTTTAGAATAGGTAAATTTACAGAGGTAGAAAATAGATTATTGGTTGCCAGGAGCTGGGAGAAGGAGGGAATAGGGTATGACTGCTAATGAGTATGGAGGTTTGTGTTAGGGTGATGAAAATGTTCTATAATTAGATAGTGGTGATAGTTGTACAATATGTTGTGAATGTACTAAAAAAAAGAATCATACACTTTAAAAGGTGAATTGTTTGCTGTATGAACCACATTTCAATAAAATTGTTATAAAAACAACACTTGCACACACACATACTCATACACACACAAAGTG
Organism: Eonycteris spelaea; assembly: GCA_003508835.1. NCBI lineage: Eukaryota > Metazoa > Chordata > Mammalia > Chiroptera > Pteropodidae > Eonycteris > Eonycteris spelaea. The sequence continues at coordinate 1,672,100 of PUFA01000288.1, read as the reverse complement.
TGGGTGGCAGTGGCTTTCTGGAAGCAGCAGAGAAACTGAGGTTGTCATGCCAGCCTTGTACAGCAAATCAGAATTGTAGTGGCTTTCAGTGGTTAGGGCTGATGGAGATGAGATGAGAAACTTCCAAAAAAGGCAAAAAATTGAATATGACAACAATTTTAAAAATGGAAAACCCAAAGTTTGTGTACCACATGGAAGAACTAGTGCCACCCATGTACTTTTTAGCCATCCCTCCATGAGGGTAACAGCTCTCCTTGGAAGTGTCATTTTAAACATATGTATGTTGATATGCACACACAAGACTTACATTTGACCCACAAACTTACAGAATATTTTCTCATTCATTAACATTGATTTTCAAACATTTCCAACATCATTATTTGTTCCAAGTTTGTGGAAACTGAGGCATCAGAGAATTAAGAGACTTATCTAAAAAGACACACTGTAGGCCATGAAATGGAATTCTAAATCAACACCACAAAGAAAAGACAGTGAATGGCAGGAAACAGCCATGTTCTGTTATACATCCAACAATTTTATAAATTAAACCACTTTTCTCCACTGGCTTACTAGGAAAACTTTGGGCCATTTTCCAACTGTTGAGTCAGCTGCCCTATTTCTACTGTAGCCACCATCCTTGAAAATAATAAGTGCAGAATAACTGCTCTAGGAAGAGTGTTCAGCCTGAAGGCCAAGCATCACAATCTGGCCAGGCCTGGCTTGGGTTTCCCTGAATTAAGATACAAAGTATTCCACATCTTCTTTATCCAATTATATATCATAGGACACTTTGGCTGCTTCCATGTCCTGGCCACTATAAATAATGCTGCTATAAACATTAGGGTGCATATGTCTTTGCAGATAAAGATAACCATTCTATGCAAAATAAGTCAGGCAGGAAAAGTTGAAAACCATATTAATTTTCAACTCATATGTGGGATATAAAATTGAAAGTAACAAACAAACATGACAAACAAACTGAGACTCAGGGACACAGATTGTGGATTTGTGGTTACCAAAGGGAAGTAGGGAAAGGGGGAGGTAGACAGAGATAAAAGGGGTCAAATATACTATGGCAGAAGAAATAGGTAGTGAATACACAATGCAATATATATACAACATACTATTGAATTATATGTACACCTGAAACTTATTTGATTTTATTAATCAATTTACCCCAATAATTTTTAATAAAAAAGATACAAAGTGTCATATCACACAGTGGGGTTGCTGAAGGGGTGATCCTGTGCCCTCTCTTTGCTTGCTAGTCAGGAAGGATCAGACCATTTGTGGTTAAAGCATTATGACCACTTTCCATTGACTGTCATCATCATCATTATAGTTCATGGCTTTGTGTCCAGGGCCAGGAGCAGCGCACTTGAGCAGCTGAACTGCACAGGGTAAGGTGGGGAAGAGAAGAGGCAAACACAGCAGGCCATGGCGGAACAGAGCTGGCCTGGCTGCTTTAGCAAGTAAAGGGTTCTAAAAAGGGCAGTGAATCAGCCTTTTTATAAGGGTAATAAATAATATTTGTTAATATAAAATCATTGTAATTCCCACCTTAGGAAGGGAATAGCCTTATTATACCCATTTTATATAAAAGAAACTGAGCCACAGAGACTGAGAGGCTTGCGCAGAGCCACAGAGAAAGCTGCGGACCTGGCACTTGAGTTTGTGAAATGTGTGGGATTCAGAAAAACACTCTAGATGGGTGAATTCAGGAGGATCTCTTATCTGATACATTATCTCCATCCTCTCATCTGGGAAATAGCAGCAGCCTTATGATCTGGCAGGTCTATTTCAGAAGGCTGTCATGAACTCCAAATGACAGTACTGGGAGCATCCTTTACACAACGTAGATTGCTGCCTAAGTGCTAGTTATTCTTCCTGCCCCAGGCTCTGCCACTAGTGATGCCCTCCATTGGGACTGTCCTTCTTTAGGGAGGGAAAAAAAGCTACATTTATTGAGAGATAATTACATGCTAGACATTAGGTGAATCTTTCACATATATTATCTCATTGAATTCTTTTACAACTATGCCCAGAGAGGTGTTATTACCCTCATTTTGCAGAAGAGATACCTAAAGCCTGGATCTCTTAATGATCAGATAAGGAAGGCAATTCAGGTCTCTCTGCCTCTCAAGGCCACATACTTTCCTTTAACCAGGGAACGGCCACCGGTAGCCAAACCCAGCTTACTGTCCCAATTATGCCATCTACTTCCCCAACACTACACAGGCAGAGTACAGCAATTACACAGGTTGCTTTGACATGCTCTGCATGGCCTCAAACACTTATCACCTGGTTCTTTACAGAAAACCCTTAACCAATCTTTTGACTGTAACAGTGAAGAAAGTGGGTTTGGGTACTTGGCCGCCTGGGCCCAAAGATCAATATCCCCACTTAACTGTGTGTGACCAAGACCAAAGGAGAGTCACTTAACTATATCTGAGCTGCACTTCCCTTATCTGTAAATTGGGGCCATAGTAGTGCAGGATTCTAGGACCCTTGTGGAACTTAAGATACTCCACATGAAGCTCTCACCCATGCTTGGCACTCCATCCTTGCTTGATACTTAGAGGCAAGGGGCCAGAAGTGCATCACACTGCCACTGTCCCTACTGCAGCTCAGCTGTTTCTGCCCTTCCAAGTTTTCTTTAAGGCCAGCCTCACAATATTGTTTAGGTTACTTCTTCCTTTGTACACTTCTTGCCTGACCATCTTTCTCTCTCTGCCCAGCAATTCCCAGGGCTCAGTGTGGTGGAGAGTCAGGATCAAGATTCCTCTGAGGCTAAGAGTCCAAACTGGGTTGGGGCAGGAACTAGAACTATTGGAGTGCAGAGGGGCAGTGGAAACAGAGCTAGAAAAGATGAGGGGGCATGCGACTGCCCTCAGAGCAGAGGATGAGTCTCTAGTTTTCAGATTGGGATTTTTTTTTTTCTGTAAGAACATCTTGGGGCAGAAACAGGCCAGAGAAGGTTAGCCACCATCTACTTTTTACTGTCCCAGGCCTTTAAAGACTGTAGTTCAAATATATCTTTCAAATAGAACTGTTCTCTTTTGAAAATAGTTGTTCTCTTTCAAAGACAGCATTAAGAGCTTTTAAATCAGATTCTCTAGTTCCACCCCTGCAAAGATTCTTTGAATAACTCAAAATGGGATTAGCCTCCCTGGTTCTAAGGACTCCTGCCATCAGCACTAAAGGCCAGGAGCTGTGGAAGCCATCACACAGGCAGCTCCCGCCCAGCCTTTCCTTTACTGGGGATGGAGGGAAGGCCTTGTTCATGTGAAGACATAGGCCTTGATCTTTGGCAGAGTTGGAGAGGCACAGCCTTAGGTTGATCAGAATACTAGCTGGGAGGTATGTGGACATGTATGTGGTGAGAACACCAGGCTGGAGTCCTGAGACCCTGACCCTCATCTTGACCTCCTCTCACCTCTCAGCCACTCCCTTTCCTGGGCCAACCGCTGTTGTCCTCCAGCTCTCCAAGAGCCCTAAGAGGTTTTTTTTTGGCACTGCTGGAAACTGACCTTAATACCTGTGTTCTAGGTGTCAGGCTAGGCCCTCAGCTAGGAAGTAGTGACCCCAGGCACCTAAATTAAGATTTAATTCCAGGTTTGCCAATTTCAAAGTTCCAAAATGCTTTAGTCTGTTCCATCCTGTCTTTTCTGTATACAGTCCCATCTGATGACCTCCCCGCCACCCCCAAGATCATCCCTCCTACCTGGACAAGTAAGTATGTTGGAGGGGGCAGGGGTTATGGGGCCTGTGTAGAGATTTCTGCTCCCTTAATAGGCCTGGGGTTTATAAGCTGTGGGAGTGTGTCTCCTTCTAATTGAAAGAGTTAAGGGAGGGTGGAGCACTAGGAAGGAGGAGGCGAAAGAACATGTACTTTATGTAATTCTCTGGGATAAAACTAATACCTGCAAAAAAACTAAACAGAATAGCTACAAACAGTTCAAAAGAAACAACAAAGAAAACTGCAAAAGCCCCAATACACATAATCTAAAGCTCTACATGCTTGTTTTCCAAGTAACTGGAACCAAAACCCTTGACCTCTGGTTACCCAGATTTTATTATATAAGCAGACATTAAGAGCACTGAGATTTAATTGTGCTCTTGGCCTCAAATTCAGTCTTCTCAGTCTGTAGTACATTCTGTATGTTTAGATGTAAGGGTCTAACAAGCAGAAATAGAATATCACAGTATGAACAAGGGGTGGACCTTCAAAGTCACTAAACATTGAAATCGTGGGGTAGGCTAGACACAGACTTCAAAAGGAAAGAGTATGTCATGAAAATGAAAGGATCAATAAGGTAGGAAACAACCCAACAGCAAGAACCAGAATAGACCAAACTGAAAAACCCTAAGAGGGCTCTCTGCTTTCCAGTCTCCCAGGGCTGGCCACAGGCCCTCAGTCCCCATCTCTGCCCAGAGGCCAGGGGCTTCACAGGGAGCAAGAAGAAATGGCATTGCAGTGGCGTGAGGCCCATGCTTCTCATTTCCAGAAATTTTTCACAGACGTTAACTAATTAATTTTGTTCCACACAACTTGACACAACACCAGAGCTGCACTTGTAGGAAGAGATGTGTCAAAATGTCAGAGTATTGTTGGAGCCAGGAAAACAGCAGAGAAAACAGTCTGAAGTCAGGAATGAAAACGGTGAGCAAAAAAGCAGGGACATGGCAAATTAAAGGGTTTAACAACGGTGAGCTACTTTTCTGAGACACATGAGGACTAGGTTTTTTCTCAGCCTCCTGCCCTCCTTAAGAGCAAATACCAGGACAGTATGATATTCAAGTCCTGGCTCTGCCACATACGTAAAAGACAAGTGATCTTGGACAAGTCTCTGCGTGACTATAGACATGACCTTCCTCATTGTAACACCTCTGACATTCTGTGGTTCTAATTCTTATAAAGCAGCTGTCCTTGTCTAGGAGGATAGGAAACACTGGGAGAAAAGGTAACTTTGGTAAGTGCACATGACCTATAGCCAAAAGAGCATCTATTAACAATTGGCCTTAAAACCTCTGTGATGGTTAATTTTATATGTCAACTGTGCTAGGCATAGAATGCCCAGACATTTAGTCACATTATTCTGGGTATGGCTCTGAGGATGTTTTGGATGAGATAAACATTTGAATTGGGAGACTAAGTAAAGCAGATGATCCTCCCTCCTGTGAGCAGGCCTCCCTCATCCAGTCAGTTGAGAGTCTAAGAGAATAAGGAGGCAGAATCAGAGGGGAGAGAATGACTCCTGCCTGATTGCTGAGCAGGACACCAGATTTTCCTGACCATAGGATACAAACTGAAACTTCAACTCTTCTCAGGTCTACAACTTGCTGACTATAGATCTTGGGACTTTTCAGCCTCCGCAAATTCTGTGAAGCCAATTCCTTATAATTAATATATTATTTATATAATTAATTATATATATAATCTGTTGGTTCTGTTTCTCTGGTGAATCCTAACTAACATAACCTCCCAGAGCATCTTAGATATATATGCATCAGAGAAGATGGCTAAAAACACTGCTGGAAAACATTTCCTGCCACATCCTATATACATTAAAAATATAAAGATGAGCTCATGTGGTTAGAGATATATATAACTTTGTAGAACAAAGCATTGGTCAGACCATTATTGAAGCCATATGCCACATATGAAGAAGCATGGTCTAAGCCTGGGACTGAAAAGGTTAGGAAGAGAGCCACCAACATAACAATATAGTGAAAAGCAGGCCCTGAAAGAATGGTCAGGGCAAGTGAGTGATTTTAACTAAAGAGCAGAGGCCTGGGGAAAGATTTACAGAGGTAACATGTAAGGGTTATTGTATGGAATGCTCTTCTACCATGGGAGCAAAGCCAGGAAAGCCTGGTTTAAAATGAAGAAGATGGAAGGTAATTTATTCACATCAGAAAGATTCTGATGACTGGATTGTAAGAAAAAGCAGTTTAAGCATTACTCATGATCTCACAATCCAACGTTTAGGCACACATCCCTCCAATGCTTTCTCTAGACTCAAACTCTCTCTCTCTTTCCCCCCACACACTCATCCTCTTCCTATCCCTCTCCTTCTCAACTCATACTTCACAGTTTTATTTTTTTTCTTAAAAAAAATCATGAACTTAAAAAAAAATCATCAACTACTTCTGTACACCATAATTTTTAAGTAGATTAATACTATTCTACCATACGGATGTATCATAATTTATTTAACAAATTTTCCATTTGTGAGAATTTAGATTCTTTTTAATTTTTTACTTTTTTAAAGAACACTATGATAAATAGTTTTATATTCAAATTACTTTTTACACCTTCCTCATTGTTTTCTTGCAATGAATTCTTAGATGTAGAATTGCTGGGTCAAAAGTTGTGACCTGCCTAAGGATTTTCAAATCTAGCCAAATTCCCTCTAACAGTGAAGAAGAGCACCAATCTCTATGCTCTCATCAACACTGGGCATATTTTTTTGTTGCTGTATCTTTGCATAAAGTGATTCTGTGTATGAGAACATTGAAGAAGTCTTTTTGTGAATTAAGTGGCATTTGATGGCCCTAGAGTGCGTGGTGGGATTTCAGGAAGCAGCTTTGTTGAGGAACATCATTTTAAGGCAAGAAACAGCAAAACAGAGTAGACTCTGATGCTCTTTGGAATAGTCTAGACACACTGACACACAGGAGTCATGGGTCACACTGGAAGATTAGATAAAAAAGGCAGATCAGAGAAGGCCTTGAATGGCATCCTAAGGAGCTTAGATTTTATTCCACAGCAATCGGAAGACTTTAGCAGTTTCCGAGCGGGGGAGCGATGTGTTTTTGCATGCTATCCTGAGGGTGCCAAGGACCTGCCAAGAAGGTTGTTAAGTGGCAGGATCGGGTTTCATAGTTTTGACAGTAACCAGGAGACATGTCTATTTTTCCCACTCTGGCGTGACGTTTGTGTTGGAGCACTTCATTCATGTTCCAACATGCTTCCCATTAAGAGGATAAAACCCCACCCGCACAAATCAAGAAGGAAGACAGAACAAATGCATGCAGACCCAGCAGAACTGAATACAACAGGGCCTGTAGATAGGACTTGATAATTTATCTCTGTCTTTATTTCTTTCATCAATATTTTATGTTACTAGGAAACTCCAGCTTTATTTTCTGGTAATAAATTTATCATGAGACCACGAGCAAGTTGCTAAAGCAGATGCCTGGGAAGCTGGACAGAAGCGCAGCTCCAAGCCTCACCCTGCTGGCTCGGCCACTCTGCAGAGCAGAGGTGCTGCCAGGCCAACTGAAAGAGTTCTGACCCCAGGAGTGGGGCTTCCCTTTATGTGGATCACTGATTCCCCAAATAAACCCTCTTCAGAAAATGTCTTTCCTCCCTGGGAGGCTGAGTAGCATTGAGGAAGGTTAGTCAACAGCTCTGATTAATCACTCAACAGGCATAGAACCCTGTAATAGAATGGGGAAATAAACATATTCAAATAATAGCTCTTGTTCTCACAGAATTTGCAATTTTTGTTCATGTTTCAGCATCAGCAGAGTACTTGGAGCGTAGTAGGCACTCAGAAATTTCTTCTATGATGGGTGAATAACTGCTGACAACTGCTGTTAGAGAATCCTGGTGTCTAATTTCAGCCCTAGCTCAGATTTCTGTGCAACTGAGAGAAGTCTCAGCTTCAGAAACCTTATTTTACAAAGTGGGAAAAAAATACTAACAGTAGCAGACATTTATATAGCATTTGCTCTGTGCTCTCAAAGTTATATATATTAAATTAATTTTCACAATCTCAAGGTAGATGCTATTATTACTCATATTTTACAAATGTGGACTTTTATGCCTAGATAGGTTAAGAACCTTGCCCAATTCAAGAGCTAGTTTTGAATTCAAAGTCTGTGGTCTTATTCACCTCACTATACCATCACACATCACCTGTATCAGTTAGGTAGAGCTCATTTTTGTGCAAGTGCCAGAAACTTCTTTTCTGTTAAACCTCATTCAAGCTGGCTTTAGCAATAATAAAATTTATTGAACAGCTCACAGGAAATGCAAGATATATTATCTGTTTCAAGTATGGCTTAATGTATGTCTTCAAATAATGTCACCAGGACTCTGTTTCTCTCTATCTCAACTGTGTTTCCTATATTTACTGAGAACTTACAATGTGTCATGAAGCTCCACTCTCAAACACGCCCACCATATGGATTTAAGATGGCTGCCACCATTGCGTATCTTAAACATGCAGAGCATTTAATTAGTGGAAAAAGTGAATGTCTTTTCCAGTATTCCCAGCAAAGATTTCATTGTGTCTCATTGGTTGACATCAGTCCACGTGATTTAATGGCCAAGGGAAAACAATGTGCTAATTAATGGAGACCTAGGTCAAACACTCCACCTGTCAGTGGGGATTGAAGCTCCACCTGAACACATGGGCTATTCTGCAGATGAGGTAGTTCCAAAGAGGAAAGCAGGATACAGTTGTCAAAGAATAGAAAATAGATGTTAAGTGGCAAAAGTAGCAGATGTCTGCTCTATACTCTTTCTTCTTGCTACACCCAGAAAAAAATATTGAAATGCTGATAGAAACACATCAGTTCAAAAGACTATCAAAAAAATAAAAAGATGAAATATTTTTGCCCAAAAATAGAGAGACCATCAGCCAGCCCAGGAACTAACACATCATCTAGCATTCTCCTCCCCACTCACTCTAATCCTTGGGACCATTTTCTGCTCTTCAAACATACCATGGAGCCTCTTGCCTCAGGCTTTTGTAGTTTTTGTTCCCTCTGTCTACAATGTGTGTCACCTGGAGATCTGTGTGGCTGTCTCCATTTCATTCAGATCTCCATCCAAATGTCAACCTTACCAAAAAGGCTTTTCCAACCACTTTATTACTCTTAGTACTTTATTTTTTCTTAAAGCCATCATCACCATGTATGTACTATTAATGTACATATTGTTGCTTATTATTTGTTGTTTCCTCACTAGAAAGAAAGCTCTATGAGGATGGAAGTTTTGTTTTGTTCAAGGATGCCTTCCTATAAATAGCAGTTGTATATCTAACATGTAGCAGATACTCAATAAATATGGTTTAATAATGAATGAATGAGGCATTAGAAAGCTTCTTTGACTGTAGTTCATACAACCCAGTCTGTAGCAGAGAATCTGGGAATGAAGGAGGTAGAAGAAAGAAGGCCCAAAAACAAATGCTGACACCAGGCTTAAGGTGAGCACCTCCATAGCCCTGGATGCTGCTATAGCCAGGGTGGAACAATATGGCCACCAGTATCTCTCAAAGGCTGAAGATATATGGTTGGAAGAAAGAGAGTGAATGGGAGTTTAGAAAGGAGGCTAGAGAAATAGAGAATAAGAAACAGGAAGAAAGAAGCAGAAAAGGGCATAGGGCAGGACTAGAGATGTGCCACAATCAACCCCATGCAATGGCATCAGCACCATGGTTATTTATGTCTGGTCTAAGTCAGGTGGGTGAGGATTGTCCTTTAACCTCTCTCTTAGATCAGAATTGTACCATCATAGAATTGCATCTTGAAAGAGACATAAGGAAAAAGAAAAAAAATCTGAAATATAGTAATCAAGTTCTTTGTCTTGCTGAGCAGTTAAATCTATTTTCATTGAGAAAACTGAAATAAGACTAGTATTCAGCTATGACATTTACTACACAGATTAATGACCTAAATATACCTGAGTTAGAAAATTAAAATCATTTTAGAGAATCATTATATAAACACTCACAATTTCAGGGAAATAAATATATGCAAAATTCATCATACAAGGTATATGCGATATATTAGATTATTTTTCTCCTTTAAAATTAAGTTTTAGTCAATTCCCATTTCCCGCAGAGTGACCTCTGATCTATTGAATATGTAAAGTTCATTATTGCAAGGTGATATTATTGCTTGTACAGCACCATTTGAAGATCATAAATATCCTGCAAAAATCTCATCTTATTCTATGAGGCAGAAATTATTTTACCCACTTTTCATTAAATTTCTGATAAACTACTAAATGCTTGAAAAGTTCTTTGCAAGTATGGGCACTACACAGAAGCATTGGCCAAATGTGAACAGAGAAGGCAGCAAGAGTATGCCCACAGCCAGGCTTTCCTCCTGCTTGAGCCAGTCTCTTGAAGACTGTTCAAACTCACATTTTCTCCATAAGCTCTATGGCCAGCAGCACATCAGAAGACTAACCTTCTCTTTGCAGGAAAGAAAAACTGTAGGATAAAGACTTTCACTCCAGCCACCATCCTCACAGTTGTTTATTCCTGAATCTTCTTCTCCCTCTTCTGCTTTTTTTTTTTTCATCTTCTAGACCCAACTCCAACACCTCTTTGTGTACTGTATGTGCTTGAGATTGTGCTAAGTGCTCTATACGCATGACTTCACTTCTCCCTCACAATAACTGTGGTTTTGTAGTCATGGGGATATAGCATTACTCCATTTTACAGGTGAGAAAATAGAGGCATAAAGAGGTTAAGGAACTGGTCCTGGGTCAACAAGGACTGGAAATGGTGGGATAGCAGCCTATGTCCTGGCCTCTCCATACCACAGATATCAACCAGGGGCAACTCTGTCTCCTAATAGTAACCAGCTTCAAGTGGCAAAGCGCTGCTGTGAGATCCTTGAGCAATTAGTGTCTCTTCTATTGCTTTGGCAATTAATCATCAACTGCCTGTGATAGTTCACCTATTGTCTTGAACTATCATTTCCTTTATTTAGATATTTATGTCTCATCTCTCTAACAAGCCCATAAGTTCCTCGAAGAAATTTATCTTCTAATATCATGGCCAGTACATGTAAGAGATATATCAATCACATCTTGATTGTTTTTGTGAGTGCTCAGGCAAAATGCAACCACATTCAAGAGCCCTTGGTTCTGCAGAATCTTCACCAGCATTTCCCTGTATCAGAACATATCATAACATACCACCTCAACTTATTCCCCTCTTACAGATCAACACCCTTGTCATCAGCCCTACAATCTCCTTCTTTTATTTTTTTTTCTTGTCTAATTGTTCTGGCTAATAGAAGAGATGAAATAATTCTTTTTGTCTTATTCCTGATTATAAAGGAAAATGTTTCAGTCTTTTGCCATTAATATAATAGTAATGTGGGTTTTTCATAAATGTTTTTATCATGTTGAGGATCTATGTGCAATTTTAGAAATTAACAGAATGTCCAAAATAGCAAGCTTTTTTGCCTTTTGAAAAAAGTCATTCAAATCAGCTTGATGATAAATTGATTGGCAAGTATATCAGTTTCTTCATTGGTTAAAATTAAATCAGCACTTAATTATATTTGCATTATCAGTAAAATTATTCAAAAACCATAGTTCTGTGGTGGTTGGTGTCAGGAGAAAGGGGTCAATATAACAGGTTGTTTATAGGGAAATATTGGAAATCACTAGGGTACAATATGATATAATATATGATGAGTCAATAATTTTCTTCTTTTGTACAAGGTCAGGGTAAAATGACAATGTTTCCTCACCATGAAAAAGTATAAGTTAAGAGGGTACATAATAAAATTCTGTAACATCATGAAATGATGGTAAAAGCAAAAAAAAAACCAAAATCATTAAAATTATTAAATATTTTTATAGGAGATACTTTCTTAAGCATGAAAAAGTAATTTTTGAGCAAATGAAAAGTAATTTACACTAAAAGGTTTGTTCAGGCCAGATATAATCAAGTTCTGGAAGAGTTTGGATGAAATTATGATGGAAAATCTGTCATCAGGTATTAAAGAAATTTAGAAATAATAAGAGTGAACGTTTGAGAGAGCTCGCTATGAACCAAGAACTTTACTAAGTGCTTTACATATAATAATTTATTTAACCCTCACAATTACCCTATGAGGTAGATGCTATTATTTTACTCATTTTACAAATGAGGGAGCTGAAATTTAGAGAGATAAAGAAACTTGTCTTGTCCAAGGTCACACATTTACACAGTACTGTGATACAATTACAGCCTAGGCAGCCTAGCTGGTTTCGGGGAGCCTTCACTCCCACAGTTAGTTGAATAATGGCCTCCTGAATAGATGAAGTTTTAATCCAAGGAACCTGCAAATATTTGTTATTTGGAAAAGTGATCTTCGAAAATGTAATTAAGTTAAGGATTTTGAGATGAGAAAAATACCCCGGATTATCTGTGTGAGCCCTAAAAGCCATTACCAGTGTCCTTATAAGAGAATAACAGAGGTTTTACACAGATGTAAGAATAGGGACACATGGAGGAGACAGCCATGTAAAGATGAAGGCAGAGATTGGAATAATACAGCCAAGAACGCAGAAAGAGGCTAGGAACCGATTCTTCCCTAATATTCCCAGAAGGAGCATGGTCCTGCATGATTTTGGACTCCAAAGTAGTGAGAGAATAAATTTCTGTTATTTTAAACCACACAGTTTATGGTTATTCGTTACCCCAGGCACATAAAATTATCTATTTTCACTCTTAACCTGTGTGCTAGGGTGTCTCATATGGGAAGATTTTATCCTCAGTTGAAACAAGTGAAATCACAGCAGCTACCACAGCTGTTCACAAGCATCTTGGTGAAGAGAAAATGCAGAGCTGTTTGGATCACTGTTAAACAGGTAGTTCAATAACACCTGATACTTTTTAAAATGCTTTCCCATTGATCATACCATTTGACCATCTGACCTTTACCAAATTTCCTTTGTACACAAAAAGAAAAATAGGTTCATTTATTCAGTCTATAAATATAAGAGCTGAGACATAAACCTCTGCCTCTACTTAAGAGAGCACTTCCAACTGTATTACACTCCAACTCCAAAAGAAGAGAAAAAATAACAAGGGGGGAGAGCGCAAAACTGTTTAATATCCGTGGACAGCACTTTATAGTTTCCGATGCTCATGCATCTATATTATTTAATTTTCACAATGAGATGTTACTCTTATTATCCCTGTCCTGCAGATAAAGGAAATGAAAGCTGCAAGAAGGCTAGAGACTTTTTCCAAGACACGCAAGGACCAAAAGTGGTTTGATCTTTAATCCAAGGCCAATTCCTCCACCACAGCTACATATTTAGCATATTTAGCATACATAGGGGCTCAGGTCAAAATGCACAAGTACCATACCCAAATGCACATGTTGGTTTTCTTTTCTTTTCTTTTTTTTATTTAAAAATAAAAATAGTCTTGAAGTAAAGTTAAAAACAGAAGGGTGATTTGCATAAGACCCTGAGCTCTCAATTACACCAATTACTTTATAATTACAGGCAATGCCATCTTGGTTTTTCAAAACCTATGTCTATTCTTAAAGAATCTGTCAGAAAGGAGGCTTCTTCACAGGGAGAGGTTCCAATTAGTATGCATGTTGTATACAGAGGGAGAGAAAACCTGCTGGAGCTCCAAGGAAGAGAAAAGAGACAGGAATATTTAAATGCCCCATCTTAGCAAAAGCGCCTGCCTGTTGGGAAACCAAGACCTCTGGAAAACTCCCCACTTTCAGCTCTAGGGGAGAGTTATGTCAGGACAAAATTAGCCTGAACCCTCTTGTCTTGCCTTCCTTCCTCCCCCCTGTCCGTTGCCCCAGCAGCCACCTTTATACTTTTGACATAGGTGGAGAAGAGCTTAGTCTGCTGAACTTGTCTCATAGCCACCCTTTCAAGCTGTAGGGGAGATACAAATGGAATGGGTCTACCTTAATTCCTCCTGCTGAAATCATTGTTTTACCTTCCTCTTGTTCAATACACATGGAACAGTGAAGTGTCACCATCTTCTCTTTCTGAGGGAATATTGGCTCAGAAAACTCTCTTGGAGTTGGTCATGGAGGAGAGGCATTTGCAGTCAGTAAGCTAAGTATTTTTATGTCTTTTCTGGTCTGGGTACTTTCCATGCCCCAATGGCCCTGCCACCAGGCTATTAATCAAAGTCTTCAGACTTTCCTCAAAGAACAATTTTCTACCAAGAGTCCTGACTTACATACCCTGGGTTAGAAAGGGGATCTCAGTGAGTTGGAACATCAAGAAACCTTAGAGATCTCTGAGACCAACCCTTCATACTATATAAAGGAGGACATTTTAACTCTGCCATTTGGGGGTAAGGTTCACTTTTAACACTACTGGTACAAATAGCAGTGTCAACATGTAAAGTCACTGTTGTACAATGCATGTATCCCTGACCCTTGCCCCCTATGTAAGAAGATGAGTAGCCATGTGACAAAGGTAATTTGTTCTGCTCTGACAGATGGGCATCACATCTTCTTTGACTGCCAATGCAAGAAGGTAATGTGGTACATCTGAGCCCACTGCAAATTTGGTGCTTGATACTAGACCAAGCACCTTGGAAGAGTCTGTCTTCTTTCTTTGAAAGAAACTGTCACCTTTCTACGTTTATCAATCTCTAGGCTTAGATTGTCTCTTCCAAAGATATCTGGTCCACATCTGAGAACTCACATTTCTTCCAAAGTCAGTGTCACTCTACCACACTGCATTTCTTAGCAAAAACACCTCCAGTTACAGTTTGCTAAGCACCTTCATTCGTGTTATCTCAGTTTCCAGGGCATATCATTACTGCGATGGCACTTTCCACTCCTTATTACTCCACAGCCTGCTCTCTCCATATCTACTCTTTAGAAGACTGCTAAAAAGAAAGCAAAGAAAGAAAGACAAAAGAAAGGTAGCAGCCATAGCCTTTGGGTTATGCCTTCAGTGGCTCCTCTTATACAGAAAAGGTCTGAGCTCTCTGGCCAGGCCCCGCACAGTATCAGTGCTGTTGCCCTCCTCCCACCCACCAAATTCCAAGCAGACATTTCAAGAATAAAAATCTTTTCCCTGTTGTAATCACCAGGGATTGGTAGTTCTCCTTCTTTGCTTCCATAGCATGTTATAATTCTGTGAAAATAGTGTCTCTTATTTTGGCTCTTCTCATAGCCATGTGCCTATGTTTTACTTTCTTACTAATTTTCTGAGTCCCTCACTATAGGTGCCCGGTACAGATTCACTAATTCTGGTATTATCTCTCTTAGTTTGCGGATGTAAAAAGTGAAACTCAGAAAGATTAATCAGTTTTCCCAAAATCACATAACTGGTGAGGGACAGTACAAACACCAGCCTAAAAGCAGTAGTAATAGTGGATAACATGGATTCTGGAATTTCTCTGCCTGGATTCAAATCCTACTCAACAAGCTGTGACCTTGGTGAGGTTTTTAAGCTTTCTGCTTTAGTTTCTTCATTAATAAAATGAAGATAATAATATTGCCTACTTCATAAATTGTGAGGATTAAATGAGTTAATGCATGTAAGAAGATTAGAAAAATGCCTGGTATATAGAATATACTCACTAAATCTTAGGTATTTTTTTACCCTTTAAATGTGCAGTTTATTGTTTTTTAAAGAGAGAGAGCAGAAGCAAGCAAGAAAGAGGGCATAATAACAGACAAAATATCCTCCAATGTTCTTGAATGTAAGTTTGGAATACACAGATGCAAAAAAAAAAATTAAATATTGCTGCTTTCACACACACTAAGCCATTCCATGTTTCCTTTACCATATCTCTGAGTAGTATCCCTGTCCATTCCCACAGGTCCCATCTAAGCCTTCCTACCCCATTGTTAGATTACAACCTAGCCCTACTCTCAATA
This sequence comes from Eonycteris spelaea, assembly GCA_003508835.1. Taxonomy (NCBI): domain Eukaryota; kingdom Metazoa; phylum Chordata; class Mammalia; order Chiroptera; family Pteropodidae; genus Eonycteris; species Eonycteris spelaea. The sequence goes on along the minus strand of PUFA01000288.1, from coordinate 1,656,476 downwards.
CAACCTGCATGTGGCTGCCAGAATAGTCTTAACAAAGGATACCTCCAACCACATGACTCCTATTATCCAGAGCCATCATCGGAAAATCTATATATCTACACAAATCTTAGGTATTTTTATGTATCTTTTTTTTTCCTGTTCACATCCAGTCACAACAAGTGTCCTTCATCCATCCAACTCTGACATTCATATGCTCTGTACATTGCCTTTCCAACCTTATGAACCCTCCCTTCTCTTCTCTTAACGCTACCACTTGCCCTGTAGAACTCAAGACCAATTATTAGCAAGACCACCCATGTCTTCACCTTCTTCTGTAACCACTGTAACCACTCCTCCACCTTGTGCCTGTAACTAAAACCCAGCTCTTCTCTAGAGACATGGCTTTTTAGTCTGCTCAAAGGGCTCCTTCCGTCTCTGGACCTTACTGGGATGCATCTGCCTTGCTCATTAGGACTGTCTCCTTCTCTTCCCCATGCTCCCCTCTAAAAGTACCTTGCTTGGAATCTCATTTCATCTGACTAAACCACCCATGTCGCCATCCTTGTTGCCATTACCTAGTGCCCTTTTGACCTTAAAGAATCATTTTCTAATAATTCCTCTCTGCCACAGTAGAGGAATTATCCTCTTGCTCATTTTGGTGATTTAATACACAAATAATTATGCTGCCAATACTCTGACCTCCACTCCTCCATAAAGCTTTTCCTCTTTCCTAACTTACTCAATCACCTTGATGCTCATCTCTTCAATCTTGTCATTACCAAGCACTATGGTCCCCTCGTAAGCATAGTTTTAAACATCCTGTATTCTGACTATCTTTTATATTTCAAGCCCACTTATTCAAGTAGCTCAACTCCAGCGATCATTCTCCCCTCTCCCAGAATTTTTGGTACATTGACTCTACAGCTGTACCTGTCCCTTCCTTTTCCATGACCCCAGATTAGATTCCATGTCAATCATTAAGCTGTGTCCCTCACCTTCACCTTCAATGCTCTTGCCCTTATTCTCTCTACTACAACTTATTTTCTTGTGTTCAGCTAAAGACACAATCATATTTTGTCCAGCCAGATTGAACTGCACTTTCACAACTGAACAAGTTTAAGAAAAATATACAATCATGCTGGCTTACTTTAATTCGTAATCAATAAACTTAAGAGGGCCTGTGATGCTGTCCAGAATTCATAATCATGGTGCACTCATACCTCTCTCATTCTGCTAGATGGCTACGTCATGCAATCTCATCTTTAATGTTGGATAGCTCCTCACCAATCCTTAATCTCAGTCAATGACCTTGTTTCTATTTGATTGAGAAAATTGATGTTATACGAAAAGAATATTCACAAGGTCCCACCACAAATCCATCTATCTTCTAGCATTTCTACACATAACGTTCTTTTCTGTCACTATGAGGGATTGTGCTCCTACCTAAGGCCAGCCTTCTACTTTTTCATTTGATCCCATCCCTCTCCAACTATTCAAGTACAAGCTGCTAGCAATTTCCCCTTCTTTTTCTGGCAGCATCAATTTTTCTCACTCTACTGTATCTTTTCCATCAACATACAAATATACTGTTATTTTTCCTATTCAAAAAAATCTTTCAACCATGCTTTTTCCCTAGCTATCCCCATTTCTCTCTTTCCCTGGAGCAAATTTCCTTGAAAAACTTGTTTATGTTTGTTATCACAAAGGCATCTCCTCCCATTCTGCCTTGAAATCATTCTACTTCAGTTTCTACTCCACCTTCCACCAACATTCCTCTTATTAAGGCCACCAGTGTCATCCATGTTGCTAAAGCCAATGTCAATTTTCAGTCCTCATTTTCTTATCATGTGTATTTTACATTGTTGATCACTTTCCTCCTTAAACATTTTCTGAGCATGGCTCCCTAGATCACCCACCAAACTGGTTTCCAATAACATTTTGACATCTCTTCTCAGTTTCCTCCCTTGGTTCCATTTCACTCACCTCTAAACTCTGGAGTGTTTCAGGGCTCAGATTTTACACCTCTATCTACTCCCACTGCTGAAATTTGGTCAAGTCTCCATTTTTTCAGTACTATCTCTGTGCTAATGTCTCCCAGATTTGTATCTCTAGCCCAGGCCTCAGCTCCAAACTTAAATCATATATCATACTGCCTGGTAAACAATCCTATAAGGATGTATAATGGAAATCTAGTACCCAATATATTTATAATTGTGCTTTTGGTATACCCAAACACGTTCTTCCCGCTTTCTTCTCAATATCAAGGCGTGCAAATTCATTCTTTCAATTGCAAGATTAAAAACATTGGAATAACCTTTAATATTTCCCCTTTTCCCATCCCATAGCCAATCCATTAGCAAATGCAGTCATCATTCTTTGAACATACACAGAGAATTTGACCTCTTCTCAACTCTACTTTCATCGCTCTGGTTCAAGCCCCGTGATTCACCTCTGGTGTTACTTCCCATTCTGCCTTTGTCACTCTGCATGGTTATCACAAGGATGTTAAATAGCCCAGATCATTTTAGTTCTCTGCTGAAATCCTCAACTGAGTTCCAGTCCAGGTGACATCATAATGTCTTGTCCTGACTTGCCAGGCCCAAACAGTCTCCCTTACTCTTACCTCTATGACTTTCCCTGTTCTCAGCCTTGTTCACTTTGCTTCAGTCACACTGGTCACCTCACTTCTCCTGGGTCACCACAAGCATTCTCCTGCCTTCAGACCCATGCACTTACTGTTTCCCCTAGTTAGCTATTCTCCAAAATCTGCTCAGCTCCATTAAGCCTTTGCTTAAATTTGACCATTAGTAAGAACTTCTCTGGACACCCTATCTAAAATTTAAACCCTCCCTTTCCCTTCCCCACCTTATCTTCTCCCTTTGTAGCATACTATAGATTCTATTTATTTTTCTTGTTGTCTTCTAGATTCTGCTCCATGAGGGAGAGAAGTTTTGTCTGTTTTGTTTCCTGCTGTATCACCAGTGTCTACGATAGTGCATGACACATAACTGGTGCATAATAAGTTGTGGCTGATGGCCAGTATTATCTGTTTGACATCAATACACTTAGACTAGAGCTCTTGAATTACACCAACCCCAGCTACCAACACATGTACACATGTGCGTGCATGCGTGTATACACACACACACACCTGATTGATTTATTACCCAGTATTCTTCAAGCAAAGCTAGAAACCAGGAATTCATCCTGGATTCCTTCATTTCCCATGTCCCCCAGACCCAATCCACCACAGGTTTGGCTACTAAACCTAAACACATGCCCCACCCAACTCCAGCTCCAGAATCCGTCCTTCTATATTCTCACCCCATACCCTCTGCCACCACCACTCAGGAAAACATCTCTCTGCACTATGTTTATCTGCTTCTCTTGGGCACCTCCTGCACTCTCTATTGCTCACTTGGCTCTCATCTCTTTGGGCTCTATTCATTGCCACCCATGTTTCTCAAGCAGCTGTCACATAGGCCAGCATGTCTTATTCCTGAAATGCCTTTTCCCAGGTCTATGCCTGGCTGACTTTTCCTCCTTTAGGTCTCAGTTTAATCTCCTCAGGGCCCCTTTCCTGACCACCCTGACCAACCTGTTGAAAGAAGCTCCTGCCCTTCCATACCTAGGAGTAGGTGTTAAACAGAAGTGGCAATCAGGACCAAGCAAGAATACCTAAAACATTCTGGGGTGCCAAAGCTGAGTGAGCTTGCTTCCTGCTCTTCACAGCCCATCTTTAGTCCTTCTCTATAGTAATTTCTCTATCTCAGTTTTGTGGAAATGAGGGAGTCCTCTTCATTAAGCGGCACTATCCTAGACAACGTTATTCGAAAGGGCTAAAGAAGCAAGAAATAACTCATCCCAAAATAACCTTTACTTGGCTTCCAGCTGCTCTGAACAGCTGGATGCTTTTCTGAGCCAGAAATCTTCTGCCTCTAATAAGATGAGGAGAAACCAAACACATTGAAATATACTAAATGGGGTCATTGCTGTTAATTCCTTAGGAAGATAAATGCCACTGACTTTCTCCATGCAGCTTTTCAGCAAAAAGTTTTAAACTGTGCTTAGCACTGGGCTGAGTATGAAGAAAGAATCATGTAGTGACCCTATCATGAAATGTACAAACTAGATGTACTCAGAAAAATAACACACATTTAAAGACAATTAGAAAACAATATGATGGAACATAATTAAGCACTAAATAGTGCCATTCAGGTTCAGAGAAGATCGAGGGATAGAGTAATTGGGAAAGACTTCTTAGAGTTTTAAGTCACGTTTTCAAGGGTATAGAGAATTGAAGAAAAGGAAAGTGGTTCAGAGAGAGGGAAACATTTGCAAAGCCTCAGAGTAGGAACAAATCCTGGGCTGATGCAACTGGCCTGATCAGGTTTAGGAGGGGAGAATTTAGAACCCAGGTGTGAGTCTCAAATTCACCACTTACACAAGAATATTAGTAGAAATCACCTAACATCTCTGAGCCTTTTGCCTCATTTGAAAATAAAAATATTACTTGCAATACTTCCTTACTTATCTCAAAGAGCCCTAGTGGGATCAGAAGAAAGGCTGGGTATGGAAAGGCTGTGCACACAGGAAACACAGCAGGGGATAGAGGCAGCTGGGTGGGACAGGGCCAGCCTGCAGAAGGTTTTAAAGCCAGGCTGAGATTTAAAATGGCTTGCCTGGGAAACAGTGAAGTCTTCTCAGTTTGGATATAATAGGACGCATATTTTGTGGAAACATTTTCTTTCTCATACTGAATACAAGATGGCTGGTAAACGAATGCCACATGCTAGGGAGCTCCTTGCTCAACAAGTGAAAGATAATTCAAAGGGTGTCACCCCAGGATTTAAAAGCTGCTCTTTCAGAAGAGCTTTTATGCCCTAAAGTTACACTTTTCCTGCTCCATTGCTTTCTTACAGCATTGTCTCTGGAAATAAGAGTCTGGCAACTTTCTGTGGTAAGGCTTTGTTCTCTCCTAAATACCGCCATCTATATTTAGCATATGAGAACCCACCAGTTTGCTTGGCATTTTGCTAGCCTCAAAGTAGGAAAACATGACCTTCCAGGAATGAGGCAAGCAGATAGGTAGCTGGCTAAAACCAGCAGAACAATGGAAATTTGCTGAACACCCCAACTCTTCCCTATTATCTAAATAGGCTTCATGAGTCCCAGAGAAGACTTTGCCCTGAAACAGAATGTTACATGGGTGGGGTCTCCATAATTTGTTTCTCAGTGCCCCCCCCCCCACCATGTGAAATACTATATGCAGCTTCCTTAGTGAAAGGAGCCCTGAATTTGGAAATAAGTGAATCTGAGCTCAGGGCCTGGTACTACTCCTATACCAGCTAATTGTCTTAAACCAGTCATTGCTGACCCCCATCCTGGAGTCTAGGTTGCCTCTTCTGTAAAGGGAGAGATTGGTCTACTTCAGAACATCTCTAATTTAGCTAATTACCAGGATCTCCTGGGGTGAGTGTGTAAATGCAGGTTCCCAAGCACTGCAGGGAATTCTCATTCAGTCAGTTCCAGGTATGGGCCTGCTGATCTGTATTTTTAACATGAGCCCAGGATGAATCACAACATATTTGGGAGCCACTGGGTCTCTGAGACCCCTTCAATCCCAATATTCTCGGATCCTTTGACTGATTTGATGCAGTCTGTGCAAAATAAAGATGGCAGGGTGACTATTGCTGTTATAAGGGCCTCCCTGAGCTCTTCTCCATCCCCTTGCCAAGCAGAATTCATTGATTCCTGTTCACCTTTGGGCTAGTTGCCTGCTCATCTCTCTCTTGCAGTCTGTGAGAAACTCCGGGGCAGAGGGCATGTCTTATTCATGTCTCTATCCACAGTACCTAGCACAGTGCCTGGCACTGAAATAGGTGGACAACTAAATTTTGAAAGGACAGAGACCTTTTCACCTCCTCCTGTAGTCAAGGAGACACTTGAATTAGGATCAGAATTGGCAAGCCAAATGTCTACAATTTCAACTTGGGCATCTGTCCAAAGCCCAAGGCACCCTTGTATCGCCAAGTGCACAATGGCCCAGATAAGCTTAGATGCCTTTTCCCCATCACCCCCGGCCCAGCCAAGACCATCAGTGATGAGGGTGAGTTGAAATAAGTGGAGGTGGGGGAGGAGCTCCTGGTCTACATGGTTACCATTCAGTCCAGCGTCTGAGGCATGTCCTGGAAAGAAAACTGGCCTCCTGCCAGGAGAAAGCTGGGCTGCAGGCCCTCAGTCCAAGCTCGCTCTGCAGCCTTGCTTGTGTTTTCTAGCTCAGCCTCACCAGGCGCCCTCCTCCCTGGCCAGCACTCCTCCTGAAAGAGGAGTGTGTTTAAGATTCCCTGCACGGGGTATAAGAGGCGATTCCAAGCATCTTGCTGCAGAGCGAACTAATCCTAACAGGTTAATTCCCCCCTCAGTTCATTTCAGCTTATTAGAGGTGGCAGGCACCCCGTGATGCTTCATTACCTGTGCCACTCCAAGTCAAGGCTCTCTTAATGAGCTGAGCAATGTGGGGAGCCCCCTGCTAAGCACCCCAGATGGATGTATTTGTCCTAAAAAGGCAGAATCCCTGAATACCCCAGACCTGTCCACAGGGCAAAGCTATAAAGAAGGGGAATGGAAGAGCCAAAGAGCTGATGGTGCTTCTGTGCCGATTGGACGTCAGAAGGGATCAGAGAGGTTGGCCTTTCCCTTCTCACCTGCCCTTAATCTCTCTCCCTTGGCTCACACTTGACAGTTTACAGGAAATGTCTAGTTTATGTCAAAGGCCCCAGGCTGGAAAGATCCCATGCTCTGCCCACTTAATCCAACTGCTGCCTCTATCATCACATCCTGTTTTCTAACAGAGACAGCGCCATTTCCTTCAAAGGTCTCATTTCAGGGCTTTTGAAATTACCCTGAGAAAGAAGGAAAGAAATTGATATTTGCATTGGCAAGTGGGGAAATAGGGCACATGAGTGTCTGTGAAGGCAGGTACCTGGCTGTGGGCTGTGTGGGCAGGTGAGGGTGTGGCAGAGGCCAAGAGGGGGAGGCAGTGCCAACATTATACGTCTTTATCCTTAAAAAGCTCCAGCCTTCACCACCGAGCCCTCTGCCTGTGTGAGAGATCTCTGCTAATTAATCAAGTACTCTCCACCTCGGTAAGTGAGGACTCCTGCCAGAAGATAAAATACTGCAGCAGCTAGCAGAGGATGGCCGACTTGGCACAGTGGGCAGGGATGAAGTGGAGGATCCATAAAGGGGGGGGGGGGCGCAATTATTTCACCAGCATTCTATACCTCTATTCCCAGAAACCTCAGCTGCCAAGGGCACTCTTGCTCACGCTCTCTCTCTCTTGCCTTGTCTGATCGGCATTTTGCTCCCCCATTCTCTGTGTTCAGGCCCCCTATTCTTGCTGGGTGGTGTGTAATTTGCTACATTCCATGTACTCCCTTTCATGAGCTTATGTCTGTGCACATTCTGCCTTTTACTACGTTTCTCAATTTTTATGGTCCAAGGGGAGGCAGAAAGAAAAAAAGTGACTAAAGGAAGAATCCATGTGTATTGAGGGGAGGGTCCCATGGGTGGGGTGGCTATTCAGATGAAAGGGCTTTTACATGCATTGCTTGAAGGAAAAAATCTCAGAGAGTGAGTGGACAGAAAAAGGAAAACACTCACTGAACACTTACGGTTTCCAGCATAAAAGGGTTATACACAGAATGTCTCCTGTGAGGCTTTGCTCATAGGGGAACAATGGCAGGTCACTGTGCAGAAGGAAAACAAAGTAAAAAATACTCCTGAAAAACAAAACCAAATGGGCTCTGGGCATCATACAGGCAATCAAAAGAGTAAGGATATCCTCCTAAGATTCTTTTACCACATCGACTGGCACCCCGCCCTACTGCCCAACCTCCATATCAACTTCTACATAGGTTCCTTGCCTTTGCCCTTTGACTATAGATAAATATGCCTGAATAGCTTACCAGAAGGGGACCATCTTTCAGTTAAATTGTAAAACTTCTCAATGCCTCAGTTTCTCTTTCTATAAAAGGGGTACTCTGATAATGTCGCCATCTACAACAAGGGAATTGAGAGGATAATTGCCTTTAGATGTGAAAGTACTTTGAACTTGTCAGATGTAGAGCACTGTTCCAACAAGGGAGTGGAGTGAGTTTTGCCACCATTAGAAAGAACAAGAGTTCTAGGGGGAAGTTGGTGGAGAAAAGTATTTGGAATCATAGGTTTTGAATTTGCATAGCTTCCACCAAGAGGGAACTACTGAAATTCCTATGTAGTCCATCATCTGCCCACAATTCTGTTCCTCATTCCTCTCCATTCCACCAAGCCCAGCTTTTCCCATGCTACTTACAGCAATTTTCTTCATCTGGTTCTGGACAGTGACACTTGATATTTAAGTCATCAGATTGTGCTCACTCCTCTTCTCTATTGCCTCTATGTCTCTGTTCCAGGCTTTCACATCAGAAAAAGTAATTAATAAAAAGGTCATGTGTGCAATGCATTACTAAATTAAATTCTATAAAGAGCAGCACCTGTAAGATTGAGGAATCCTGATCATCATCTGTGTTGCACCTGGACCACTGCTGGGTTTCTGCTTACATAAGAAATGGCCTGGACAGAGGGGAAAGAGCAGTTCTGTGAGTTATCAAATCTCAGAATATTTGAGCTGAACAGGATTTCAGAGGTCATCTGGTTCATTCCCCTAACTGACTCAAATACCCCTACAACATACCAGATAAGGGATCATTCAAACTCCTGGTGCAGCTCCTCTGATGAGGCAGACTATGCTTCTCTGAGGAGTGCTCAACTCGATGGTTGTAATTTGTTATAAAAATAAGTCGAAGCCTGCCTCGCTTTAACTGCTATCTCCACCAGTCCTATTCATTCATTCAGTAAATATGTACAGATCACCTACATGTGTCAGACACTGTTCTAAGATTCTAGAGATACCATAGTGAACAAGATATACAAGTTTCTGTCCTTGTAGAATACTTAGTTCTGTAGAGACCCAAATAAGCAAACAGGCACTCACACTCTAGTGTTACAATATGGGATATGTGCAGGGACCTGTAGGGAAACATAGGAGCTGAGATATTTTCATGTGTTATGGGGCTGTAGGTACAGTAAAGGCTTTCTGGAGAAGAACATCTAAGCTGAAACCTGATCTAAGAATTGGCAAATCAAAGGGAGAATAAGGGGTAAGAAGGAGGCAAGGAGAATCAGGACAGTAGAGGGGCCAGGGAACCTGTAAGCAAGCTGTGGAGATGACCAAACGATGGATGATGGATGAGCATGGTGGTAGAGGAGAAGAGAGAGAAAACGTGCTCTTGAGATTTCGTGAGCTGCTGAGACTTTATGAGCAGTTCCCAAGTTGTTTCTGGCCTAGGTCCTAAGCTCCTTTTGTCCTCACCTCCATCCCAGCCTCCTTCTACAAGCATGGCTCTGACCCAGGGCTTCATGCCCACAGCCCATAGACTCCTGCAGCTGCTCCTCAATTCTGGCTTGACACCGTTTTGGTGCCATTTGTTCTCTTCTTTCAGCTTACTGTTTCTTTTGGCTCCAAAGCCCCCGAAACGCTCCTCTCCAGAGCCAGCCAATGGGGAGTTCTCAAACCCATCAGAAATGAGTCAAAAATTATCTCACTCTGGTCCCAGCCTTTCCAGAGTGAGGCACAGAAAAAAAAGCTAGATCTTCCACGGTGTAGCAAAGCCATTCTCATGTCTCTCCCCAAGCCTCCTTTTCTCCAAGTTAAGCATCCCTGTTCCCTACTTTCAAGTCAGCTCTTCTCCATTACGATTACTCATCTCTGGATGAGACTTCAAATTACAACTACCATTTTTGTAAGTAAAATATTGAATAGCTAGAAAATGAAATATTATTTAGCCAAAAAAGGAATAAAGCACTGATTCATGCTGAAATATGGATGAACCTTGAAAACATTCTACTAAGTGAAAAAAGCCAGACACAAAGGGCCATATATACTGTATGACTTAATTTATAGAGAATATCAAGAATTGGCAAATTCATAAAGATATAAGGTAGGTTGGTGGTTGCCCAGGGCTGGGGGAATCAGGGAATATGAAGTGACTACTTATGGGTACGGGTTTCAGTTTAGGGTCATGAAAATGTTCTGGAACTGGGCTGTGGTGATGGTTGTACAACACTGTAAATGTTCTCAATGCCACTGAATTAAATACTTTAATATAGTTAAAATAGTAAATTTTATGTTATGTATATTTTACCAGAATAAAAGACAACCCTACCATTCGTGTAATGCTCTGTATCTTATGAGGGATTTTCATAAAATGTGCAGTATACCATCTCATGCCTCCTTCAGCCTGATTAGCATTCCCCTTTTATGGATGAGGAAGATGAGGCTCTGCTCGGCTTGGGATCATGAGCAGAACTGAGGGATAAGACCCAGGTCTCTCATGCAGAGTCCACATTCTGGCTGCCACATGTCCACACCGAGGCCAGGACCCAGGCCTGCTGGACCAGCACATGAGGAGCAAAGCTACTGACACAACATTCTAAAGAACAAATGTTAAAGTGGGGTTAACAGGGTGGTGAGCTGGTGAAGAACTCCATCTGACCCACTTTGCAATGTAGGCGTGCAAGTGAGAAGTTTGGGATGGGAAGGAAACAATATTCTTACTTGAGGAATAGAAAAACAAAACAAAACAAAACAAAATACCATGTTACCTTCTCCCCATGTTGACGCCCCAGGCCTGGAGCCAATGGAGGGGAGAGTTTATAGGTATGTGAAACCTCTCCTCTCGTCCCCATAGTTGGGAACACCCCACTAGGGAAAAAGGACAAAGAAAAGCATGTGGTTGAGGGAGGGGAAGGTGATTCCCCAGGATTCTGGTAAGGATGCTTGGGAAGAGGTTGGGAGTAGGGATTGGGAGGCATGCGGAAAAGCAAGGAGAGGCATAAAACAAGAGGGAGAGGGAGGGGAAGTGATGCCAGTCAAGGGGAAAGGGATCTGAATGTCACTAAAGCCCTCACAAGATGGGCCAGCTGGGGAAGAATGTGACCTGGTAACAGATTTCCCTTTTCCCAAAATCCCCTGGAATGTGAGGAGGAGGGCTGTTTTGTAAGGAACTGGGAACTTGCTCTGATGAGGGTCTTTTATTATCTGGCAGGCTACAAATAGCTCTTAGGACCAGCCAGGAGTGACAGGTGAGGTGATAGAGAGGAAATAACTGAAGAAGGACAGAGCAGGACTGATAGGTTGGAAGGAGATTAGAAGATGATGAATAGAGGCATGTGAGAAGGGAGCCATGGAGAGCTGGAATGGAGCACAGCTGTGTGGGGACCAACCCACACTCAGCCCTAGGAGAGGCGGCCTGGAGAGTTTTTCTCACAGACACTCAGAGATGGGTTCTACTGGGCCTGTCAGGGGAGAAAAGTGACATGGAGTCCTCAGGCCCGCTAGAGTCTCATTATCGCTCTCTGAGTAATATGCCAAAATAATCGGTTAAGGACTTGCAAGTGTTATCTGATTTATTCTTTATAAGAATAGGTGCGAAAACTGAGACTTAGAATGTATAAAGAGATATGCTCATGAACACATGGCTGAGGCACAGAGATTTGAACCAGGGTCAGTTATATCAGGATCCCTGCCCTATATCCATGGTTTGAATTCAGGTCTCTGAGCAAAAGGCAAGAAGAGCAGGAGTAAGCTACAGGCCAGCTTATGCTCATGGACTTGAAGGCACAAAAGCTGGGAGGGACGGGGCATATTGTCATTGTCAGTATGGGAGGTAGGAGCCCAGGAGAGCATTTGCCTGCCACTTGCAGGCACAGACACCTTGGGTACAAAAGGAGACAGAGAAGCCAGCTCTCTGAGCATACTTCAGGACTACTGCATAGAACTGGTAGACTGTCTGCTGGCAAACCCTGTCTTTGGTGAAGGACATTTTCCCTAACTGCAGCTTGGCCTCAGTCTAAGGACACCTGTCCCCTGCCTACAGAAGCCTGCCCTAGAAGTCCATCTACAGGCGAGAAAATGGCCACAGAGGGGCTAATTTAAGACTTTCAAGGCCACACAGCTGACAATGACAAGTAATACAGGCATACCCCATTTTATTGCACTTTGTTTTATTATGCTTCACAGATGTTGCAAATTTTACAAAATGAAGGGAAGAGCCTCACCAGCAAAATGATTATAATTCACTTTATTGCAGTAGTGTGGCAATGAACCTGCAACATCTTCGAGGTATGCCTATATTTAGAGGAAGAGCAGTCTGACGCCTTCATCCACTCTTTCCCATAGCACAGCACTGCCTACAGATTTCTCACTGAGATCATTCTTAAACACTGGTCTCTGACCATGTTAGCTTCTTCCTAAGGACCAGACACAAAGGAAAGGAGCTGTGCACAGCCCATGAAGCAGAGCACTCTGGCTGTCTGTGTGTTGTGACATTGGTGGTGGTCCACAAGGAAGTCTGCTGCCTCTAACTCACAGCCAAAGTCCCCAGGTTCCCAGGCCCAGTGCCACCACACAGCACCACATTTATAAACCAAATTATGAAAGAAGCCACCCAATGGGAACTACTTATGTCTCTACTCCAAATTTAGGGACATGTGGGTTTCCAACCAGAAGCTGGGTTCAAAAGCCCAAGTTGCAGGTTTTGGTAGAGAAGGTAATGCCTATTTTCCAGACTTTGTGCCTTGTATCACTACCTTAAGACAGTGGAGATGCCTGTCTCAGGACTGTCCTTGTCAACAGCACTGAATCCTAGAACATCTTCCTCTTATGTAAATATATCAGGGAGTCATTCAACCAGCCTATAGTTCACTGTTTCCATTTGTAAGATGAATGAAAAGAACCAGACATGCCTCCCACAAAGCCTGCTCTGCTACCCTCTGGAAGGATGGCCCTGGTCAAAGCACTCCACATCTCAGAGCTTGTTTCCCTATCCATTGCATGGAGGAAGTAACCATTGTATACTTTTTTGTTTTCTGTACTTTTGTGACTACCCAGCATACAACCTCCTTATTCTAGAAACATCACCTTCACTTCCTTTTGGGGTCTGATAGGTTAATTTCTTTGTGGAGGGGTAGAGCTTATCTTGTGACCCAGGTCTAATCAATGAACATATTTCATCCCTTCAACCACAGTGACCAGTTCAGTGTTACACCACACACATGGAGTTCAATATCAGGATGTTTGTTGGAAATGCTGAGAAAGGCATACCCTCTCTCTGCAAGAATCATTTGCAGTAAGGATAACAGTAGTCCAGGGCTGTCAGGGCTACCCTGAGGAAAGAGCTCATCTGAGAGTGAAGCAGAGCCATAAAAGAAGAGAGAGGGGTAAAGGAGGGAAGAGAAAGAGACAGACCAAGTCCCAGTGATTCTTTTTGAGGCCCCGGAACCAGGTGTGCTTGAAGCCTATCCTAGCTCTTCCACTTTTTGTTTATATGAACCAGTTGAATTGGGTTTTTGACACTAAAATAGACACAGTGCCTGTATAATAGTTTTTCTGTAAGGCTTGGTTGAGATAATATAGGCAAAACATTTAGCCCAGTGCCTGGCATATAGTAAGCCCTCAATAAATAATAATAGCTGTTATGGGCAATAAATGAGATGATGGATGCAAAAACACTCAGAAAGGCATGAAGTGTTATATAAAAGTAAGGTACCTATTATACGCTTTTCTGTTCTCTAGTGATCTATACCTCCCATTGTGGCTTTATTGCCCTCTCTCTCATTCTCTAAATATTTCATGTACCCAATTAGACTGTGAGAATGTCATGGTAGGCACCAAGATTCATATTCTGTTTTAGCCATCATAGAATACAATGTGGTTGCCAAGCAAACCACAGCATAGCAGGGTGGTTAACATCACAGCCTTTAGTGCCTGAACACCTGGCTGCAAATGCTAATTCTGCCCCTTACTTGCTGGGTACCCACAGGTTGCTGATTTCACCCCTCTGATTTTACCTCTCCCAGTTTTCTGCTATGTAAAGTGGAAAGAATGCTGGTACCTACCTCATTTAGTTGTTATGAAAAGTTATTAATAATTGTAAAGCCTATATAACAGTGACTCTCACATAATGATCCCTACCAATGTCTCTGTTAATTAAACACTTTCCAATTCTTTTACTATTGTAATTTAAAAGCAATTACTGAATATTCAAATAAATACAACTAGTTCCTTAAGACTGTGATGAAGAAGCCCCCACCTTCTAATAATAACGACTATCACTTTTAGGGGTATTTTCTCTGCTTTTATCTATTATTCTTCATGCTCTAATCATGCACTTGAATGCCATAAGGAGCCAAAAGAGACTAATCACTTTGCAGATGAGAAAAGAGAAGTCCAGAAAGGCAGCATGATTTGTTCAAGTTGGCAAAGCTCTCTAGAAACTGAGTAAGGAAAAGAATCCAGGTCCCCTGCCTCCAGACCTATCGTGCCCACCTACCTACACCACACTGCCTAAGGAGATGGTACACAGCATATGGCCAAAATGCATAAACACAAACAACTGCAGCTGCACAGAAATTCCTTCCTTCCTTTAACAAATATTTATTTATCACCGAAATATGTACAACTGCCAAGAAATTAGGAAAATGGACTGGAGCGAGCAGAACCATTCCCCATCCTACTACTCTTCTAAAACACATAATATAGTTACCTTTCTCATTCATTTGGCAAATATTTAAGCATTTATAATTCTCTGAGCACTGGGGATAGAATCGGCATCAACATAAAGAACATAGTACTTGCCCTCACAGAGCTTAAAATCTCATAAATTTGGCTATTGCATTAGTGCTCAGTGACATTTATTAAATCAATGAATGAATCATTGAAAGTATCAATGAATCAATGGATGGGTGGTGAATGGATGGATGGGCTTTTCCGGAAACACACGTCTTTGAGCTTTGTGCACGGGACATTGGGCTATCATCTTCCCTTGGCTTTTTTTCCCCCAAATGATATGACATGGAGCATGACAAATTGAAACTAATAATTTAGAGTCTACAGCCATGACACCCTGAATGTGCCCAATTTTGTCTGATCTCGAAAGCTAAGCAGGGTCAGGCCTGTTTAGTGCTTAGATGGGAAACCACCTCAGAATACCAGATGCTGTAGGCATTAAAAATAAATTAATTAATTAATTAAATAAATTTTGAAATAAACTGATAATTTAGGAAATAGAAAAAACCTAAGAGATTAGGAAATCCAACTCTCTAACTTTATAGATAAGAAAAGTGGCACTCGGGGAAATGAATACTATGCTTAGCCAGGATGGTCAATCAGGACTTTGTCCCATCAGTAGAGAGTAAATCCTGGCTAAAGACTCAAATATCATCAGATGGGCTTTGGAGTATCAATTTGTAAGGCTGCTAATAAAGTCCATCTGCTTGCAACAGGAATCTGCCTCTTCCTGTGATTACTGCTCAGTAATTGTTCTTGAGGAAAAACATCTGTTGTTCCTATTCCATTGCTGGTTGTCTTCTCCTGTTTGTTTCACCCCTAATGCTGGTCCAGTTGTGGCTGTGCTGGTGTGCTGTGACTAAGCAATAAGTGGCTCTGGATTTCTCCTTTTTTTCAGATCATGCCATGGACATTTGCTAATCTTATACCTTTCTGGTCTAGCTGTATTCTCTGTTGCTTCTTGCTCACTTATTATCTGAATTCAGTAAGCACCTATTCTAACCCAGAGTACTGGGCCTTCTCACCTAATCTCCTAAGCCAAGCATCCCAAAATCCTGGGCCACGGACCAGTGCCAGTCTGTGGGCTGTTAGGAACTGGGCCGCACAGCAGGATATGAGTAGCGGTCAAGCAAGCGAAGCTTTATCTGTATTTGCAGCTGCTTCCCAAAGCCAGCATCACGCCTCAGCTCCACCTCAGATCATCAGGCATTAAATTCTCATAGGAACACCAGTCCCTGGTGCCAAAAAGATTGGGGACTGCTGCCCTAGGCTATACTGAAACCTCAATACCTCTCCCTGGCTCCCTTGCCTAGGAATACTACTAAAGCATACCTTCATCTCCACTGCTTTTGGAAACTGTTTGTCATTTTGGTTTTCCATGAATATCTCTCGACAAAAAAAATCCAAACCAACTTGGAGGTTAGCCATAAAACTATTCAGACAGGAGGCAAAAATCCATGCCTTGAAATTTTGTTGTACACCACCAAGGCTAGTGTAGGACTCTTGAATGAAATTTAACTGCTGGAAGGCAAGGAAATTCCTCATTCCCTCCCTGTGGAAGCAAAACATCAAATGACATAGATTAAGAAATACAAACCTACCACCTGCTGTGCTCTTCAAGAATTTATAGAAATTTTTCTCATGCTTTGAACTGATTTAACCCAAAGTGCATTTGGCCCCTAAACAGTTATTCTTTTTGATTTTTAAACAGGGGTATAATTTAATTCACAGAGACCCAACTCTCCTGTACTTCTCAGTACAAGTCTAGAAGCCACAAATCTCTGAATCTAGTGATACTTTTTTTCTTAGGACAAAAAGAATTAATGGTTTATTTTCTGTCCAATGAACATGACCTAAGTCAGGGAGGAAAATGAGGAAAACTTCAAAGTTCCAAGGACAGAAAGAAATTAGGTTCAACGAAGAAACCAGGTAAAGAATGTGGAGGGACTTGACTGCCAAGTAGGAAATGTGTCTTAGTCTAAACTCCTGGTCTTGCCTTCTTCAAAATATTTCTGTCCCTTGGCAGTAACGGACAATTAAAAAATTAGCTCATCCTTCTTCATGTCTTTTCATCTCTGAGCCTGAAGATAAGCCACTGTAAGCAAATTTGAGGTACACTGCATCTCATGAGGCAGGGCCCCAAAATAATCATCTTTCCAAGGTCAAGGTGGGCAGAAATCAGCCAGGAAAACACAACTTGACGTGGAAGAAAATGCTGAAAAAAGGAAAAGGATGCCAACTTGAATTTGTAATGTTCATCTTCTGGTGCGATCATCATTCTACTAACTCCATTTCATTGTATTGAAGAGCTGGCATTATTTGTTCTCAAAGCAAGAGCTTCCTTATAACCACATTCAGACCATTTACCGAGCCTGTGTCCTTAAATGTTCACAGTATTTTTATCGAACATTAGGAAAGCCCTTGGTAATTTGCAGCAATTTAGTATGCTTGCTTTGCTTTTAGAAAATCCACAGCAATTCAATAAACACCCAGTCACTGTGGCTGTTAACACATACACAATATCTCTCCACAGCTGCCTGCCAGCTGTCACTCCAGGAAAGTGAGCCATCGGAGGCTCCTCACAGCCTCCCCTTTCTTTCTGACCCTCACTCCAGCCTCCCTTTTATCCAATGTGAAAATCAGTCCCAGAAAACCACATTCCCCATGTGCATTCTCCTCACCCTGGAACCCTGGGAAACCCAGGATACAGATGAGTGGGGTAGGCCCATTGTGTGCCCCAACTTGGCCTCATTTGGCTGTTAGGAGCCATCTGTTGCATTGTCAGGGTTGAGCAAGACCTTAGAAGAACCCACCTCACCATCTGTTCCCTTTAACACACACTAGTTTGAATTTGCTGAGCCTGGTACCAGATGCACACAAACAAAAGCAGTAGTGTGGCTCCACCAAATCTACAGCTTCTGCTAGTTCCTGAGTCCAATCACTGGTTTTTAAATTCATCATAAATCTCTACCTATTTTTCCCAATTTCTCTGAATTTCTGAGAATGACTACAGAGATCCTTCCTGAATAAATGTTCTACTCTTTTACTCTTTACCAAAAAATGCACTTGTACAAACTATCCAGTAAGATCTACAGGTGTCATCCTGTCCGTGAGATCACTGTTCTGAGAGAGATTTCTGCTTTTGGGGGCCAAGACTATATCTTTCAGAACTTATCTCCATGTCCTTAACATAATGCCTGACATAATAAACACTTAATAAATATGTATTGACTTCGATAAAAGAAGTTATTCATTATCAAGCATGACTGTCTAACTACTTAGATAATTGAGCATAAAAAGTCTCAGTGACCTTCCATATTGTCTCTTCAATGAATTCAAACTAACACCTTCCCAGCAATCTCTATCAGTGGCCTTTAGTATCTCTGAATTCAATTAAATTCAGCATTGTCTCCAAATAAGACTAAAAAATCTGACATTCCCTAAGTAAATAGGTCACGTCTATCTGACACTATGTGTTCCTCTGTCAGTCATCCAGTCAATGTTATTACCTGACAGTTATTACTCACCCACAGCCACCAGGTGACTAGAAGCAGGCCTCTGGCAAAGACAGTCCTAGAGCTCCATCCTCATTGCAGCTTTCACCATGTTCCTTCTTCCTGCAAACTCACCACAATAACTAAGGCCTGTGCAAATCTGGCCACCTACCCTACCCATGTCTAGTACTCCTTGAGCAGCAAGGCAATTGCTCGTCCTCATATACAGTGCAGAGCCATTTCATTCCTTTCAGGCACCTGTGCCCTCTAGCACTAAAGTTTGAGTAGCACCTTCTAATGAGGCCACCACTTCCCATGGGGCATGATGGGAACCATAAAGGCCGCTTCAGGAGCACCGCCCTACCATCCTCCCCATCCCAGGCCTTCCAAGCTGAAAATCCTCACAGCCACAAACAGCCAGCCGTCAGCAAGAAATAGCTGCTTGTCTGAGCTGTGTCATGTTTTGGGTTTGATGTGCTGCTTCCCAGCTGCAGATGCACGTTGTGACTGCTGCATTTGCAGTATGCTAGTGCTCCAGAAAGCCCCCACCCCAGCGCTATCCTCCACAAGCACAGCCTCCCCAACGGCTGCGTATTATTACAGCTTCGACGAGCATTGTGCCAAGAAAGGGATAGGACAAGAATTCTAAATGGTGCTTCCTGCGACCATGGCCTAGACCAGAAGTCCCTAAAAATGCACATTTGATAAATTCATCCAAAAATCACAGGCGACCAGGAGCAGGGTGAGAACAAATCCTTCACACACATACAGATTTATTAAATATTTAAAGTTGCTACATAGATCTAGAGAGCCAGGTTATTTATTTTGCAGGGTGATCAATCATTTGTTTCCCTAAAGAATGCCAGACCTTTAAGTACTCATCTGATTATGTCTCCGGCAACCTCACTGCTGCTACTCTGGCACTTAATATTTTATCTGTATGGCTTTCGGGCAGACCAGTGGCTGCATGAGGCTGATTCTCCAGTGGCACTTCTATTAGCTTTAAGAAATCATTTTGCTCGCCCCCATTGCTCTCAACTTGCTCCTCCCCAAATTAAAAGGAATTTCTTTTAAAAAAGTAAAATGGAATAGCTGTTTCTTTTTTTTCTTTTCACTTCAAACAGGAGATTACTTTCAAAAGGCCCATTAAGAGTTTGATGTGTTTGCTGAAAAACTGCTGCTGAGTTAAAAAGCACCAGCAAATTACATTGGACTGCAGCTTCCCATAGCTGTAAGGCTTCAAGATAAGGTAGAGGTTTTGTCTTGGCTGCACAAGTATGGTTTGAATGGATAGCAGACCAAGCAGCAGTTACCTTGCTATGTGCTGGGTGGCAGGAGGGATACCATTATTTGTCCATCTTCGTGATAACGATAAACAGGTGTTACGTGCTTACAGGTAAGCTAAACATGGTACCAGACACCGAAACAAGGACATTGCCCTCAAGTTGTTTCAACCTAGAGAGAACAGCAATGAGCCTCTCACTGATTTGGACTCTGGCTTATCAGATTTGGCTTCCACTCAGCAGTCAGGTATTTCTTACAACATCCCAGTATAAAACTTCACTTGCTATTGCTGATTATTTCATCTAGGCTAAAGCCAACTTTCTGTTGGTCTGGGGAGGAAAAAAATGATGAAGACAGGAATTCTTGGCAAATAAATATTAAAAATTAGATATGGGAAAAATTTGTACTACCACAGGAGAATCAAGCTGGTTTAACTATAAAGTACCAGGCACTTGCATAACCACCAGTTATGTCCTAAATCTTTGGGTCAAAGGGATTTGTTAGCCACTGTGCATGTCCAAGTGCAAAAGCAGAGATCTTTGTTCATATTTGAGCTGAAAATAGCATTTCAGGTATAATATGGTTATTTTACAGACATGGAAACTGAAACTCAGTGTGTATAAAGACTTTCCAGAATGTCAAAGTGTTTCCATGATGCTCATTACCATTGTTTAACATCTCGATCACAGGAATAAAGGAAACTGAGTCCTTGGAAGCCAGTTTGAGATAGATCTGGTACACTGAATCACACACACACACACACACACACACACACACACACACTCCCACACCAACCACAACTTTCTCTTGGACCTATAACTTAAGCAAGCATTTCCAACTATGAGCATAATCATCTGCCCTAGGCACATTCACAATCTAATTAAGATGATACAGCTTAGGAAAAAAATTACAGAATGCAAATCCATTGATTTGCTCTAAGGGATGTCATATAAAAGAAGTTATAAAGATCAAGTTGAGGTAACCAACAATGCTCTAAGGGACGTCATATAAAAGAAGTTATAAAGATCAAGTTGAGGTAACCAACAATGGTGATGGTAGGAAGACGTTCCAACTGGCCAGAACTTGAACAGAAACCTTCACCACCACACCACCACTTTGATCTCTTCACTGGACTGCAGAGATTGCCCTGACCTGGTCTCTCTGCTCTACTCTTACCCTCTCCTGCTAATTCATTCCCAGAAAAGGAGTCAGAGAACTTTTAAAACATAAATCAGATCACATTATTTTCCTAGTAAAAGCCTGCAGTGGCTTGCCATTGCACTGGAAATAGCCCTTACATGGCCTCCAAGGCTCTTCATGACCTGGCCCCTGGGAATCCCACCAATATCACCGACCCCCTTGCTTCTCCTCGCCATCTGCTCCATCTAGTTCTGTCCTTCTCTTGGTTCCTTAAGTGCTATAGGATGGTTTGTAGGATGGCCTCGGCCCTGGCTGTTTTTTCTGCCCAGAACACTGTCTGTTAAGAACTATCTTTGACCATCTTATCGCCCTCTGTCATACTATCCTGCTTCATTTTCCTTTACATCACAGATCCCTCCAAATTATCTTATTTACTTATATTTTTATTGTCTGTTTCACTGTAAAGTGTTTCTGAAAAGTGCTAGCCCTTGGATTGTCAGGGAGAGAACACACTTGCACAATAGTCAGGTTAAGTTTCAAATTCCATCTTCTCAGAACAGAAATGGCCACCCAGAGGTGGAACTCAGAGTTTCTTGCCACCTGAGAGGCATGTGCAGTTCATGGAATAGTTTATAAAATCAAGTTCTTCCCGATCCTTTAGATGAGCTCCTTTGGGCAGGATCCATTAGGGGAGACAAAGTAGACTCAGGATCCATGTGCTTTTATCTCAACTTCCTGACATCCAGAAAGCTCATTTCCCTCACCTTCTCCACCTGAAAGGTAAGGTCCAGAAGGACAAGAACTCTGTGTAGATTGTTATTCTCAGTATTTCCAGAAGACTCTCCCCAAACCAAGGTCATACATTTAAATAGGTGTGCAGTCAATTCTCACTAAATGAATTGAAAATTGGTAAAGTTATTCACAAATGAATTCCCCTAAGTCAGACAATTTGTTCTGGCTTTCCCTTCAGTTCAGTTAATTTAGTAATATTTATAATAAGTGGCTTCTCTCATCCTCTGAGTAAACCCCATAATAATTTCTAACTTATTGACTAATTTATTTTGTGCCTCGTCACCATGGATTTGCAGGAACTTTCAAATAATTGAGGAATTGGGAGTGGAGAGAAAAGATAGATGAAAAAATAATGAAGCCTAGTGAATATTAATTCACAGAAATTGCATATAAAATGGACCCACCCTCGTACTAGAGGTCAGCTGCAAACTTAACTCCAGATTTTCTAGTAGCTGAAGTAAACATTATACATTTAAACAATGACAGCTTGCTCCACGTTTGCAGGGGCCTGCTGTGCACTACAAGATAACGGCCAAGCTGCCCTGCCCTGTGTGTTGTTGGATATCACAGTTCATATTTCTCTTAGCCAGCAATTACAAGCACACTTTTTTTTTTTTCAAAAATGAGGGCAGGGACCTTGTTATTTACTCATTTATCTTATCTCTTCACCCTAAATTCCTCATTCCAAACTCATTTTCTTTTATGTATTTTTGGAGGTTCCTGCAAATCTAGTGTCATACAGTATAGGGTGAAGCATAGTATAGGAAGTCAATGACTTCCTCTTATTTGTTTTCTCTCTTTTTTAATAGCAACACTCACTTTATTACCAAAGATTAAGGCTTAACCTTTTCTTCTGCACTTTTCAAAAAGAACTTTTTTAATAAATTGGTCTACTCAGTCATTTTTTCAGTCATTGGTTTTCCATGGACCTGCCCTCAGTGAGGCATATAAGCCACATAGACAAATCTAGATAGGACAGAGAGATACTCGGGGCTGTGGAACAGCAGCAAGTCCTCACGTTGGAGCAGCAGGAGTATGAAATAATAGCTGTGAGTTCCCAGCCTAATTGAGAAGTGATGGCCTTGCTAAGTAGGCCCAAGGTCTGAAACAGGACACAGTGTAATCTTGAAATCATGTAATTTTTCGCCTCAATGAGCATGCAAATGTACTAGGGGGAGAAAAGAAGAAAAGGGTCTTGATTCAAAGACTTCTGAAAATGACAAGGATGAATGATAAAGGCACTTAGATTACAGACACAATGAGGTGGAGCCCATCCTCCCTCCCCTTGCTCAGCTCAGTGAAGTAGGTAAGGCAGGACAGTGTGTACCTGGCCTAAGAAAACCAAGAATACCTGAGGGATGCAGAACTCTGTGGGGCGTTGCCTACCAAAGCCATTCATTATCCTCACTCTGCACTAAGCACTGCTCTGAGAGGGAGAGTGAGGCCTGTTGAGTAGCAATGAGGGAAGGGGGAGGGGCAATGGGAGAACATAGTACAGCCCCTTTCCTTGAAGGAGGTGTGATAGAGAGGGAAGGTGGATTATTGGAGCTGAGCCCATGCAGATGTGCATCCTTTGTCTCATTATCTCAGGGACCAAACAGGCTGCATCTTCACCTGGAAATTTCCCAAAGCCATGGACATTCTCCAGATAACTCAGAAATATCCTAACTGTACAATTAGAAGAGCCAGTGGTCTTAAAGGAACCAGTGTAAATCAGAAGGGGAAAAATATTTAAGGAATTTTTTGATGATGTTATAGGAGTCAGCAAAGACAAAAATCACAATAATTATCTAATTTTCTAGAATATGCTGTTTGGATCCATTGAAGGATTGGATACTGCCCATGTTTCCAACAGCATCTGCCCCAATCTTTGTATACTCCCGATGAGCCAGAAAGTGCCTTCTGTATGTGGGCCGCCCCATCTGAAAAAGCAACATGCTCAACCTAGGGATGAAGTCAAGAGGCTTTAGGCCTGGCACTGGTACATGGAGGTATAAATGTACTTGTTCCTGTAAGTCTAGAAAAGCAGCTCATGCATAACTCCAGAAACTGGAAATTGTAATCTCTGGATCTCCAAAATAACATGACTAAGACCAATTAACATTCTACGACTAAGGAGTCTTAAAATGACAACTGTACAAGGCACACACCTTCACAAATCCTGCAGGAAGTAACCCCCTGGTTTTCAACGTGACAGAGACAAAGAAGGGTGGTGTCAGATGTGATGAGGATATCTTTACATTCTCACATGGAAAATCTTAGCTCACTATTCTATAGGAATTAAGACTTTGGTGACGACATACTCATCAAAAATTCAGGTTATAAAAGGAAAAAGCAGCACATCCCCAAGAAAGAGCATGTATCTTTTTCTTCCTATATTCTTTAATTCCAGAGTAATCCCTTTTTAATTACATTTATAAATTTAAAATGGTTAATGTGGTGTTATGTTAGACACTCACACCCACCTTAAAACTGCACTTTAATTTCCAACTCAATTGCACATATAAATTTGAAAACTGAATACTGGGCAGATGAGAACAATTTTACAGCCTCCCTCACATGAGCTGCTTTGAAAACCACAGATGCACTTTAATTCCTTCAATTGCATGTATAAATTTTTAAAAAGTTAATGCCATACTGTAGAGAAGAGCTTTAATTGAGTGTTAATGAGCTGCCAGATCAGCTTCTAGCCAGCCCCATTACACAGCAGGGAGCTTCAGAGGGGTCCCCAGGATACAGAACTAAAAGTGTCTAAATAAACCATATGTGCCAGCCACCTTCCCATGCAACCCAAGCTGGTATTTGGCCGTAGATTTCAGACACTCGCCCTTAGGCTTCTCTTTTCTTTGAAAGGAGATTGAGTCAGATATACACAAGAGCAGTTATCCTCAGAGAGGAGGGCAACTCTGTAGTAATCCAAGGCCATTCTGTTTCAGGTAACTGTGACACTTGTTTCCTTCAGAACAAGGGTGAACAAACCTCAGGCCACTGACTGGTATGGATCTGTGGCCTGTTAGGAACTGGGCTGCACAGAAGGAGGTGAACAACAGGCAGAGCACACAAAGCTTCATCTGTATTAGCGGCTGCTCCCCAGGTTAGCACGATCACCTCAGCTCCACCTCAGATCATTAGCCATTAGATTCTCATAGGAGCACCAGTCCCTGGTGCCAAAAAAAGTTGAGGACCGCTGCTTAGAAGTCTCGAACATAAGAGCCAGAGAGAACTAAAGAAGTCATGTAAGCCTCCTTCCTTATTTTTTCAATGAAGAAATAAGACATATTTTACTGAAAAGGTTGAATAACTTGATCAAGTTCACACAATGAGATGGTGATCAGAATCAGAAATCAAGATCTTGGGGTTTTTTTAACTTATAATGCACTGCTACACTAAGGCACTTTTAAGTCTGGGGTTTTATTTTAACAAAATAATACACACGTATCATTTAAAAAGACAAAGAGGCCTATGACATAAGTAAGCATGTCTCTGCCCCATTGCTCCTCATTTCTAATTCCCACCCTCTGGAAGCCACGACCTCAACCCTAGAGGCCTCCATCTCTGTGCTCCCAGCGGGAGGGACTGCTCCTTCTCCAGGCCACACAACTGTACTCCTGTCTAATTCCTTCCTGGGCATGTTTTTCACTTCCATCCTACAGTTTCCTGGACCCGAGGTCTTCATCTTTGGATATTATTCAAACTTCCAAGTTGCTATTGATAGGACCAGAATCATTCCGATCCCTAATATTTGGTTTGTCCTCCTGTCCACCACAACTCCCCCTTCCCCAGAAAGTTTTTAAGAGCTTGTCCATTTCACTAATACTCTGAACAGTGACAATGACCGGCTTTGGGGTAGGAATTTTTGCATTCATTGTATCAAACACTTATTTAATCCTTTTAATATGAAGTATAATTGCCTTCAGTTCTGGGATAGTCCTGGAAATATTTCTTTGAAAAATATCTTCTCTTTGTGTAACTCCTATTAATTGAAATCCAGGCTCTCCAGATTAATCCACATTTTTTTCTCTTCTATATCTGACCTACTGAATGTTTTGTTCTGCTTTAAAAACATTATCTTAAAACTCCTGCACTGAAAATTAAAACTCCTTTTATCATATATTCAGTTGCTAAGGGAATTCCTTATTTTTTATTGTTCCTTTTCATAACATCCTGTTTTGTTTTATTTTTTTTCTTTCAGGAATGCAACATTGTTATTCTGAGATCAATTAAACTCTTATAATGTTTTCTTCTGTTTCCTGCATTGTCTCTTTTCACTTAGTTTTTTGTTTTTTTTTTTTTTTAATCTTTGCATTGGTCTTGATTTTTTATGTTAGAGACTTGTCAAATGTCTGGTGATTATTGGCTTTTCATTCATATTTAAGAGAATTAGAGGCGGATTTTTGTGTACATGAGCTAGACTTGTGTAGTGATCATCTGGGCTATGTACAGATACTTCAGTTCTTTTCCTTCCAGGCACCTGGTAGGGCTTGTTGCCTCTGATGTTAGTTGTGGTCATGTGTCTTGCTTTGACCAATGATATGTGATCAGAAGTCATGTGTGTCCTCATTTCCTCTGCCATGGCAAGCAGGTGGTGGCTACATCAGCTTCTGTCTTGAAGTGAGAATGACTCAGAGCAGACCTCCTAAACAATCCACAAGAAACAATGTGAGTGAGAAATAAACTCCTGTTAATGTAACCCACTGAGATTCTAAAATTGTGTGTTTCCATAGTATAACTTATTCTATCTTGAAAATACAGAAATTGATCTATAGATTGGGTGGCTGCCACATCAAATACCTAAATATGTGGTATCAGCTTAATGGTCTAGCAGTGGGCAGCAAGCAAACTTATCAGAAGTTAGAGCAATGGTGACCCATGTTTGACAATGAGGAAACATTTGACAATGGGAAACATTTGATAAAATATTTGGATACCTTGAAAAACAGAAAAATACTGTGATGATTAATTTTATGTGCCAACTTGACTAAGTCATGAAGTGCCAAGATAGTTGGCTAAACATTATCTAGGTGTTTCTATGAGGATGTTAGGATGTTTCTAGATAGGATTAATATTTGAATCTGTAGACTGAGTGAACCATATAGCATTGCCCAGTGTGGGTATGCCTCTTCCAATCTGTTAAGAGCCTGAATAGAAAAAAAATAAATAAATAAGGCTGGATAAGAAAGAATTCTTTTTCTCTGCCTGACTGTATTAGAGTTTAGTCATAGGTCTTCTGACTTCAGACTCAGATTTGGACTAGGACTTATGTCATTGGCTCTCCTAGTTCTAAGGCTTTCGGACTCTCTATACCTACTATATGTCTGTCTGTGTGTGTGTGTGTGTGTGTGTGTGTGTGTGTGTGTGTGTATACACACCATGTATAGATATAGATATAAATATCGCATATATACAGAGAGAAGTCTAAAGATATATCTAGTATATATGTAGAAAGATGTAGATATAAATAGAGATAGATTAGAGATAGAGATAGAGATGATAGGGAGAGAGAGAGAGAGAAAGAGAGAGAGAGAGAGAGAGAGAGAGAGAGGGATAGAGACAGATAGAAGTAGAGATAGTAGATAGATGTAGATGGATCCAATTGGTTTGGTTTCTCTGAAGAACCTAATACAACAAGCTAACAAATTTGTAGCTCTAGGAACCAGACTGTTAGGAGCATGTATTTGCTGATATGGGTAGTAGCTGGTATAAAGCTAAACACAGAAGATAGAAATGAGCTTAGAAAAGAACTTGTGGGTATCCAAGTAGGACTACAAAGGAACAGAATCAATAATTTGGGGATTTTCACAGTTGGAAGAGGGAGCTGCTTCTCAAACCCAAATCGCAATAGAAAAAACTGAGGACTATGAGAAAAAAAATTTAAAGCATAATTATAAATTAACATTAAAGTAATAACTATAAAAGTATGGCCACCATATCAAATGCTAAAATTCCTGAATGAACTAGGTTGTTTATTTTTTAAAGAAGAACAAAGAAGGAAGGGAAAGATATGGCATCCAGAAAATTTTTTCAAATGAAAAATGACTTAGGGAGGAAGCTATAAGTATGGCTTTCCACCAAAGCCTGATCAGATTTTTCCAAGGTACTTGTAACTAAACTGAAATTTTTTTAAAAAGGCATGAGAGCAATAGAGCAAATAAATATAGCAAATTTAAATAGTTTTCTATAAAAGGACTGTGCGTATGTGGATATTTGCACATGGAGGTGACTATAATCAAATAAGTAATAAGCTAACTACATTTTTGAGAGCTTTATAATTGTTAGAAGTACTATCAGCCTGTACTGCGACTCTTCAAAACTTAAAATGACCCCTGAGCTCCCACTATATATGAACAATAAATAAAATGGAAAGTCTGCTTAGTCCTAAAGGAAGGCATATTCTCCAACATCCACCTCAAATGAGGCAAAGGAGGATAATAAAAAAGAAAGAACATTGAAAAAAGCAAAACAAGGAACCACAGAAAGTAGCAGGCAAGAGAACACGTGCAGGAAAAGAAATCAAGGCATAATCAAGAAATATTTTCCTCTCTTAGACCAGGGGACCCTAAACACAACTGCCCAGTGAGATTCATCACTATCTGCTGCATGGCTCCCCTCCTTTCCCTCTTGAATAAGAGTTTTTATTGCAGTTGTTCTGTCCCATTCTGTGAGTACATATTGGGAGGGTGGAGGGGAGGCAAATAACTTATTTGTCATTCAACTTTTTCTTTTAGGGGTGTGTGTGTGTGTGTGTGTGTGTGTGTGTGTGTGTGTGTGTATGTTTAATTCCCAGGTTACCCGATTGCTAGGAGCCACTTACGGACCTGAAATAGAGACTCCTGAGCATCATTCTTTGATGAAGAAACTGGTAGCATGTACCACTGTACCAGAGGTTGAGTTTGACGACATTACTAGATGAGACAGCAGAGTGATCTACCTCAATCCGAGATAAATATACTTTGCATGTGGGAAGGAAAATACATAGAATGTTGGGGGACCAGATGGAAAGACTGCTGTCCAGATTGTTCACAAATATTCCAGTTCTCCTTCCAAGAACATGGTGAATTTTCATTCCCTTACCAACTTTAAAGTTACACATGACCATATGACTTGCTTTGGCCAATGAAAGGTGTATGAGAATGATATGTGTCACTTTCATGGGAACTATAGAAATCAGTGCAGAATTCACAACTCTATTTCCTTCTATTTCCACAACGGTGGCGAATGTGCCTAATAACAGCTGCTCCATCGAGTCCTGGGATGAAGACAACATGGAACAGAATCTCTCACCAACCAATAATGGACATAAAGCCTAAGCAGATTTGACTTGGATTGGGCTGTGCTCAATATCTGATAATCTTTTATTCAAGGCCAGTCAATTTCCTCAGAGAGGAATTATCCCATCTCTTGCTCTGATGATTGGTTGCCTGGTTTTGGGAGGATGATAAGAGAAGGAAACTGGAAGACTTACTGTTTAGCATGCAGACTTTCGCTTAGTCCTGTTTTATTTTAGAACAATGTATCACCTTTTCCTCCTCTATGCAAACCTCCTGGTTCCTGCTGGGGTAATAGTCACACAGCTACACAGGCTGGGGAGGTAATGTGGGGTACACTACTTTTTAGCAATCCAGCCTTCTCTTTTCAGCCACAGAGGTGGATAGTGCATCCAAACCCAAAGCCCAAGACTCTCAGTTTGCTTTTTCTTTGTTTTATGACACAGACAACACACATGCATGTGTACATACACACATACACAAAACACACATACAAGTTTAAGTTTTAGCTTGTCTGTTTTAAGGCATTTGCCTTTCTTTCATCTGCTTTCTAGCCTAATATTTATGGTCATGACTCATATACTGTTGTCTCTTTTCTTAATCTCTTTGTATTTATTGATATATTTTTTAATCTTTTACTAAAATTTTAATGGACTTTGGGGAGGAGTCAAGCTCACACCACCAAGTTTAACCAAAAACTTCTACCAATTGTTAATTCCACTTAAGATTCACAACATTCCTTACTGCCATGAGGGAATTAAGCTTATTTATCACTCAATTTATAAGTATTTACTGAGAAATTCACTTACCATATGGAGGATACTGTCATAAGAACAAGGAAAAATAGAAGCCAATTTTATTTTAATTTAGAAGTCCCTTAGTCTATCTCTATCTCTTCCTCTCTCTCTTCCTGAGTTTTTAGAGTATAGACATCATTTATCTTTGTAGCTCCAGAACCATCTTAATGATGATTATTTAATAATCAATGGAGTTTATGTAATATCTTTAACACAGTTCTAGCTCTTGAAGGACCTCACATTCATCAAAGAATAGATAAGTTGGTAGATTAGATAGATGATAGATAGGTACATAGATACATAGACAGAGATAGACAGGCAGACAGGCAGACAGGCAGATAGACAGACAGATCATAGATTATCTTAAATTCCCCAAAACACAGATAAAAGTAGAGTCCTCAGGGGGAGCAGCAAAATCAGGATGATTTAACCTGAGGCAGGCATGCCATTTATTGAGTGCTATCTCTGGACTATCATTTTCAAACACTTTGTCCCATAAAATCCAGGGCAATGGCAACCCAACTTAACAAATAAAGAGCCTGAGACTTGTTTAAGGTCTGGCATTCCAAATTCCAACCCAGAAACTTGATCCCATGTTCACTTCTTCACTCACTAGTTTATGCTGCCTCCATATGCTTCATTTAAAATTATGATATCTGCTTTCTCTGGCATCATTTTCTTTATCATTTTCCCCCTACCCTCAACTTATCAGGGCCAAGCACCAAGGGGCAATGAGATAGACCAAAGGCAGAAAAACAGCCAGGAGGCATGCAGCTCCTGAATTGCTGAGACATGCTTAATCTTAAAGCCCAGAGGAGCTCTGTGAGGAAGTCAAAACAACTGATCAGAATCAAGCAATACTCTAACTTTCCCTTCCCTTACAACTCAGGTGATATCAGGAGAATGGCATAGATCCCAGGTTCCATAAAAAGGCCCCCTGTATGAGACAGAAGGGAAGAAATTATAAGGGGCAGCAGAGCACCATGAGGATACTTTTAGATGAGAGAGTGGTAAATAAGGAGAGATGGTAGACAGAGAAAGGGAAAGCAAGTTGGGTACCCTGCTTTGTAGAAAAGAAACCGCTACACTGGGCTTGTTGAGATAATTCCCTGG
The DNA here is from genome assembly GCA_003508835.1 of Eonycteris spelaea. NCBI lineage: Eukaryota > Metazoa > Chordata > Mammalia > Chiroptera > Pteropodidae > Eonycteris > Eonycteris spelaea. Next base: position 1,625,941 of record PUFA01000288.1, on the reverse strand, counting down.
AGAGCATCAGAGGGTTTGCACAGAGTCTGGTCTGTGAACTCCCACTCAGATGACTCCAGCATATAAGGACAGGAAGCAGCCTTTAAACCTGACCGATCACACAGATGGGAGTGGGAGGGTTGAGTCAGAGGCTGGTGAGGAACCAGTGTGCACCAAAATCTTAGTCTTCAAATAAGGTTGAAAATCTTGTGCTTTGATTACTTTTATGGCTCATCTTTAATGCCCTAAGAGTATTAGTTTTCCACTTCCAATCCTGGTTGGAAATAGCTATCAAAGGCAGATGCGTGAATCAGTCAGGGAAATCCAAGTAAACTTTTCCAAAATGAGAAGTCAAGGAAGAAGTAAGAATGCAATCTTCCCATCCTCTCCATTGTATCTCAGAAGTTATTGCAAGATTTCATTTTTTTAAAATCCCTAACCAAATGGCTAGCCAAATTTTTTCTTAGATACCTTATATAGGTCTTAAATACCCTGCTTCTTCTAAATCAATGAGTGAGCTCAGATAACTTCAACTAGTACATAGATGGAAGAAGAGCCTATGGATGAAGATCAAACACTTACTGAATACTTACTCTATTCCAGACAGAAGTGCAAAATGCTTTGTAAGTATTATCCTATCTAATTCCCATGAGAAAACTCTGAAGCAAGTATTCATGAATGAGAAAACTGAGGCTCAGAGTAGTTCAGTGACTAAGCAAGATAACAATTGTAGCAAAACTGGCATTTGAGTCCAATTTTCTCTTATTCCCTAGTTTATATTATCTCTCCTATACCATGCAGGAAGAAAAACACCACATTATATAACTTCAAACCACATAAATGACAAGCCAGCTACTTTATCACTGTCTCCCATGATAAGAGTTTAAACTGAAGCCCTAAAACATAGTACCCCTAGGATGCCAGTCTATGTCAACTTTTTTGGTATTTCAAGTTGTAAATTAGAATGTGTAAAGAATTATGGAAGATCTCTCTCTCTCTCTCTCTCTCTCTCTCTCTCTCTCTCTCTTCTCTCTCTCTCTCCCCTCCCTCTCTCTCTGTGACTGAAGTCACTCAGATTTTGCCAACTCATTTCCCCCACCCCCATCCCCAGCTCTAACAGTCTCTCTTGCCTTCTGATCTTCAGCAATGTATTCATGTATTCATTTAAAAGTTCTGTCTGTGCTGAAGCCGGCGCTGCTTGTAATTGCTGGCGGCCAAAAGCTGTTCTGTTTTTTCTGGCTGAGTGTACCAAGCAATCATCAGCTGTAATTATTTCGAGTCTTGTTACAGATGGAACTTCGAGGTTTTCAGTCTTAAACAGAATTCATTATTCAAATGTCTCCAGAGCTGACAGGAAGGGGCAGAAGTGAGCCTCCTGGTGAACTCAGGAAACTTCAGAAGGTTCAAGAGAAGAGGACTGGCCAGGTCACCACAGTGGTTGGTAAACGTGACTTAGCTCCAAGTCTGGAAGCCTGAACTTGAATCTGCTCATGCCACTGTCTCACCCTTGGGACTTCAACTAGGTCTTGTTAACTCTTCAATTTCTCCACCTTTACCTTTATGGCTCTTTTCAGAGACATAAATGTACATCACAGTCTCCTTCTTCCAAATCCAGAAGAAGAGCACACTAAGTTTATCTCTTGCTCCCCAAAGTGTAATCATAGATCTCTCTCCTCACAACTTCCTAGGATCGATAGTGAATTTCATGGGAACAGAGCTCTTTTAAGAAACAGGGCAATTTCAAAGCTCTGAGGAAGAGAAGCCATTCTCATAACATCAGCTCCACTGGTACCAGGCTCTAGTCCAGCTTTAGAAACTTTCATTAGTAATCTCCTGGTTCTGGGAGCTTCATGAACAGGTGAGACAGTGCTCTAATTATCCAACTAGCTGCCCTATCTCTAGAGGACAGGAGACTCCAGAGTGAGGAGTGGCAGGAAGAAAGACCAAGGTTCCATATTTCAGGACTCCTCTGAGGACCAGATATGCATAGAGAGCAACTCTGGGCCAGGCTCTAGAGGAGAATTTTGGGGCAACAGTTATTGATAGACTGAGCCCTGTATCATAAAACACCACTCTGACAAGATTCCATCAGTACATCTCTTCACCCCCATTCAAAAATGACAGGAACAGCATACACATAATCTCTCTCCATCTCTTATCCCAGAGAGAAGGGCAAAGTGCCTACTATAGTTTGGTCCCTGCTCATTATGGGTACGCAGTTGTATGATAGAAAAAACATGAAATAACTGAGCTACTGTGCATGAGTATATATGATTAAATCACATGAATGACACATGCCATAGAGATTAGAAAATTCTATGTCCTAGAATTATTGGCAAGTCTTCATAGATGAGAAAGAATACTGGACAAGCCATAATGTGGTAGGTGAAAGGAAAAGCGCTGAATGCCCCAGTAGGGAAAGTGGCATAAGCCAGCACCGACTGAGGATAGCATTGTGTGCTTTGCAGAGAGTGAGCCCACACATCACTAGAGAAGTTGCACTACACATTGGGAAAAGTGGAAGACACAATGCCACAGATATCAGAGATAACCTGGTCCTGGAATATCAGGCCAGTGACAGAGACTGGACTTATTTATATGCAATAAAGGACTGTTTCTAAGTAGAGAAGTACCATATAGCAATAGACTTATCAGGGAGATTAAATGTGTAAGGAGTAGAAAGAGTAGCAGAAAAAAAATTGTGAAGAGGCAATTTCAATAATCCAGATATAAATTGATGAGAGTCAGAACTAAAATAGTAGAAGCAGAATTAAAAAGAATGAAATGAATACAAAACACTTTTAAAAAAACACTATATATAGGACTTGGGGACTTTAGGTGATGAAGGAACAAGAAGAGACAATCAAGAAAAATATAACTTAGGACAGTAAGGCAAATAAGGGGAGTTGCTCGTGGAGCAAGGTTCCGGAGAGAGTAAAGCTGAGGAGGGGGAGAGGGCAGGGGAGGTAGAAGGAGAGCTGAGAATTCAGATGTCTACTTGCCAAGCATTTGTTGAACACTTCACTTGACACAAAAGAATGTACTCAGCATCCAGTTGAGGAGAAAAAAATATATACATATGAAAACAACCAGGACACAAACTACATATGAAACAGATGAATAAATGAAAAATGCTGTAGTATAAACTCTATACGTAAATACAAGAACTGCTTGTGTATAGGGAGAGAAGCGAGGTTCGGTAACTTTTTATACATTTAGAATAAAAGAATAAATTGAAAAAAATTTGAGCAATGTTCTTTTCTTCTCTCATTTTTTTCTTAATCCCTTCCTCCTTCTCCTCCACCCAACCTCAACCCTGCTTCTTTTCTTCTCTCAGCCTCTGCCTCATGAATTTTCATGCTCACACTACCAGGAAATCAGACAGCCAGCCTCAATGACCTTCGATGGGCTCTATTTTCTATTCTTACCACACCCAATTTTCACAGCACTTTTTATTTAGTTGAATAGCAGTCCTGAGTTGGGGGTTGCAGGCAGATGTTTCTCCTTTTTGAGCCCTGGAGGATTGAATGGAGGGGGGCTAAACAGGGAAGAAGGTTAGGTGAACATAATAGTGACTTTCACTAGAAAGTCAGGTTAGGGAGCTTTTCTGATATCTTCCCTGGAGAATCTTGACAAGTCAAAACCCCACACTCATAACTAGCAGGTGAGAGGCCTTGGGGCCTGACACTGGGTCTGTCCTCTGGGAAGGAGACTGCACCTGAAAAGGTGACCAAGGGAAATGGCAATATCAGGCCAAGGTCACATGAGCAGTCACAGGGAAGAATCCAAGACAAAGAGCAGGGGAATTGGAAGATGAATAGAAGTCAGTGATTGGGAATTGGACCTGGTGGGTAGCCCAGAGAAGCTGGATGTTAGGGTGAGGGTGAGGTTAAGGGTTAAGGTTACCGGAAATTTGTCCAGTAAGAGCATTCTCCACTGCCAGGTTGGAGGCAGGAACAGCTCTCCAGCTCCAAAAAGAATGGCAAATGGATGTAGAGCCATACTCTTAAGGGCCAAGAGAGCAATAAACAACATTTTCACAGTTCGTTGCATACCTCCCTATGACAATTCCAGACTCTTTACTATAGCAACTAACCCTAAATACCAACAATAATAATATCTCTATGAAGTAGTAGTATTATCCTCACTTTGCAAAGAAAGAAATTGAGACTCAGAGAGGCTATCATTTTGTTTGACTCTCACATAGCAAGGTACAAAGTTGAGATTCCAATCCAGGCCTTTTTCATCCTCAAGTTTTAGAGAAAGAGACAAAGGCATGAGATAAAATTCAGGAACTAGACAAAGGTCTTGCTCCTAGAAATGGAGGTAACACAAAAATTCCAGTCAGGAATCCAGGTGAATCCAGACCAGACCATACATATTTGATGAGCAAAGCCTGAGAACTCTTTTACCTGAGAGCAGGGTCAGACTTGGGTTGTGGGGATTAACCTGGAATTCTTTTATTCTGGAGATTCAATTGCATATGGGAACCAAACTGACCTAGCTGTGGGGTGAAGAGGGAATGCAGAGGCTGGGAGCCAAGCTGAACTTGCTTTATTTGCCCAAGATTTTGGAGCTACTTCAAAGCCACTTCTAGAAACACGGTTTTCCAAGTCTTGCCTATAAAATTGTGACCTTAAAGGGTTCATCAGCTTAGGCAATTTGTAAACCTCTCTGGATCTCTAGTGAAATAAGAAGAGTAAACACAGCTATCTAAAGTCTCTTCCAGCAATGTAAGCCCATGATCCAAGGGTCCATAGCTTGATTCAGAATACAAAAATAAGATGTCTCAGCATCTGTGGGTGCCTGGCTCTGGAAGGGCAAAAAGGAAAGGTAGCTTCTTATTCAGAGTAGCTCCTTGAGGAAAATGTACCATCCACTGCTTAATGATGTTGGAGGCAGTTTTCCCATTCATGTGGTTCCTAGCTAGCTTCTGGTGAAAGAGATGAGGCTGGAGTACCTGTAGGAGTGTAGTTAACAGTTTCTCTACTTTCTGGTGTGTATGTATTACTGAATTTTCTATACCTCATCTATCTCTGGTATTCTGTGATCCATGAAATCTATAAGATGCTGTTACAAATGAATTGGCAAATGGTTCCCATTCAAAAGTGCCTATTAAACTCCCTCCTATGTGCCATGGACTGTGCTAGTGAGTGAGTCAATAGCAAGGGGGTAAGTGACAAAAATACTAAAGAATAGAAGAGGAGCTGTGAGTGTTTTTTTATAGGAAGACTGTGAGCACCAAGACTGTACCCCTAACAGTTTTGTAATTCAGAGAGGTAAACAAACCACATTTCCGCCTTTCTTTCATGTAGTTCAAAAAATACAATTGGATCTGGCAGAATCTTAGCAATTTAGTAACACTGACTTTGTCTTACATATGTTTATTTTTTAAAATGTAAAAGCCCTGAAGTAACATAATTAAAATATTATAATTATTTGTGTTGGGGTATTTGCTTTTACCAGCCCCTATTAAAAATATGCAAATTTGAAGAGGTTTTATCATCCTAGCAAGCTTTCTGCCTCCTACCAGGTCCAACATGTTCGCTTTATGAAATTGTGTTGGTTGGGTTCCTTTACAAATTATTGTTATTTGGTTTTAAATGGTCCCCCCACCACCACTTTTCTATCAAACTGGCAAAATAATTAATTAGTTGCAGTGGGTTTTTGTCTTTGTTTGTTTTCCTTCCTTTCTAGCCCTGATTGCCAAGTCAATAGGGAAGAGTATGACAGAATAAGAAATGCAAAGAAGCATGTTCTCATATGAATCACTGTAAGATATTTTGAGATCCCTAGGGCTGGCTAAAGGGGGTAAGCCCAGATTTTCATACTATCTTTGATTAATTTTTAATTGTTTTCCCCAAATCATCAAAGCACTTCATAACATTTTATTTACTCTAAAAATAGCCCTGAAAGACAATCAGAGGGCTGGGACTGTAAATGAGGAAGCTAAGGTTTGGAACAGTGAAGCATATTGCTCAGGTCCCATCACCAGTTCAGTACCTACAGAGGGACCTGAAGAACTGACAGGCACACAAATGCTGGTCAAAGATGCTGCTGCATCAGAGCAATAAAAAATAAAGTGGTTCTGTATTTCTGCATGAAGCTTTCTCTTTACATCACTGGGAAGTCCTCTTTTCTGATACCTGATAACCTTCTATGGTTACAAAAACAAAACGGACATCTTTTTAACTTATGTTTCAGAGGGGGAAAAAAGTGTTTATTGGAAGGATGCTGGCATTACTCACTAAACCATTTCTCCAGTGTGTCCCCTAGGTAGTTCCTTTCTAACCATCTTTGTCCCCCCATCATCCCCCTCAGTCTAAAACAGATTACCTGTTGTTAACCAAGCCTGGGTTATGAGTATCCCCACTCAACAAAGCTGGACACTCTGATTAGCAGCTCCACCTCAGGCATGTGGAATGGAGAAAGGGCAGTTCCCCAAATGAGGAGTTGGTGAGTGCTGTCATCACAATGAGGGGGAAAAGGATAGTAGTGGGATAACCACTGTACGTTGTTTCTCACAGGTGAGGATGCCCACGTGGTGAAGCACCTTGTCTAAGATCACAACCACCCAGGAGGAAGCCAGGTCTCCTCACTCCTGTCTGACTACTCTTCTTCAAGCTACACTTATTAGAATCAACCCTGTGAGTCAGATTTGATAAGCCTTATTCCCAGAGATAATAATCTCTGGGGTTCTCTGATTGCTTCTAATACGTTCAGATTTTCTATGTCTCACTTTCCTAAACATCACCTCATTTCTGTCAGTTGATAGTTCTGCAAAGTCTTCATTATTTCTAATTGTCCACATTGCTTTGTGTTTCTTGCCAGAAACTGATTTGCCAAGTGTGTTCAGAGTCCCAGGCAGTAGAGAGTCAGCATTAATTTTCTCCTCTCATTTATTAGTGGGTCAGTTTTTCTCTCTTGAATCTCCTTTTCCCTTAATACAATTTAAACTACAAAAAGACTGCCTGAGTCTCCTCAGGCTGCTTTTCCTAGTTCTGTGGAGTGAGGCCTTTCTTCTATTTTGATCTTGATCTTTTTCCTCCCGGCTTTCACTGAGGAAGTACATTCTGTGTCTCTGCTGTCCCACACATTTCCAAGAAAGATACGCTCCTGAGAGACATCACCTTAAGTCATCCTTTATGAAGTAAAGGCTGAAGGGATCAGATCCCTGAAGTCTTCATCAAAAGAAACGGTAATCTTCTGCACTTGCAAAAACAAAACAAAACAAAAAAAGTTCCTTAGGAAAACCTTAGTGTTTCACTCAAAGATAAAATTTTATTCTCCCTGATTTTCTTAGTAGTTTTCTACAATTTCTAAAGTCTTATTTTAGAGAGTCAAGCCCCAGGGTATCACTTGGAGACTGAATTTTATGGCTTACAATAGGGTCTATGCCTCTCACCTGGTCTGCTCAACAATTTTTATTCAATGCTTTCTAAAGTCACACACAAAGTATGGTTATTGATTTTGGAAATGACTCACAACTGAGAACATGGAGAAAACCTGGATTAGAGAATTGGTGACTGATTCGCTGAAGTTATGAACAAAATTTAATCATATAAAATGTAATAGAATTTTTTTTAAAGGCAAAGTACCTCACACAGATCAAAAAATAAAATAGAGAAAGAAATGCGCTGTGTGAGATCAGAGACACATGTCTTTGAAGTAGCTCTTGGGAAGAATACTTAGATATTAAAACCTGAGTAAGTCGTATTTTGGGTTATCTATTGCTGTGTAACAAGCCACCTCATATTCCAGTAATGTTCTTTGAAGAAATTGACAAGTAGATTATAAAATTGATATGGAAATGTAAAACACCTATAAAATATAAAATAAAATTTTTAAAAACAACTAAGAGTATTAACACTTCCAGATTTCAAAACTTCCTATAAATCTATAGTTATCAGCATAGTGTGGTACTGGCATGAGGATAGAAATATTGATCAATAAAACAATTCAAAGCTAAGAAATAAACCTGATGTTTACACTAAATTGATTTCATCAATGACATCAAAGGAGTTCACTAGGGAAAGTATACTCTGTTCAACACATGGTGCAGGGATAACTGAATATGAAAAAAAAAAAAAAATCAACTTAGACCTTCACTTCATACCATACAAAAATATTAACTCAAAACAAATTGCTCTACATCACATTCATGAAGATAGTCTTTTTCTACGTGATCCAATGAAGTAGAATTAAGATAACTGGATGAAAGCTATAGGAAGAAAAGGTGGAGATGCAAGGTAAAGAAGAATTTTCCAATTAAATAGGGAGATGTTGAAATCTCCACACCTGAGATTCAAGAATAGGCAGAATAACCCTTTGACAAAAAACAAAAGGTCTTAAAGCATCATGTTCATAACTCATCAATCATCCCTCAGTATCTAAAGGGATTGGTTCCAAGACCCCCACAGATACCAAAATCTGCAGATGCTCAAATCTCTTGTATAAAATAATGCAGTATCTACATATAACCTATGCACATTCTCCCATGTACTTTAAATCATCTCTAGATTACTTATAATAACTAATACAATGCAAATGACATATATGTATGTATGTATGTATGGTTATAATACTATATTGTTTATGGCATAATGACAAGAAAATAACTCCAAATGTTCAGTACAGTTGCAACCATTGTTGGCCTAACTACATAGCACACCTCAGCAATGATGTAATTTTTAAAAATGTTTTTAATCTAAGGTTGTTTCAATCCAGAGATGTGGAATCTGTGACTATGAAGAGCCAACTATAATTGTATTATTGAAATATACCATATATTTGCTACTTTTTGTCCACCTGTCTTATTGAGTATAAACATACGTATGTAGAACTCTCCCACTGTGAAGGTGGGTTTACCAATTTCTTCCTATAGCTCTTATCAATTTTTACTTCATATATTTTGAAGGAGTTTTATTAGATACATACACATTTAGCATTGCTATATCATCTTGGTAAATTGAACACTTTTTTTTTTTCGTTACGTAGTGATCCTCTTCATCTATAGAAATGTCTTAAAGTCTATTTAATCTAATATTAAGATAGTTAACCTACCTTTATTTTGCCTGATTTATCTTCTCACATCTTTTAACTTTTAATCTTTCTGTGTTATATACAGGCAACTTCCACTAAAGTCAATAATTTGTTTCTGACATTCTGGTATCTTATGTGAAAACAATGATCAAAAGCATAATCAACTTTATTTTCCAATGATTCATTACACATCCATTAGAAAACCCTGATCTATTTTCTAAAACATAAACATAGTAAAATGCCTATATTTCATTAACAAACTTGTTAGATCATGACATGCTTATAATGTCCCTTTCTTAATTATCAAAACTCACCATGATTGTTAACAAAATTTCCTCATTTGCAATAATATCTCCTCATTCAGTAATTTTCCTTATTTATTTTGCTTCCCTTTCCACAATTTTCTTCAACACCTTCTCAACTTTCTTAAAGATGTGTTTTACAACATTCAGCTAAGTATGAAAGTCACTGTAGAAAAACGTTCAGAACAAGTGTACAATGGCAGAGATTTGCTTAACTGAGAATGACTCTAAGATGCCTTTCAACAAAATCCAAGATGAACATCCTCCTTGGTAACACTTGTCAAGATCTTCAAAATCTCTACGCATGATTTCACCCAATTGTATTTAGAACATAACTTGTTATTTTCCTTAAAATCATTTTGCTAAAACTTGAATTGAGTTTGGTGTGTATAAATATAATTTTCCCATTAAAACATTGGATGAAAAATGTTGTACTAGAAACTATGTAAATTCTATAAAGTCTGGCTAGTAAAAAGAACTTTCTACCAGAAAAATTTGAACCAGAGAAAAATTTTGCAATTGTGCCTATATCTGGATATTTTTTAATCCAATCCATCAGTATTTATCTTATAAACAATGAGTTTAATCTATTTATATTTATTGTAATATTGATATATTTGAACCTGCTCGTACCATATAATTTACTTTTTAAGTTTATCCAACTTTTTTTGTATTTTAAGCTATTCTTACCATTTTCAAGAATATTATCATTTTCCCATAATTAAACAAGAATTTTAGCTCAATCAAGTTCTTTGATCTCCTTCCAGATATCCATCATATTTATATTTCTCTAGATTTTAATTCTGAATCATCATGTCTTCTTTAAAAGACAGTATACTTAAGTATTTCATTACCTTTACTTCTTCTACCTTGTTAAACTATTCTCTCTAGTATTTATTTATCCAAAACTGTTCTCAGTGTGGATCTTTGTGTGACAACACCTTGGACGTCTGAGAATATTTTTAATTTATCCTCACATTTGAATAGCAACTTGGTTGGGTATAATACTAGAATAAACTATTCCTCAACAATTTAAAAATATTATTTAAGACTTCTGGTTTCCTCTCAGAGAGGGGGAGATTGGGAAAGAATAAACAGTCTCAAACCTGGAACAACATTTTTAAAAAGTGGCACAAACAGCAAGTTTGTGATGTTTTTAGAACTAGATGGAGTGCTTAGCTTATAGGTGACCAATAGGCCCAAAATCTAAGCAGAAAAATGTGCCATCAAGAGCGATAAGACACAAAAACTGGTTTATATTGACAAGAGATATCAAGACACTAGTAAGAATAATTCAGCTAGGAAAATTGCCAAATCAGTGGAGAATAGAGAACACTATGATAGATGATTAAGCCTCTATCAGGGGGCATGAGAAGTGAGGGAGTCACACACACTCTTACAGGTTCTTTGCAAATTCTACTGGGTGCTCCCAAAAAAAGACTGAGAGATTTCTGAGTCTCCCAGACCTAAAAGAAAGGAAGAGCAGACACTGAAAGAAGGGTAAAAACTTCACTGGTACCTTTATTCTCTAACCCCTTCCTGGAACCAAGGCATTAAAAAGTGGAGGGAAAGGCAACAACCTTGTCACCCTTGGGAAACTAGGGAATACCCATCTTGGGAAACTAGGGAATACCCATTACCTCAGTGAGATAAATCATGTCTGGGGAGGGGAACCAGCATGAACAAAAGCCACATCCCTGAGACCCATGGGCACAGGACCAGCCAAAGATAGAAGTAAAGCTTAATCAGAACAAAAGAAAATGTCCCCAAACCCCATGGCTAGGCTAACAAGCATGGAGTAACAAGTACGTTGCAAAATATATACTTTCTCTTAGATTCATGGCACAGTGAAAACCTCAAGCAGAGGGTAGGGTACACATTGAAAAATATCCTCTAGAAAACCAGCTCCAGTCTAAATACAAGGTATTGCTATGGAAATTTAAAGTCTGTAACTCACTAAATATAACCATAGCAGCAAGAAATCTCAAATCTATCCCAACTACTACTTTAGATTAACTCAAACTCCCATACTATAGTCTTAGCAGAAGGAAAGACATATCTTTTTTTTCAAGAATGAAAATATTTACTTCAGTCTCTACCGTCCTACACAAGATATATTTCAAGAAAAAGTTACAAAGCATACAACAAGGCAAAAAACCCCAACACAGCCCCAAGGGAAAAAGTATTCATAAGAACCAGACTCAGATATGACACATTTGTTGGAACTGTATGACAGTAAATTTAAAATAAGTATAATTAATGTGTTATGGGTTAACCAGATACAAGACTTGAAGGGTAATTTTAGCAGATAAAATGAGGCTATAAGAAATAATAAAATGGAAGTGTTAGAAATGAAAATATAGTAACAGCAATGGAAAGTGCCTTCAACTGGCTTACCAATAAATTCAAAAAGATGAAGAAAGAGTCAAGGAACTTGAAGTTCTCAAGAAATTACTCAGACTAAAGCATACAAGCATAAAAAAAGAGAAAAACTAAACAGACAGTCCAAGAATTCGGGGGCAAATCAAATAGGCCAACAAACAGGCAATTGGAGTGTCAGAAAGAGAAAAGAAAGGACAGAGCAGAACAAATATTTGTAAAAATAATTATTTAAAATGGTCTAAGATTGATGACAGACACCAAACCACAGATCTAAGAAGTTCATAGAACACTAAACAGAATAAATGCTAAAACAAACAAGTAAACAAAAAGCACACCTATACATAAAGACACATTATATATGGAAAACAAAGATAAAAATTATACTTTTATTCAAATGAAAAGCTAGAAAACAATGGAGTAACATTTTCTAAAGGGCTGAAAGAAATAAAAATTGTTAATCAGAATTTTATATGTGAAAATATCTTTCAAAAATAAATGAGAAATAAAGACTTTCTCAGACAAATAGAAACTGAGAAAATTTACTGCCAGATGACCTAACCTACAGGAAATATTAAAGAAAGTTTTTCATGCAAAAAGACTGATATGAGACAGAAACTTGAAACTACACAAGGAAATGAACAGCACTTGGAATAACTAAATTTAAAATGAAATTAAGTTTTCCTTATTTTCATTTAATCTAAAAAAAATAATCAGTGTTCTAAAGCAAAAATAGTATCAATGTATTGAGTGCTATGTGGAAAAGTAAAATATATAAAAACAATAACACACAGAGTGGGAGGAAGGTATTGGTAATATTTGGTTGTAAGTTTCTTATAACACACATGAAGTAATATAATTTTATTTGAAAGTTGACTCTGAATAATTAAAGTTCTATATTATAAACCCTCAGGCAATCATTAAATCTTTTGAGTTATAAATAAATCAATAAAGAACAAAAATGAAATAAAAATTGCTTGATTAACCCATGAATTTAGAAAAAGAAAAAAATAAAATATAAATAGGTGGTAAAATTAAATCTAAATATATCAATAATCACATTAAATGTAAGTGGCATAATGGTATAACATACCAGTTAAAAGAGTGAGATAATCAGATTTAATAAAAAAAAAAAAAGACCTGAAAATATGTTAACTATAAAAACCCTCTGCTTCAAGGAAGCTAATCCTGAAAATAAATTTTTTCCTATTTCTCCCACTAATGCCCTGGAAATTATATATAAAACAAACACTAGAAAACTCTGAAAGATAAAGAGAAGAAGACAAACCAGCTAATACCTTGAGACCCAAAGAATAAAACAGTGATGAGTTCCCTATGTTTTCCTTAGAGTTGAAGAAGCCAGCAATCTAGAAACATCAACAGATGCAGATAAAGTAAACCCCAACAAAAGCCTGCTCTCTTTAGTGAAAAGACTAGGAAAGGGGCAGTTTAGCCAGACAGAATACTTTTAGACAACTGCTCTGTATCATGCAAACATCACAGAAAAGGCTGTGGCTATGCCACACATGTGGGTTTCTAGACTCCCATCCTCATCAGACTGTACAAAGGCAGAATAGCCCTGTCCAGCTAGTGTCAGGAAAGGCCAAGTAAAGAGTCAGGACAGCTCCAATGAGACCACGTAGTGCACCTGGACTTCCTCTCCAACCCATAAGTAGCAAGGCCTCCCTCCCTCTCCTCACTGGAGTGGTGTCAGAGGAGAACTGTGAAGAGTCAGGACTTCTACTCTCACCCAGCAGTAACAAGACCTCAACCACTGGAGTGTCACTGGAGACCACATAGGGGGCCAGATCTCCCACTCCAGCCCAGCAGTAATGAACAGCTTGTGCACTGAGTGTCAATAGAGGTTGGGTAGGGAACCTAGATCCTGCTTCTGCTTGGCAGTAATAAAACAGCAACTTTCCCGTTTGGAGCAATGTCAGAAAAAGCCAATTAAAACAGGTTTAAATAAGATCTAATCTCATAAAATAATATGAAAACATCAAAATTTCATTTAAAAATCACTCATCACACCAAGAACCAGAAAAATATTCAGCTGAGTTTTAGAAGTTTGTCAGTAAATGCCATCACTGAGACAATAGACATGATAGATTCATCTGGCAAAGATTTTAAAGCAGCTGTGATGAAAAATATTTCAACAAGTAATTACAAACCTAATTAAAACATTAAAAAATAGAAAGCCTCAGCAAAGAAATAGAAGATATGAAGAAAAACTAAATGGAAAATTTACAAATGAAAAAATATATAATCAAAGGGAAAATTCAGTGGGCAGCTTTAACAGCAGAATGCTAACATTGATATCATTGGAGTCCCAAGGAGAAAACATTTGCAAAACTATATTTGACAAAGGACTAATATCTGGAATATATAAAGAACTCTCAAAATTCAACAGTAAAACAACAGACAACCCAAGCATAAATAAGAAAAAAAGAGATAGTTCACTGAAGAGGAAATAGCAAATAAGCACATAAAAAGATGTGTAGCATTGTTAACCATCAATGAATCCAAATTCGAACCACAATGAATTATTATTACATACTCTCAGAATAACTAAAATAAAAAATGGTGACAACTGCAAATTCTATGAGGATGCAGAGAAACTGAATCACTCATATATAGTCAGTCATTACTGATGAAAATGTAAAATAATGTAGCCACTCTGAAAATGTTGCCAGCACCTTGAAAAACTAAATATCCAACTACCATGTGACCCAGCATTTGTTCTCCTGGGCATTTAGCCCAGATAAATAAAGATTTATGTTTACACAAATACCTATGTGTGAATATTTTTTCATAATAGTCCCAAACTGGAAACAACCTAAATGTCAAGTGCTGTATGGTTAAACAAACTGTGGTACATCTATGTCATGGAATATTACTCAGGAATCATAAGAACAAACTATTAATACATACAACTTTTATGGATCTACAGCACATTAAGCTGAGTGAAAAAAAAAAGCCAATCTCAAAAGGTCATACTGTATGATTACATTTATATAACATTTTGGAAATGATAAAAATTATAGAAATGAAGAGCAGGTTAGTGGTCACTGGGGGTTGAAGAGGAGGTGGGCACAAGAGGAAAGTGAGCATGGCTAGAAAAGGGTAACATGAGAAATGTTTGTGGTGATGGAATTGTTCAGTATTTTGACTATATCAATGTCAGTATCCTTGTTATGACAGCGTACTATAGGTTTGTTGTTGTTGTTGCTGCTGTTGTTGTTGTTGTTCTTTTGCAAGGTGCTATCACTGGGAGAAATTTAGAAAAGAGTACATGGGGCCTATCTGTACTATTTCTTATAAACTGCATGTAAATCTACAATTATCTCAAAATAAAAAATGTAATTAAAACAATGGACAAGCAACAACAACAAAGAATGAAAATTATATACCTTCCAATTCACTTATTCTTTCCTCTCTCTTTTGCATTCTGTTGTTAAGCCCGCTCACTGAATCTTCCCCTTAATTATATATTTTTTTCAGTTCTAAATATTCCATTTAGTTTTTCTTTACATTTTCTTTTTCTTTGATGAAGACTTCTATTTGGGAACTGGGTGTCACCAAGGCCACTACCATTTCTGGAGATTTGCTAGAACTCATGGACTCAGCATATAGTATAGCTAAGGTTTATTATAGCAGGTAATAAAGATACACAGCCAGATCACCAAAAAAAAGAGAGAGAGAGAGAGAGAGAGAGAGAGAGAGAAAGAGAGGTGGAGTCTGGAGGAATCCATCTACTGACTTCCTTATGCTCTCTCCCGTGAATATACTCTTTCCCCAGCAATGAAAATGCAGCAACACGTGTGCAATGTTTCAGCCCAGGAAAGCTCATACTTAGTATTAAATGTTTTAACAGGAGCTGAACATGTAGGCACCCTCTGTGTACATGTACCAAAATTCTAAACTCTTAAATAAAAGCAGGTGTGCAGCATAAACCACATTGTTTGTAGACACAGTGAGGCTACAAACCACATTGTTGGTAGGCACAGGGAGACTCCCTTATCGGTGAGGCAATGGTGGAAATACTTCCAAAATTCCAAAATTCCTGCCAAAAGTCAACCTAGTCCCTAGGCTTATCTAAAGACAACAGCCTTGGGCCTGCTATGTTAACTCTTCACTGCAATTCATGCTAACACTAACCAAAGAAAAGCTAGAGTGTCTGTTTTAACATTGAACAAAGTAAACTAACAAAAAATGTTGTCAGGGCTAAATAGGAACATAATTCAGTAATGAAGGGTTCTATTCTCAAATAAGAAATAGTAATTCTGTCTGTGAATGCAACCAACAACAGAGCTTCAAAATATATGAAATAAAGCTTATATAATGAAACAGAAATAACCAAATGTGCAATTATATTTCATGTCCTTGAAACTCTAAGTAATTAACAGAACAAGTAGGCAGAAAACCAGTAAGAATATTAAAGTCCTAATGGGCAGAAGAATGGACAGATATTTCTCCACAGTGGAAATACTGATGGCCAATCGACATATGAAAAGATGATCAAGGTCCCTAATCATCAGAGAAATGCAAATTAAAACCACATTGAGATGTCACCTCAAACCTGTCAGAATGGTTAACATCAACAAATCAAAGAAAAACAAGTGTTGGTGAGGATGTGGAGAAAAGGGAACTCTAATACACTGTTGGTGGAATTGCAAATTGGTACAGCCACTATGGAAAACAGTCTGGAGGTTTCTCAAAAAAATTAAAGATGGATATACCTTTTAACCCAGCAATTGCACTTCTGTGTTTTTAACCAAAGAAATTCAAAACAATAATTCATAAAGGTCTATGCACCCCTAAGTTCATGGCAGCACAATCTACAATAGCCAAGATATGAAAGCAACCTAAATAGCCATCAATAGATGACTAAACAAAGAAGTTATGGTTCATATATACAATAGATATTACTCAGCCATTAAAAAAATGAAATCCTACCATTTGCAATGATGTGGATGGACCTAGAGGTTATTGTGTTGAGTGAAATAAGTCATACAGAGAAAGAAAAATAACATATGATTTTACTTATATGTGGAAAATGAAAAACCAAAAGAACAAACTAATTGAAAACACACTCATAAATATAGAGAACATTCTGACCAGAGGGGAGAGGGGTTAAGGGCTGGGAGAATGGGGTGAAGGGTTAAAGAAATATAAATTAGTAGTTGATAGATGGTCACAGGGATAGGGAGTGTGGCATAGGGAATGCAGTTACCATTAATGTAATGGCTAGGTGGAGAGCCAGAGGAGAGAAAGAGCAATTAGGGGAATAATTTTATAAACTATATAAATGTCTAACCAATATACTGTATACTTGAAACTAATAATAAATTTAACTAAAAAAAATATTAAAGTCCTAGACAACACTATACACCAAAATTGATCAAATTAATACATGATACATACTTTTCAAATTTACAGTTGCCAAAATGTACTATATTCTTGGACACTAAAAATGCTTAACAAAAGTAAAAGAATAGAAATTATACAAAGTAAAATCTCAGATTACAAAGAAATTAAACTAAAAATTAATAACAGATATTTAGAAAGTATCTAAATATTTGGACATTAAAAACAAACTTTTAATAACTTACCAATCAAAGAAAAATTCTCAAAATAAATTTTAAAATACTTTAAACTGAATTAAAATAAAAATAATGTATAAGATGCAGCTAAAGCAGTGCTTAGATGAAAATGTGTAGTATTAAATACTCAAATTAGAAAAGAATAGCAACTTCTTTTCTAGTGATCAAGATGATAAGTGCTGTGCTAGCCTCTTTCCAAAACCACATCAAAATTATAACTAAATTGTAGAACAACCACCCTTGAGAATTACCTAAAGACTAGCTGAAAAGAAACCTATAACTAAGGATATGAAAAAGAAGCCACTTGAGGGGCAGAGACTCAAAACAGGCTGGTCCCACATCCACACGTTGCGGTTAAGAATCAGGAGGAATACCTTGGCTGTGAGGTTCCTCCCTGAGGAACAAGCTGGGAACAGCTCCCCAGCACAGAGCACTAGTGCTGGGAAAAGGAATACCCATAATAGCTGGCTCTGAAAATAAGCAGGAACCCAGACCAGGTGAGAGGGAGGGCTGCTGTAGAACCAAACATCCTCTTAAAAGGCTTGTGCACAGACGCACTCACTCTTAAACACTCCCCCTAAGCACTAGAAAAGGGGCAGCAGCTCACAAAATGCCAGAGGTATATGGGGGAAAACTGAATTGTCTGGCTTCAGGAAGACGGCTAGAGGGGCAGCTCTCTCTGGGACTAAAGTGTCAGTAGGTGCCATTATTCCTTCGTTGAGCCCTCTCAGACACAGCCTGCAAGTGCAGGCAGTTGCCAAATCTGAGCTCTCCATTAACCTAACACCAATCTCTGCCACCCTGGTGATTCTCTGAGACCCCACTCCACCCAATTCAGTGTACCACCCAAACCTCTTTCAAAGGCTAATCCACACCAGTGGCTGGCCTAGACCCACACTGAGGACTATCCTAAAACCTCTCATGGGTCCACAAACCCAAACAAGCAGCAGCTGACCTCAGCATACCCTGTATATCTTGCTAAGTGGCCCCAAGCCTGGCATGAGTGCAACCAGCCTCAGTTGGAAAGCATAACAACTTCCAGGTGCCTCCAAGCTCAGCACAGGTAGCTACCAATAAGAGATCACTTTGTAGATCCTACCAGGTGGCCCCAGGCTGGACACAGGCAGCGGCTGACCTTGGTCTAAATGGAAGCCCCTCTTAAGAAGCCTCAGGATCAACACACCTGGTGTCTATCTTCAGACCACACCAAAGCATCACTCAATTATCACCACAAACAACACACCCAAAGGGTGAATTCAGCAAGTATCAGAGCCCCACTAAAGCAAATCCGGCTTTGTGGGGTTATCCCCTGCACAACAGCTTGTTTGCCGATGTCATGGCCAGTCCTCACAGCCAGTCTGCCTGAGAATCAGTCCCAACCACTGACATGCCAACAGCAATCAAGGCTCAACAACAATAGAACACATAAAATCCACACAAGGGACAACCCTGGAGCACAGAGGATAGAGAGGCTCTGCCAGTGGGCCCATAGGATACCTACTATGAAATGCACTCTGCCAAAACTGGGAGACATAGCAGATCTACCAAATGCACACAAACAAACACAGGAAGGAAGCAAAATGTAGAGACAAAGAAACATGTCCTAAATGAAAGACGAGACAAAACTCCAGGAAGAAGAAAAAACTAAACTAAATGGAAACAAGCAATCTACCAGATGTAGAGTTCAAACACTGGCTATAAGGATGCTCAATGAACTTAGGGGAAGAATAGATGATCTTAGTGGGAACTTCAACAAAGAAATAGGAAACATTGAAAAAAGGACATAAAGCATAAAAACGAACCAGTCAGAAATGAAGAATAAGATAACTGAAATGAAGAATGCCTAAGAAGGAATCAACAGCAAATTAGGTAAAGCAGATAATCAGATCAGTGATTTGGAAGATAAGGTAGCAGAAAACACCCAACTGAAACAGAAAAAAATAATAATTAAAAAAAATGAAGATAGTTTAAGAGACTATTGAGATAAATCAAGCATAACAACTTTGCATCAAAGGAATACCAGAGGAGAAAAGTGAGAGCAAAGAATTAAAAACTTATTTGAAGAAATAATGACTAAAAACATCTCTCACCTGGCAAAGGAAATAGGCATATGAGGCTAGGAAGAGCAGAGAGTTCCAAACAAAATAAATTCGAAGAGGTCCACACCAAGACACATCATAATTAAACTGTCAAAGGTTAAAGACAAGAGTATCTTAAGAGCAGTGAGAGAAAAGCAGGTAGTTACCTACAAGAGAATTCCCAAATGTGAGCTGATTTCTCAACAGAAACTTTGCAGGTCAGAATGTGCTGACATGAAATATTCAAAGTGATGAAAAGCAAGGACCTACATCCAAGATTACTATAACCAGCAAAGCTATCATTTAGAATCAAAGGGCAGACAAAGAGCTTCCCAGACAAGAAAAAGCTAAAGGAGTTCTTCGCCACCAAACCAGTATTACAATAAATGTTAAACAGACTTCTTTAAGAAGGAGAAGAAGAAAAATCAATAATATGAATAAGAAAATATCACAAAGAAAAAATTCTCACTGACATGGCAAACACATAATAAAAGCAGTGGATCAATCAATACTAAAGCTAATGCAAAGGTGAAAAGGCAAAAATAGGAAAATCATGTGTAATGAAAACAATAAATTAAGGGATACACACAAATGCACACACAAGTAAAAAATAATGACTTAAGTATAAACATGGAAGGGGTGAGTAAAAATAGTAATGATTTTAGAATGTTTTTGAACTAAGCAACCATCAACTTAAAATAAACTGCTATAAACATTGCTTGGTATATATGAAGCACATGGCAACCACAAACCAAAAATCTACAAGAAAGATCCAAAAAATAAAGAGGAAGGGTCTAAACACAACACTACAGAAAGCCATTAACAATCAAGAGAATAGGGCAAGAGAATAAGAAAGGAACACAAAAGAACTGCAAAAACAATCAGAAAACAATTAATAAATGACAGTAACTACATACCTACCAATAATTACTTTAAACGTAGATGGATTAGGTGCTCCAACTGAAAGATGAATGGATAAAAAAGATGTGGTACATACATACAAGGTAATATCATTTGACCATAAAAAGAATGACATCTTACCACTTACATTAACATATTTAACTATGCTTAGTTAAATAAGTTAGACAGACAAATACCAAATGAATTCACCTATATGTGAAATCTAAAAAACAGAACAAGCAAATAAACAAAACAAACTCATAAATACAGAGGAAAAAAATGATAGTTGAAAGATGGAAAGAGAGTTAGGAGGCTGGGTAAAAAAAAGGCGAAGGAATTAAGAAGTACAAATTGGCAGTTATGAAATAATCATGGGGATATAAACTACAGCATAGGAAACAGTCAACAGTATTATAACTATATATGATGTTAGGTGGATATCAGACTTATTGGAGGGATCATGTTGTAAGTTATATAAATGTTTAATCACTATACTGTACACCTGAAACTAATATAATATGAATGTCAACTGTAATTGAAAATTTTAAATAAATAAATATTTTAAAAAGAATAATTAAGATCTCAAATCATTAAGAGTACATCTGAAGAAGAGCAAATTAGAGCCAAAGCGAGAAAGAAATAATACAGTTAAGAGCTTAAATCAATGAAGTGGAAAATGGAAAAAAAATAGCAAAAAAAATCAATGAAACTCAAAACTGGATTGTAGATAAAAATCAAGAAAATTAATGCATTTTATTCAGGCTAACTGATAAAAAGTAGATTCAAATTACCAATATCTGGAATAAAAGAGGGGCCATCATTACTGTTCTTTTAATCATTAAAATGATAATTAGGGAATATTTGGAATAACTTTATGCCAATAACTTCAACATCTGAGATGAAATTGACAAATTCTTTGAAAGGCATAAACCATCAAAACTCACTCACAAAGAAATAGTAATCTGAATATCCTTGTTTCTTTTAAGGAAATTAAATGTATAGTTAAAAACCTACAGGAAAAGAAAACTCCAGGCCCATGTGATTTTACTGGCAAATTCCACCAAACATTTAAGGAAGAAATAATACCAATTTCTATGTAGACTCTATCAGAAAATAGAAGAGAAGTAACACTTCTAAATTCATTTGATGAAGCCAGCATTACCCTAATAATACTAAGACCAAAAAAAGACATTACAAAAGTTTAATTTTATTTTATGGATTGTGCTTACAGTGTTATATCTGAAAACTTATTGCCTAGCCCAAAGTAACACAAATCTTATCCTATCTTTCCTTTATAAGTTTAGTGATTTACACAAAGTGTCCAAAATCACATCACATTTCAGGTTTGTTTCCAGAATATGTAAAGAATCTCCAAAGCACAAGAAAAAATTTCAAATCAAAAAAAGAAAAAAGATCTGAACAGACACTTTATCAAGTGGATGTCAAATAAGCATTTTTAAAAATTTCAAAATTGTTAGTCATTAGGGAAATGCAAATCAAAACCACAATCAGATGCCACTACTCAGCTATTAGAATGTCTAAAATTAAAGATTGTTTATACTATGTGTTGGCGAGAAAGTGGAGTCACTGGAATGCTCATATAGTAAATAAGTTTCTCTACCATCAAGTTACTATTTCCCCTTTGAATTAATAAAGTTTGGGGTTTTCCCCCATCTCTCCACTTTGACACGATATGAACTCTTTGAATCAGAAATTTTTTTATTCTGGAAAATTTGTATTTATTATTTCTTTCAAGTATTTCTCTTTTATTTTGTATAAACTTTATCATTCTACATTGCTGGATTTTCACTTTTCCACTTATTTTTTTCCATATCACTCTTAGCTTTTCTATTTCTTTGTCCTTTCTATCTTCTTTCTCAAAAGTGTCCTAAATCTGGGGTTCCAAATCATTCCTTAATTTTATCAATTTTGCTAAATTACCCATCATTATTCAACTATTATATGTTTCATACCTTGATTTTCACTTTGTTCATTTTATGTCTTCCTGTTCTTGTTTCATTTATTTGCCTTTTTAGTATGTTTATTAGGCTTATTTTAAAATCTTGGTCTATATGTTCTAATAGTTCTGCTTCTGATAAAATTGTAATGCATTTTTCTTAATGCCACTTTTAAAAAAGCTATTCTTCTTAAATGTCTCTATTTTGGCTAGTGAGCTCTTTTTCCCTAGAGATATTAGCTATTCCATCAGATAATTAGTGTGGGAAAGCTGGAACCCCCATAAAAATGAGCCTAATTAGCTCAGATGTGTAAACCGTAGATAGGAGAACTTTAGGTACCAGTACACCATAGTCAATCACCTTCTGCTCCACAAAACAACCACCTAGTTCAAGATTTTACTTTTTGTCAACCCAAGGGAAACAACAGTAAAAGGAGACACTCCTTAGAAAAAAACTGAATGTGGGGTAGGAGAGAGAGAAATGAGGAAAGGTTAGATGGAAAGAGGTAGGAAGCAACTGCCCAAAGTATATGACTTCCCACCTGTTTTCATTGGTTTTAAACAAGCACAGAGCTTTTGTGTTGTACTTATTATTCTTAAGAATGCCTGTACTAAAATTTGAGTTGCCATAGGTATGTGACATCCTTTATTTCATAAAGCAATGATGGAGAGAAAGTAAAAGCAGCCTCCAACAATTCTTATCTTCCCATCACTGTGCTGGCTGTCCTGCCCCAAGTCAAAGCCATCACTCCTCCCACTCACAAGTTCAAAAAGCCTTTATAACTCCAAAAATGTTATCACAGTTTTTTTAAGTTCCTGTTTTCACTCAGAGCAATTCTCTCATCCTCATACCACTGGTATTTTAGGCTAAATAATTTGCTGTTGTGTGTACTTCCCCGTGTATGGTAAAATCCCTGAAGTATCCATGGCTTATACCCACTGCATGCCAGTGGCACGCCCACTCCCCAGCTGAGACAACCAAAATGTCTCCAGATATTGCTAAAGGTGATCACTGTTGGTTGAGAAGCACTGTTCCTAAGTTCATCTGGGGTTGGTCTTAGAGGCATGAGCCTGCACTCCTGCTGGTTTAGTGTCTTGTTAGGAACCACCAAAGAGCAGTCTCTATGTAACTGCGCCGGATAGATGTTCATTAAGCACTGCTTCTCTTGCTTATTTCTTCCATCCTCCCAAAGCAAGAAGATTTTAAAAACAAACAAACAAACAGGACTTAAATTAGACCTACAACGATATAGGGGACACCTTAGGGGAGAAAATACAGGAAAGGTGATTAATTAATCATAGTCTTTGAGGACAGGTGGCCCTGCCAGTGCCTTGAGGGCAGGGACTTCTCTGCCTGCTGATGGTGCAGAATTCACTAGTCACTATCAGACTTCCCTGTCTTCCAAGACCTGATACAGTCACAGGAGCCAAGATATCCATGCTGGACAGCTCACGGCATCAGCTAATGGGCTGTCTCATTTGAGCAATGCTCAGGCTTCAGCATCCCTGCATTTAATTGGTATTAAAGATTAAAAAGCAAATTACCAAAGCAATCACACAGAATCCACTTGTCTATATCTCACTTCGGCTCCCAAGCAGTTTGATATTTTACTGTCAGCTGGCATTTAATTACTCAGCCAGATTTGGAAGCCATAATTGACAGAATGTTGAAGACTAATTCTTTAAAAGGACGCTTTCCCCATACAAGAACACTTGGGCGCAGAGGTGACGCCGTCTCCCTGTTCCAAGGATCAGGGAGACAGACATCAGAACAGATTGATTCTTTCTCCCTCACTCCTCCCTACTGTTCCCTAGTTGATTCAGGTCCTCATGCCTGCTGGAGTCAGGGCGGGGAAGCAAATGAGACGTTGAGACATGAAACATTTCCCCTTTCTAGTTGCCAAATCCAGCCCTAGTTTCAAATCTACAGAAAATGCCCATAGCCTCATGGCAGTACTATATAGCCAATAAAACCACATTTTGCCAAGGATGAAGGAAGAAACCCCAGCTAGAGACAGTTTGAGAAACATCAGGGTACCAATAACTATTTAATTTCATATCTTTGAAACATCGTTCCACATTGTAGAAATCTCCACTTCACCTTGCTGCCCATGTCTCATGTCATTGCATGTTGTTTTAACTGCCTAATCCTGCATCAACTACGTCATGTACCATTTAATAATTTAGACATTTCAAAGTAGATTTGTCTCAGCACCATAAAGCAAAAAGAGGGCAATGCAGTTCTAAGGAAACATGGAAAAGATAATCACAGATCAGTTATTTCTCTTTCTAATCCGTCGTGGTCACTGTCTAATACAGAGATTTTAATGCAAAGAGAGGAGCTGGTAGCACACTTGTTCCAGCTTTTCCTTTTCTTTTATTTTAATAAATAATACCAAAACTCTAAACAAACAAACAAACAAACAACAAGAAAAATAAACAGGAGGGGAGCAAATTTTCCAAAAGGAGAAATAAATGTCACTGAGTATTCCTAATTTCAACTAGTGATTCATCAAGGTCAAACACCAAGCTAAGTAAATATGCTTTTGTTTTCTGGTATTTTTTTCCCCTTAAACAGTAGAACTCAAGATGGGGGGGGGGGACTTTTTGAAAAAAATGGGTAGAGAAGGCCAAGAGAAAAGCCTAACTTTGGAGAAAACGTTCTGTTTTAAAACTTGTGCTCTCCACCATTAGTTTGTCCTGGTCTCAGCCACCATTCTGCATACAAATCTTTGCTTTTTCAACATTAGGAAACTACGTTCTGTTGCAGTCATATTTGAATCTGTA
This sequence comes from Eonycteris spelaea, assembly GCA_003508835.1. Classification (NCBI taxonomy): domain Eukaryota; kingdom Metazoa; phylum Chordata; class Mammalia; order Chiroptera; family Pteropodidae; genus Eonycteris; species Eonycteris spelaea. Next base: position 1,600,914 of record PUFA01000288.1, on the reverse strand, counting down.
CAAGACCAAACTCTCCAGGCCTGGGTGAAATAGCAAGGTCAGGAATTTTATAAACTAGATTTGCATACAAATCCACGTGGCTTTCCGTGGAGAGAGTTGCGGGCTGGGGCTATTTTGAACGTCCCATTTAAAATGGCAAGGAGAGCGAGGTGCAGTCTGGGCTGGGGCTGGCAGCGCAGCTGTCAGTGAGCCTGAGCCTGAGCGCACGCAGCAGATGCTCCGAGGAGGCACCAGTCTGTGGATTGGGTACCTGGATTCGCTCCAGCAGCTCTGACTGCACACTCGCCCAGCCGGTTCCTTTGCCTTGATTTCTCGCACATACCTCTTCCCACAGTGTTTGCCCCCAGAAACTGCCATGGGTGTGGCCTCCGTTAAACCTAGGAGTCCTAACGGGGGTTTACACTAACTAGCTGATTGCCTATTTTAAGAAATTAATAAAATATTAAGTACCATCTATTCTTTCAAAATCTCTTTGCGTTACTCCACCACGTCTGCTCAAAAGAGCCGATGGCAAGCACCGCACTCCATTTCCAGACCATACGTCACACTTTTGAGCTTCTCAGGGAAAGGTCCCAAACCCTCTTTCTACCCACACATTATTTGCAGTTAGTTTTCATCCTCGGTCCCATGGCTACTGAAGGTAAAGACCCCCATGACTTTCAGATCTCAACGAATAATATGCGGGTTTTTTAAACAATGTTATTAATAAACATTCACCTAAATGCAATGAAAAAAGTATTTCATTTAAAAAATAAAATAAATCAGATACCCACAATTCCAATCATTAACATTTTGATATATTTCCCTCAAATATTTTTAAAATAAAATTTATTTTTGCACCATTATGATTGTACCTATTGTTGGGCATTTAGGTGGTTCCTTTTTTTTTTTTTCATTAGTATGAATAACCTGGTATTAACATCTTTGGATGTAAATCTTTGACTCTATCCTTAATTACATTCTCAGATTTTAAGAGTGGAATTATTGAGTCGACAGATATGAACATGTTAAAGTTCTTAAAATAAATTACCACATTTGAATCCAGAAAGTTTGCTTCAATTTTTCCTCCTACCAATATGTATTCTCTTCATTTAAAAAAAAAATCTTTAATAATCTGATAGCCTCCAAATTGTATATAGTCAGGTATTGATCTATCCCTTGTGATTCTTTCCACCATTCCAACGCTAATTCCATCTTTATTCAGAAGGCAGAAAAATAGCCACCTACATATTATTCTGGGTTTTTTTTTTCAAGGATTCATTCTCTTACACTGAACTCTATAATCTATATGAAATTAGCGAATGAGGAAGAGTCTTTCATTATGGGGGTGGAGCCTCATTTCTCCATTCCTTCATGCTTGCATGTGAAGGGCTCTCCTCCTCTGACTCTTTTACCCAAATCTCCACTGAAGGCAGGTGACTTATTCAACTGGTGCATGTGGGAGAAGGCTCAGCTCTTCCCTCTGTGGGTCTGCTCTTCCACTGCAAGCTCTCATTCTTATCTGCTCCTCCACCCTGCAGCCCCACAAGTGCTGGCTCCCATGGGAAGACCTGAAGTGTTTAGTGCTGCCAGGGACTTACATAGGCAAACCTACCCAGCCCAAGTGAAAAGTGGTAGCAAGCCTTGTTTTCGAATAGATCTAGACCCACATTCTCCACTCAGTCTTTACCAGTGACCAGTGTAATATATTGAATATATTTATCTCCTTCTCTGATTCTATCTATCTTCACAAATCATTTTGAATGTCAGCTGTGTGGAGGAAGTTATTTATCAAATCTCCTAAAATCCCCAAAATTGAAATGGATTTTTAAAAATAGCCTGGAAATTTTTCTAACTAAATAATATTTTCTTTCCTCACTAATCCATGAGTCTTCCTTCATTTTATATTCCATCTTTGAATATTCACATACTTGTCTAAGCAATTTAGTCTATTCTATGTTCTATTTATGATATTGATTTATTCTATTCTATACTATATAATATGATATTTATGACATTCTATTTATGATACTAATTCATAAATCGCTATCATATGGATTTATATTATTTTTTATTTATGTTTTGAAAGCTGAAATGATGATATTATTCATTTAAATTGTCATAGAGAAGCCTAGGACAGTGATTCCCAAAACACACATTAGAATTATCTGGGTAGCTTGTAAAAATAATGACACTCAAGTTGTACGCTATACCACCATTGATATCAGAATGTCTGAGTATGAAAACCAGGCATTTATATATTTTTTAAAATGTCCACATGATTCCAATATGCAGCTAATTCTAGGAACTACTACCGTATAAGGAGATGCTGGTGTAGAGACAGGAGACCAGGAATTCAATGCCAGTCCCTTTACTGCCCCCTCAGTCTTCACTTAGAGAACATGAGTAATTAATACTTGATTACTGCTTCCCACACTGGAAACATTTTCATGAATAAAAGAATATTTTTTAATAGTTTGCACCACCCAAAAGAAATATAACAAATTATCTTTAATTATAAACTTTTCCAGACAGTACAGAGTATTTGATATAGACCTGGTCTCAGTTTTCCCAGGGGATTATATGCTAGAACAGACAATGGATATGTAAACCAACCCTAAACATACAGTGCAGCACAAAAGTTTTATGTTTAAACCCATAATTTAAAAATAAACTACTAAATTATTACAGTATGCATTCATTTTACCAATTTAAAGTATTAGGACAAGGTTTAAATTTTTTTCTTTTTGGTTTATAACATATGCAGTCTTCAACTTAGTCCAAACTACAGGGGGAAAAAGCCTAGCATCTATGTAGCATATTTTCTTAAGGCATCATCTTCTCCACCCCCAGCCCCAAATGTGCATTTACAGTTTTAGCTTTCTGTGCCTCTCTTATCATTGCATTGATGTGAGCCAGAACTACCACAGCTTCCTCAGCCCCCTCATGCTGGACTGCTTCTGTGGCAGCAAAAGTTTGCTACAATAGCCGAATACTTTCTGGGAAGCCCAGAAGCTCCTCCACCCTCCAGGGCTTCAATGCCCAAAAAAGGATCCCAATCTGGCATCTTTCTATGAATCTTGCCCAGATGGACTCCATGCTGACTGCAAGTCACAATCACTTCACTGCAGTCCAAAAAAAAAAAAAAAAAATCCAAAAAACCAAAAAACCAAAAAACAAAACGTGCTGTCACCTCTGCCCTTCACATTACCCCAGAACCACAACATCCTGCCCAGTGTTCAGCTTTGGACTTGAAACCTCCTCCCATAGGCTTCCACAACTCTCTGATTTGGACCCCCTTCCCTAGGCTCAGTTTTCTCCTCTGCAACTTGCATGCCATCAAGTAGATCTACAGCTGAGACAACCCTAACAGGAATAAAAGTTAGCCCATGACTTTGCCCAAGGACTCTCCTGCTTGCAAGTTCTGCCACTCGGTTAGTTTTTTTCTTTTGCACCTTGAGCTGTCAAATCAGACTGCTGTCAAGACTTCTGTGTTCCTGTTTTCTTTCCAGCCAATCCCTGCCTAAGTATAGGAGCACCCAGAGTTTGGTCTGCATCCTCCTCCTCTCCTGTTCACAGCCTTCCTTGAGCTGGCTGGTTTACACTTATAGTTTTTACAGTCACCCAATTTCAAAGCTTTTAGTCCCCCAGCATTCTCCAGAGCTTCAGTCCTGTATCTTTGCCAGAGATTCTCTCATGAATGTTCTAAGGTCCTTAATTTCAAAGATTCTAAAGCCAATTGCTTTCATTTCCCCTATTCCTCTGGTGACACTCCAGCCTCTTTTAAAGACTCTGCTTATGCAGCTCCTTCAACCATAGCCAGAGCAAAATATTATAGTAATAATAACAACAAGTGACAGTCCTATTTATTGAGCACTTACTGTGGGCCAGGCACCATGCTGACCTCTTCACCTGGATCATCTGATTTACCTCTTAGAGTCACCCTACCAGGCAGGCAGCACCATCTACATTTTTACAGCTGCTCAGCTGAAGCTAAGTACCTTGTTCTGGTACTTCGACTCTAAGACCATGCACTAGATGCCTTACCTCTGCCAGATGCTGAATTCCCCGTTACTTTCCTGGTACCCCATGAGTACAGGGTTTGGGCACTGCAGACAATTCCCCAACATCCATCTCACCCAGTTATGGCAAGTCTCTCCTTTTGCAATATTTAGTTCAGGGATAGGCTGTTTTCATGGGTTGAATTGTGTTCTTCTAAAAAAAAGATATTTTAAAATCCTAACTTCCAGTACCTCAGAATGTGACCTTATTTAGAGGTAGTGTCTTCACAGAGCTAATTAAATAAAAATGATGTCATTAGGATGGACTGTAATCCCATAATTGGTGTCTTTATTAAAAGGAGAAATTTGAGCACGGAGACACAAGCCCAGGGAGAAGGCCATGTGAAGACTGGAGTTATGCTGCCACAAGAAAAAGAACTACAAGAATCTAGGAGAGAAAAAAACTAGAACAGATTCTTCCTTCACATGACCCTGTTGATACCTTGATTTGGGACCTCTGGTCTCCAGAACTGTGCAACAATAAATTTCCAAGCCTCCCTATTTGTGGTACTTTGTTACAACAGTCTTAGGAAACTAATACAGCTGTCCTCAGTCAGCTTGGGATGATGACCCAAGAGAAAAGAGCTGCTCACCAATTCTGAAGATAAGCCACCCCTCTTCTGCTGATTGTGAAAAAATGAGCACATGACCACTCTTGGTCAACAGCATATTTGAGTAAGCCTCAACCCTTTCCTTCCCCTCCCACTGAGGTCTCAGCCAAGGCTGAGCCACTTCTTCCATCTCCACCTGGGTTAGGCTCTACCAGGTCTACCCCAAGAAAAAAAAAGAATAAGAAACTTCTTCTGCATTCCTATTGTACTATACTCATTATTACATGTTTGCTCCCACACTGAATTGTCATCACCTTGAAGTCAGGGGCCATGATGTCTTTGAATATTTTAATTCTGACCTGGGTTTCATGGCACTTGAAAGTTAAGGTAATATCACATCATTTTGCCATGTCATACATTTCTCCTCATTCAGTCACATTTTGGACCCCTAGTCTGTGTGACACACTGCTAAGCAGAATGACAAAGGTCCCTGCCCACACTGAACTAACTATGTGGAAGAGAATGCAGATATGAAAAGAAAGAGAGGGGGTGGGAGAGAAAGAGAGAGAGGAGAGGAGAGAAAGAAGAGAAAAGAGAGAGAAGAGAAGAGAAGAGAAGAGAAGAGAAGAGAAGAAAGAGAAGAGAAGAGAAGAGAAGAGAAGAGAAGAGAAGAAAAAAGAAAGGAAAGGAAAAAAGAAAAGAAAAGAAAGCTGTGAACATCAGACTTAATTAAGGAAAGAGAAATGGTTTGGTACATGAGGTTTTAAAAGATAAAATTGGAGACATGAGTAAAACATTAGGCTCCGAATGTCTTATAAGCCACATTAATTGCTAAGGACTGCCTAGTAGTAACACGTATTAAATATTTTCAGGTATTAAGTATCACTCTTTGCACTAAAATACGTTTGTATAGAGCTTAGTTTCTCCACCTGAAGGGAATTAGAGCCCAAAAGATCCTGGATGGCAGTTAAACAAGTTCAGGAACAGATGCCGACCCTAAGTCAGGGTGCTATCTCTTTAATGTCCCCTTATATAGCCGCACCCCCATCCTTTCCCTGCATGTCAGCTGGTACTGCTGATCTGGGGAAATGATAGAATATCTGCCTCTGTAAAGGCTGTTTCCTATCAGCTTTGCTGGGCTTGGCCCAGCCCTGCTGAGCTGCAAGGTGCTAGGTTACAAGAACCATGTTGGAAGTGACTTCTTTTGATGTTTTCAAAGGTCGGAGCACATCTCTTCCCTTTTGGAGTGTCACTCAGCTGTAGGTAGAGAATGTTTCGGCTGCTGGGAGAGCAAATTAGAGCCAATTATAACCCAACTAACCTCCTATGACACTGAAACTCCTTGTAGGACTTGCCAGCTTCTTGCAAAAAAGTGTCATCTGGGCTTATGTCCAGTGTGGAATGCAGAAACCACTTGTGACTGAATCACTGCTCACTCGGTTGCACATTACAATCGCCTGAGCATTACAATTATGCTTGATACCTAGGCCCCAGACCCAAAGAGTGCAATTCAGCGGGTCCGAGTTGGGGGTCCAGGCATTAGTATTTTTAAAAATATCTCCAGATTTGAAAAACAGTAATGTATCTGAATTCACCAAAGAAACAGCTAAGCTCCTCTGAAACTCAAACTCTGCCTCTCCTTTCCCATTGTAGACACACTTTTCTGGACTTGTTGACACATTCTCCTAATAATACCAGGTATTTATTTCATATTTTTTATTCATTCTAATTATCATTAATTCTTTTATATATGTTCCTCTTATATTTGCACTTTCATTTGATTTTATTCTTTCTTAAGCAAATATATCTCAGATATCTTGAACTAAGCAAGTGGACAAAATAAAGTGTTTTGAAACTTTTTTGCAAGATAGCTTTGAAAACTATTTATTTTTATCCAGTTAACAGGAAACTGAGTCCATAACATCTAAAAATAAATTGGCATCTTTTACAACTATAGGCACATGCTTGCTATGAGTGTGCATATTTTCTTATATTTCTCTATAAACATGTATTCTTATTTCTCATACATACACAAACATACACACACAACACATACACACATGCATACACACATCTCTTATACCACAAAGTCTTGTACAAAACAGATATTCAATAAGAAATTCTTGAAGGAAGAAATGAATGAATATGCATATGGAAGCCTGCACAGAAGCTGAAACTAAAAGTAAAATTATCTGTATATATAGATATATGGATATATAGCTTATATGTAAATACCACCTTATTTCCAGTTGGCATATGGTGGGAGGACATCTGTCATAAATTTCAAATTCTTTATTCAATCAGTATATGTAAATAATTGATGTATGCATATAGCAGGATATGAGCTTTAATTTTTTAAATGTTAGTATACCACATTGATGCTTTTCATAATGATTAAGTGAACAGAATATCACTATTTTCTTTAAGTGGGTGTTTCCAAGATAAAATCATAAAATGTAAAAGGGATTCATTAGAATACATGATGAAAAATGAAAAACTTATAACTTACAAAACAAATTGAGTACAAGATCATGAGAGTAATGCCAAATGACATCAGAGACAATTGAATCCAATAATTTTAAAAGGTTTTGCTTTGGTTTGTAGCAGCAGAACTCTTGTCAAAGGAAACCTTAAATTGAAAGCCACTATACATAACCAGCACTCAGCTGCCTTGCTTGAAATGAGAGGGCGCGGCCTCCGAGCCCATAGCACAAGCCTCCCTCCACTCTGGAGAATCACAGGTTGGAAATCATAGATCTCACCTAGCGACTCTCTGTCCTGGCTGCATGTTAGAATTACCCAGGGGGCAGGAGGGTAGGAAGAGAAGGGGGTACTTTTTAACAATATTAACTCTGGAGCCCATCCCAGAGATTCTGATTTCATTGGGCTGAGTGGGGTCTGAGCACTGGTATTTTTTCAAAAGCTCCCCTGGTCATTCTAATATGCAGCCTGGGCTGGGAATCACTGCTCTAACACAACTCCTCTAGCATGTGAGCACAGTTAAGCTCAGTGAGGTATGATGCATGCACAGACAACATGGCTAGTCAGGGGTTCTGCCAAGACTAGAACCCCCTGCTCCTGAATTCTAGTCCAATGATGATGCTATGCTTCTGGGAGACACTCAGAAAATGCTTGTTCTCTGAGTGGATTGAGGGATGACCCCCAGAAGAGTCTGCTGTTACCACAGCAAAGAAGGAGCTTAACATGATCTCCTAGTCACAGATATCCAACTTCTCCCACAGGATATATAGTCATGAGCAGCAGCAACTGGTCATTTAAAGTTCTGATTAGGAAAGAAGGTTGATGGAAGAGTGGTCAGCAAGCACAGTTTTAAGATTTTCTCAGGACAAGTATAATGAAATTTTCTCAGGACAACTTTAATACTAATGACAGCTAAGATAAATTGTTTTACACGTATTCTCTCTTTTACTTTTTAACAAACCAGTGAGGTTGATACTGTTTGGATGAGGAAACTTAAAATCTTAGCTCTTAAAGAAGTGTAGTAATTTGCCCAAGGTCATAGAGATTTTATTGGCTGAGCTGAGACTTAAACATAGGTCTGTCTGATTTGAGTGCCTGAGTTTTTAACCACTAGGATATAAAGTAGAAAATTTAAAACTACTCAAGTGCTTCAGTTTTAGCGGACCTCAACTTGAACCCAAGGTCCTGAGGGGATATTCTCATCTTTACTTCACAAAATCTGGAGTTTCAAGCCAAGTTGCAAACAGTTTCACATCCAGAAAGCCCATATTTTGGCTAGAAAAATCCTTTAAGCCTCCTTGAACAAAGCATTGCTATAAATGAGTCACAATAGCTTTCTTTGTTTTGTATATTTATTTCTTTATTATTTGTTCTAGTTATCTAAAAATCTATATTTTAACCCTAATTGTCTCCCTGTGGTAATGATTAAGGCATGACTCTGAGATTTGCATTGCAAACACCATGAGGCCTTCAACGGGAGCAGATGAATTCTGAACTTGGCATCTAACAGCATTTATTTCTTCATTTTTATGTCTTCCCAGCTTCATTTTGGGCCAAATTTGCTAATATTTTTTTTCAAGTCCCAAAAGGATGGGAGCGGGTGGAATTCAAGATCATAATTTTAGGCCTGACTCTACCCAGTAGATCAAAACTTAACTTTTTATTGCTAAAACCATTTCTTTGAATAAAAAACCCATGGATCAGTGCCTTATGTACATTTTACTAATGAATATTTATATGACCACCCACAGGGTGTACAATTTCATACAAGCTACTCTATTTAGATAATGGTTATTTGGGAGAACGAGGAAGAGCCTTAGAAAAAGTCACTATGTACGTGAGATATATTTTCATCCCTCCCAAAGGGAAGTGAGAAGCCTTTCGTAGATATCTGCCCTTTTTCAGTTCTGTTGTCTTAAAAGTTTTATTTATTTTAGAAATAGTTACAATCTAGCCAGGTAATGCATCACCATAAATTCCATTTAACTTTTTCCCTCACTGGAGAAGCCTCATAAAAGACAACAAAAGCCTACAGAAGAGTCAATGAGGGAGTAAGACTGTCAATACAGTGTGTATATATTTGAAAACAAAATGGCACAATCAGGTACAAAGAAGGGTCTGCATTAAAGTTCATAAAAATCAATCTAGAAGAACACGAACTGCATTTTGGTATTTAAGTAATCTCATCTTTGAATAATTAAACTTTTCACTTTATAGATCTCTTTCTTTAGAGTTTGACAACCAAGAGCTGGAATGGGGTTGATGGAGTGTGCAGAAGCTAAGAATCTGTCTGAAGTCCTCCAGTTCACCTCCATGCATAAATGTGGCCTCTGCTGTGCAACAGCTTCCTCCCCATCACCTTTCCTCAACTTGCCAATCAGTACTGTTGACGAGAAAGTATTGTTCCAACTATAAAATCAAGCATAATTCAGAGAAAATGGAAATTTTACAGAAAAGTGTTTGCATTGGGTAGTATTTTATTGCAAATAACAAAATGCACATAGTAAATGGTGGCTATATCAAATGAATAGGTGGCTTAAATACTCAAGTGAAAAATAATAAATACGATCTCTTTTTATTGAACTTATGTGCTTTCATGTCTCTAAGAAGATATTGGTGGTAAGACATGCCATCAATTTAATAACTTCCAAGGGGGAAAAGGAAAGTACTGCCACATTGAATATACATATCAATTATAAGAAACATTGATTTTAGAAATGTTAAAACATAGGGAAAATGTGTCATTGAAAATAGAAAACATAGCGAATCTAAAATTATACTAAGTTTGAAGAGCACTTTTATATTCACTATCTAATTTAAGTTTACCACAATTTCACAAGGTAGCTATGATTACTATTTCATTTTTCGGATATAAACGCCAAGCTTCCAAGATGTGATTAGCTTGCTCAGGATCATACAGCTAATAAATCAGTACTCTAGCTCTTTGACTCTAAATTTTATATTCTTTCTCCTATCCCATATAATCTTTCTGTTTTAAACTAGTAGAAACTTTTAATCTAAAATATTTTGCTGACCACTACTAATAAGGAAAGATAACTTTTTTAAAAAACTTGGACAGTAGATTTTTCATAACTGCTCTTGAAATTCCTTCATGCTTAGCTAGTTGTCTTCAAATCAACTTATAAATCAAGTTCTATAGTCACTGTGACTTGTTGGCTTACATAGAGGTAGAGCTCTCCCAGAAGAACCCAGGCCTGAAAAAGATTTGGATCACTGAAAGCTCCAATGGATTCTAAAGTGGTTAGCTCGATGCTATTCACTTAATCACTTATCATTGAAGAAAGGACACCTGCTTTTGCAGATTAAAACTTTGAATTGGCTACATTAATTACCCTTGGCCTATTGCAAATCTTCTTCCTAATCCTTTGGCTTAAGAAATGTACAATGCCCATAAACTTTCATTAACTGAGTGTGCAGTCTACAATCCCGACAGCATCTTTGTGATCAGAGTAGGGCTTTGCAAGATTGCTAGAAGTTGATTCTATTGTGGGAGTTTGGCTCTGCCTGGCTATAACTTGGATGCCACCTGGGAGCTTATCAGATCCAGAGATGGAGGTACATTTGCCTAATAGAAATGTTTTCCATGACAGCAGCATCCAGGGCTTGGGTGCAGGAAGGGCAGCTCTAGGGAACAGCTGACATGCACCACAGTGCTTGCCAGCTAGTGTGGCGGCTTCAGTGTGTGTAAGCAGAGGAACAGGAATGTAACTTTGTCAACACAATTGGTGCCATGACCTGAAAGAGAACAGACAAACTTCAAGAGAGGAAAGATCCTCTACCTGCTCATTCCCTCAAAACTGCAGTAAGAGCCCTCAAGGATGCTTCACTGACAATGTTTCTCACCTTCAACAAAAGGCAAGTGTGTTTTGTAACCCATCCCTTCATCCCCCTGCAAGGTTACTGTTCTGGTGGCTATAGAAATAAGTAAGGAGTTTCTATTTCTGTCCCAATAAATACTAACAAGTACATAGAACTATTTATTTATGTTCATTAGTGAAAGATCCCCTCAAAACTACAAGTTTAGTGGTAATAATTTAAAAGGTTGCTGTTAGCACTCAGGGGCTGGCTTTGTGCTTTGGGCTTAATTCTTTAAGTCACATCTTACCATTTAGAGAAGAAGACTGAGTAAATAGTATAGCAAAGGCAAAGAAAATGAAGATAGAGAAAATACCAGAGAGAGAGCAGTTAATCATAACTTTGGAACATAGTGAAGATTCCAAAGGCAACACCAAAGGGTAATAATGTAATAATCAGATCCTTTGAGAGACCAGTGGGTCCTTTGCATGGCCTCAAGAGGAACTACACAGAAAATGGAGACAGCTTCTTAAATGCCAGAGAAAACTAATTTTACTTCTTCTTTGAACATACTTTGAAAATAAAATGAGATACAAAACAAATAAGAAAATTGAGTTGGTCTTTTAAAAGCACCCTAACTGTAAAGGAAATTCAAGCAGTTACTTAAAGAGAAACTTACTTCCTCCAAGGCCTCTTGGAGTGGGCTCATGGTGTCATCCTCTGCCCTGTCAGAGGCCAAAGAATGCACAAATTACCTCAGTAGCCCCATAGCCTTAGAAGACTTGGATTTTAGTCTTCCCACTGTTGTAAAAAGGGAACAGATGTCCTCCAGGCAATTTTTCTCCAAAGGGCCTCAGAAAGTAGCAGCTGCTACCGACTTCAGCCATGCCTTCCAGGCGCTTCTGAGGATGAGGGAATTTCCTTCCTTCCTTCACCGCCCTTCTCGAATCTCCACCCACAGAGCTGAGCTTGCCTGGTCTGCTCCACACAGAGAGAGCATGAGGACAGATCTGATATACATAAATCAACATATTACTCATTTTCTAGCACTGCCTTTGACAGCTGTTACATGAGCACATTGTTAGAAACTGTCAAGCAGTGATACACAGTGCCTTTTACAACATATGTTGACTTTTATCTAATGCAGTTCCATAATTAGCCCCAGGGAAAGTGAATCCAGGCATCCACCTGGCTTTGTGATCTCAGTTAACCTTTGCTTTCTTCTGAAAAAAGTTAGCAGGGTGGGGGTCGAGACCCAGGCAGCTGGTCCCCCAGGAATCAGAGAAAATCAGTAAGCATGTAAGCTGGATAGGGTAGGACACACTTCTTACACCTTTCTGCTCTATTCCCATAAAAATATTTCAGCAACCAGAGGCCAAGGAGTCTAGATTGCTGCTCAGGTTGTGGAGGGGGCAAGCCTAGAACTTGGGCCATTCGGCATTGAGGAATTTGAAAGAAAAAGCTAAGCATTGCTCCAAATGTTATCCTTGGTGCTCCTCTGTCTTTCTCTTTTAGAAAAAAGATGAAACTTGCAAACTCTATGTGGCAATAAAGCACATTACCATTAAACTTCAGAGTTCAGTGGGTCACTTAGCAAGGTGGTACAAGGAACAGAATGTGAAATAAGTGTAAGAGGCTATGAACTCAAATGCCAGCTCCATCATTTAGCGACAGACCGTGCAATTTGTCAGGGTCTCCGTTTCCTCAGCTTCGAATGGGAATAAGAGCAGCGGTGCTATGTCAATGTCATTAAAGCCAGGAGTTGTTCTGCATGGCTCCTCCAGCACCATCAACAGTGCCTAGATCAAGAAATGTTTTTAATGACTGAATTCATGCACATGGTATTCTAATAAAGACCAAATGAAAAGATGTAGAAAGGTTTTGAATACAGAAAACCTGTGTCCAAATCTAAGTTAATTCTATGTCTGGTTTTGGGAGCCAGCTCAGAGAGAGAGTTCCAGTTATCTTAGAAGCAATGGACCAGAATAGACCTGAGAGAATTCGACAGGCATAAATTGGACTAAAAGTGTCAGAACTTTCTAAATACTTATTTTAAATATTTGAAGACAACTACCATTTCTCACATAGACACACCCCAAGTCAAAAATGCAGAAAAGAGAAATTCCCAAGAGGATCTTCACCAGAAAACGCTGCACTTCTATCCTAGTACCATCAATTGCTGCTCCTGTCCAAGGCATCTATGAGCATCAATTCTGTCTTTTTTCCTCCATGAATATTGTCTCATGCACTGCAGTGCCAGAGCAACTGTGGGAGTTCACAAACCATATAAGCAAGGTATCTCTCCCAAAGAAAGGCATTCTGTTAGTCTCTGGGATTAGCCCCAGGAATGCAATGAAGACAGTATGCTGTCTTTGCCCTCAGGGAGCCAATAGAAGAGAGAGTCCAATAAAGTAACAGTATAGTAAGAAGAAGAAGAGGAGGAGGAGGAGAAGGAGGAGGAGGAGGAGGAGGAGGAGGAGGAGGAGAAGGAAGAGGAAGAGGAGAAGAAGGAAGAGGAAGCAGAGAAGGAAGAGACAAAGGAGACGAAGGAGATGGAGGAGGAGGAGGAGGAGGAGAGGAGGAGAGGCAGAGGCAGAGGCAGAAGCAGAAGCAGAAGCAGAAGAAGCAGAAGCAGAAGAAGCAGAAGCAGAAGAAGCAGAAGCAGAAGAAGCAGAAGCAGCAGAAGCAGAAGCAGCAGAAGCAGCAGAAGCAGCAGAAGCAGCAGAAGCAGAAGCAGAAGCAGAAGAAGCAGAAGCAGAAGCAGAAGCAGAAGAAAGCAGAAGCAGAAGAAGCAGAAGCAGAAGAAGCAGAAGAAGCAGAAGCAGAAGAAGCAGAAGAAGCAGAAGCAGAAGCAGAAGAAAGCAGAAGCAGAAGAAGCAGAAGCAGCAGAAGAAGCAGAAGTAGAAGCAGAGCAGCAGCAGCAGCAGCAGCAGCAGCAGCAGCAAGCAGCAGAAGAGCAGAAGCAGAAGCAGAAGCAGAAGAAAGAAGCAGAAGAAGCAGAAGAGAAGAAGCAGAAGAAGCAGAAGCAGCAAAAGCAGAAGCAGAAGAAGCAGAAGAGAAGCAAGAGCAGAAGAAGCAGAAGCAGAAGAAGCAGAAGCAGAAGAAGCAGAAGCAGCAAGAAGCAGAAGCAGAGCAGCAGCAGCAGCAGCAGCAGCAGCAGCAGCAGCAGCAGCAGCAGCAGCAGCAGCAGCAGCAGCAGCAGAAGAAGAAGAAGAAGAAGAAGAAGAAGAAGAAGAAGAAGAAGAAGAAGAAGAAGAAGAAGAAGAAGAAGAAGAAGAAGAAAATGAAGAAGAAGAAAACACGGACAGAATCCCAGAGAAGAGACATTTAGGGTATAGGTGAAGATGAGAATCCAAAGCAAGAAGAAAACAAGGAAATAAAGATGTCACAGACAACAGAGAAGAAAATTGTAAGAATGATTCTTTGCTTAATGATATTAGATGCTAAGAAAGTTCAAGTAAAATTAGAACTAGCAATAATTTATTTGATTTACCAACTAGCAATGAATATATGGTTTTATTGAGACATGTGGAAAATTAAGTAACATTATAATGAAGGATCTTACTAGGCGTCAAATGGTAAAGATTATAAATGCTATAGGAATTTAGTAAATAAAGGAAAAGATCTCTTTGGACAGAGAGTTTAAGGAGAGATTCATTTAGAAGGTAAAAATTATGGGCTTTGAATGATTAATAAAATTTGGAAGTGAAAAAAAGTAGAACTAGAATTTACATTTAGAAGCAATGGTCTGAGTAAAACTCCGGGCTGTGTATGTTCCAGTCCTATCCCAGGGCCAAAACAGAAGTTAATGGAAAATGAGACCAGGAAGGACTTTGAGGTCAGACTCTCAAACAGAGTAAAGAAGGAATTGAATGCCAGATTCCCAGTTGATCCCATAGGCTTTTGAGCAGGGTCTAACAGATGAACTCAGAAGCTAGAGAAAACCAGTGAAACAACAGCATACTGAATAGATTGGAGAAGAGAAAAGAAGCTCTAGGGAACCACACTAGAAGAAAGAGATTAAGGCTTAACTTGGAATACATAAAGGCTTACTCTTTCATCCATAAAAGCAATAGTTTTACTATAAAGGGAATAAGAAACCATTTCCCTTCTAATGCAGAATGAAGTAACCCTCCTTGTCCTTTGAATCAGTATGCTAGATGTCTTTAGAGTTTGAGAACATGGGCTTTGGAGTTATATAGAGCTGGTTCAAAGACCAATTCAGTGAATCATAGCCATAGGACCTTCTGAGTTTCAACTTCCTCATCTATAAAACAGAGAAATTTGTAGTACTTATTCTAAGGGTTTTAACAGTATTAAAAGAGGTAATGTGTGTAAATGGCTGACAAGGAATAAACACTCAATATATGTTATATCATTTTATTTTATTATCAAAGAATATTGCTCAACCAGGTCAGAGAAATATCTATAAAGGAAGAGTATATGAAATAAATTCTCAAGAAATGCCAGCCAATAAACATATAAAAATTGTTTAATCTCATACATTCAAAAATTAAATGATCTAATAGTTGAAAATTAAACAAACTGACAATACCAACTGCGATAGGCAATTCTACAATGGTCTCCAAGATCAACCACCTGGTATGCATATCCTATAT
This sequence comes from Eonycteris spelaea, assembly GCA_003508835.1. NCBI lineage: Eukaryota > Metazoa > Chordata > Mammalia > Chiroptera > Pteropodidae > Eonycteris > Eonycteris spelaea. The sequence continues at coordinate 1,585,407 of PUFA01000288.1, read as the reverse complement.
AATCTCTCCCCTTGAATGTGAACAGAACCTGTGAAAATGGTATCAGTCCTGTGATTAGATTAATTACCCATTGACTTTTAGTTAATCAAAAGGAACTTACCCTGAGTGGTCATGACCTAATCAGAGGTGCCTTTAGAAGAAGGTGAAGTGTCATAAAGGAATGCTCCCATTGTCCTTCAATATGCAGCCTCCATGCATTCTACAACTGAAAGGAAATGAATTTTATAGACAACTATGGAAACTTGGAAGAGAACTCAACACTCAGAAGCATTCCCAGCCCAGGGCAACAACTTGATGTCAGCTTTGTGCGACCCTGAGCAGAGAATCCTGGGAATCTGTGCCCAAACTTTGGTTCATGCAAACTGTAAGGTAATAAATGTAAGTTGTTTTAAACCACCAAGTTTATGACTGTTTGTTATGGAGCAATATAAAATTAGTATACCAACTACTGGCAAAAACATAGAGAATTAAGAAATTGTAAGTACTGTTTATGGGTGTGTACTTGAAATCATTTGGAAAGCAGTTTGACATTATCTAGGAAGGTTGAGGATGTATATTAGCTGTGTCTGTTCATTTTTGTGCTTTGGTATGTGCCCTAGGTAAATTCCTGTATATGCACAAAAATGTTCATAGTAGTGTATTTTAAATAGTCAGACACTTAAAACAACCTAAATTAAATGTTCATCATGATTAGAATGAGTAAATTATTATATATTCAGAAAATTAAATACTAATCAGCAATGAAAATTAACACACTATAGTTACATGAATCTCAAAAACAATATTATACAAAGGAGCAAGATGCAAAAGGTACACACATTCCACTTTCATAAGGTTTGCAAACAGGCAAAACTAGACTGTTCCTACTTAGGAATATGTATAGAGGTATTAAAACTAGGTTTTTTTATAGGCAGGAAAATAATTTTCATAAAATTCACACTAGTGATTATCTCCCCCAGGACAGAATAAGGAAATTAATTGTATATAGGAACAGGAAAATGGGATTTTTCAGGATTCTAGCAAGGATTTTCTTTTACACTGGTGTTCACTTTATAATTTTTGAAAACTATATATACACACCACTTTGTATGGAGGATATATCTCACAGCAAAAAAAGAAGAAGAAGGGGGTACTGAAGACCTCTAAATAGTGTATCTTATCACCATTCATAATAATGACTTATCTACCTAAAAAAGTTCTGTAAACACAGATTTAGAGGCTCCTCTGTTGTGGGGAGATGAAACAGCCTGCTCTGGTCTTAGAGCTGATGGCTCAGCCTGCCTCTCCTGCCCTCATCACATCTCTGGAGAGCCATCACCCTGGTGATACCTGTGCAAGCTCAGCAGCTGTGACCAGGAGGAGGGAGCCATCAGGAGTAGCCACTGGCAGCAAGCTAATAATAAGATTCATTTCTTTGAGAATCCCAGGACACAACCAGAGAGACTGGAGAATGTTAATGTTGCCTGTTAGGGCTCTTGGGGCTGGTTGCTTATTTTTATTTTTTTAAGGTCAATTGTTTCAGGTCTTTACACTTATTAGAAGAGGATCAGTGAGAAAACAGCATGTGCCTCTGTTCTAAGCCTTAAAAAAAGTAAAAATAAAAACAGAAAAAATAAAGACATTCATTCACTAATGATGCTTGAAGTGGCAAGCAGTAGAGTCAAGACCTGTCATTTCTCTAGAGCTTAGAGCAGGAAGAGCTTGAGTCATAAGATCTGACTGAAAACTTATAGAGATTTTCCTTGCTCTTCCTTTGCTCTGGCCTTTTTGAACATTCATTTCTATCATCATCATCACCATCATCACCATCATCATCATCATCATCATCACTGTATTAGTTTCCTATTGCAGTGTAACTAATTACCACACTTAATGCCTTAAAATAACATAAATTTATCATATCAAAGTTTCTGTAGGTCATAAGTCTATGCATGGCATGGTTGGGCTCTCCACTTAGAGTCTGACCAGATAAAATCCAGATACCAACCAGGGCTGTAGTTTCTCCTCTGGGGATGAGTAGAATCTGCTGCTGAGCTCAGTCAGGCTATTGGCAGGACTCAGTTCGTTGCAGTTGTACAACTTATCCCTGTTTTCTTGCTAGCTCTTATGTAGGGGTCACCCTCAGCTTTCAAAGACTTCCTACATTTCTGACCACATGCCCTCTCCATTTTTAAAGTCAATAACAGAATTTCTAATGGGTCCAATTCCTCCATGCTTTGAATCTCTGACTTTTGTGTGTGGGGTATGAGACAGGGAAAACTCTGCTTTTGTAAGGCTCAAGTGGTTAGGTCAAACCCACATGGATAACTTCCCTATCTGTAGATCAACTGATTTTGGACCCTAATTACATCTATAACCCCTCATACCAGTACTTAGATTCATGTTTGAATAACTAAAAAAATGTATAGGTACAGCAGGGACCAGGAATTTTGGGAGATCATCTTAGAATTCTGTCTACAACAATTATCAATTGGTAGTATTGTTATTCTGAACAAACACTTCCTAGGGATATAAACAAAGCAATGTGCCCGAAGAGATGAGAAATGTCAACAAATGCTCCAATGCAATAGGAAAATTTATTAGTTATTTGAGTTAAAGGACACCCTGGACTTAGGAATAATGGTTTTCATTTATTTATTCATTCAACAAACATGTTAAGTTCTATGGTAGGTTCACAGATAAATAAAACAAAGAAATTTCATGACAGTTAGGTTTGAAATTTCTTTAAAAAAAAAAAGAGAGAAATCATAAAACCTCCAAATAGCTAAAGCAATCCTGAGAAAAAAAGGATAAAACTGGAGGCATCACACTTCCTGTTTTCAAACCATACTACAAAGCTATGGTAATCAAAACAGTATGGTACTGACATAAAAATAGACATATAGGACAATGGAACAGAATCAAGAGCTCATAAATAAACCCCTACATATACAATCAACTAATATTTGTCAAGGGAGCCAAGAATATTCCATGGTGAAAGGATTATCTCTTTAATAAATGGGGTTGAGAAAACTGGATAGTCACATACAGAAAAATAAAATTGGACCCCTATTTTATATCATTCACAAAGATTAACTCAAAATGAATTAAAGATTTAAATGTAAGATCTGAAACCAGAAAACACCGAGAAGAAAACATAGGGGAAAGCTCCTTGACATAGGTCTTAGCAATGATTTTTTGGATATGACACCTAAAACACAAACGATGAAGGAAAAAATAAATAAGTGGAATTACATCAAACAAAAAAGCTTCTGCAAAGAAAACAAAGAAACAACAACAAAATGAAAAGGCAATGCATAGAATGGGAGAAAATATTTGCAAATCATTCCCCTGATAAGGGGTAATACCCAAAAATATATAAAGAAATTATACAAATTAATAACAAACATTTTAAAGATCTGACTTAAAAATGGTCAGAGGAACTGAATAAACATTTTTCCAAAGAAAAAAACAAATGCCTAACAGACATGTGATGCTCAGCATCCCCAATCATGAGGGAAATGCAAATCAGAACCGCAGTGAGGTATCACCTCAGATCTGTCAGAATGGCTAGTATCAAAAAGACAAGCGGTAACAAGTATTGGAGGGGTGTGGAGTAAAGGGAACCTTTGTATACTGTTGCTAGGAATATAAATTAATATGGCCACTAAAGAAATAGTATGGAGTTTCCTCAAAAAAATTAAAAATAGAACTACCATACAATCAAGTAATTCCACTTCTCAGCATATATCCAAAAGACAAGAAAACAGAATATCAAAGTGAAATCTGCACTCCCTTATTCATTGCATCATATTCACAAAAGCCTAGGTATGAAAACATTCTAAGTGTCCATCGATAGGTGAATGAATGATGAAGTTGTAGAATACACACACACACACACACACACACACACACACACACACACACACATGGAATATTTTCCAGCCATGAGAAAGAAATCCTACTTTTTGCAACAACATAAATGGTCCTTGAGGAAATTATGCTAGGTAAGTAAGTCAAACAGAAGACAGATATTATATTATATCTCCTCTATGTGGAATCTAACAAAGCCATACTTGTAGAAGTAGAGAGTAGAGTGGTGGTTACCAGGGGCTGAGGGTGGAAGAAATGGGAAGATGTTGATCAAAGGGTATAAACTTCCAGTTAGGAAATGAAAAATCTCCAGTTAGAAGATTTCTGGGAATATGATGCACAGCATTGTAACTATAGATATCAGTACTGTACTAAATACTTACTTGAAAGTAGCTAAGAGAGTAGATCTTAAATGTTCTCACCACAAACAAAAGAAATGGTAATTATGTGACATGATGGACATTTTAGCTAACACTCTGGAAGTAATCATATTATAATATATAAGTACATCAAAACAACACATCATATTCCTTAAAGCTACACAATGTCACATGGTAATTATATCTCAATAAATTTGGAAAAAAGAGAAAGAGAGATGCACAAAACTATACTATTCATTTAAAAATATGTACTGAGTATTTATTATGACGCAAGCACTGGATCTCAAGGATGTTGTGGTGAATGACTAACAGATACAAAGTACAATACTGGAGTTACAGCTCAAAAGATATAAATCTCATGGAATTCAGAGTGAAAAGAGAGCTTCTTAGGCAGGGAAATATGGTAAAATATCACCATACAGAAGAGGACACATTGGATTGTGCTTTATTTTAAGAAGAAAAATGAGAGTATTCGGGGAATAGCATACTAATTAGAGAAACTATAGTGAAGAGAATGCCAAAAATGAGGAAGAGCAGAGCCTCTGGGTAACAACATATAGTCCACTTTGGGTAGGTGACAAGTGATATGAAGGGACATTATTCAAAATAAGAATATAAAGGAAATTTGGGAAAGATTCTGAAGCATCTTTAAGGATAAAAGTCTACCTTATTAAGATATGACATGCCCAAAACTTCACTCTGAGATTGATTTAGTAACGCCATTCATCCATTTTGTCATTACTTATTGAAAACACAGTATGTGATGGGCATTGTTTTAGGTGTTGGGGATATAAGTTCAAATTCCTGCCCTCAGGACATTTTTATTCTAGAGGAGGAGACAATAGACAAGAAAATTAATAAATAAGATAATTTCAGATAATGGTAAGTGTTGTAAAGAAAACATAAAGCAAGGTAAACTGATAAAGTTTAGGTAAAAACCATTTTAAGTTAGAGAATCAGAGAAGGCTTCTCTAAACAAGTGATATTGAAATGAAGACCTGTGCTATATAAAGAAGCAAGCCATGCAGAGATCTGGGGGGTCTTCCAGGCAGAGAGAGCAGAAAGCGGTCTTGGTGTGCATTCCCACTTGTCATAACTGAGCAAAAACAAGCAATCAGTAAGTGCAAATGAGGGCGACAGTGGGAGAAATGGTGTCAGAGAAATTGGCAGGCCCAGATGTTTTAGGACTTTGCAGGTTCTGAGTAGTAGTTGGATTTTATTCTAAATGCAATGAGAAGATACTGGAAGTTTGAGTAAAGCAGAGAATGGAATTACCTGATTAGCATTTTCAAAAGATTACTCAGGCTGAGATGGTGAATCACAAAAGTTAAGCTATTACTATCATCCTAATAATAGTAATAGCCTAAGACTATGATAGTAATTGTCTCTAAGACCAGGGGTATAGCTCTGGCAATAGTCAGTTTGGGAATATGTTTAAAGGTGAAAGCTAAAAGTCTGGCTGACAGATTATATGAGGGTGTGTGGGAAGGGAAAATTTAAATGAAAGAGAGAAGAGCCGGGAGCAGGGGTACTAACTAAGAGCCTTTTGTAAATAGGGAAAAAGAACAGAAATTAGGGGCTGGATTAAGACTGGCAATAAGAGAAGAAGAGAGGACCCAGGAGGAAGTTTCCTAATAATAGAATAGATAGGACTGAAAGAATGATTGTATGTGAGATCACAGAAGAAAGCAAAGGTGACTTGAATTTTTCCAGCCTGAATCATGAGGGAACAGAAACAGAGAGCTGAGAAACATTTAAAAGAAAATAATGAGTCTATGGCCATACCACCTTGAACATGCTCGATCTCATCTGATCTCGGAAGCTAAGCAGGGTTGGGCCTGGATAGTACTTGGATGGGAGACTACCTAGGAAAACCAGATGCTATACCATAAAAAATAAAAAATAAATAAAAAAATAAGAGACTGTTGCTGACAAGGTCCTTGCAATCTGTGGAGTCAATCAAAGGTTGCCTTGCTTAAAAAAAAGAAAGAAAGAGATCATTTTGTACATCTGGCATTACATAAGATAGTTTCCTTGTATATGAAAAAGAAGCATTATCATGAGATTTAGTGAGCAATGTGAAACTGACTAAATCAGAACTTGCTACCTGCAAGGTGATCTCCAAAGTCTAGCACCAAATCAACTTGAAGCTGCATGGGGAGCATATAAGCTCAGTCCTGTCAGGACCTAATTGGAATTCCTGCCTTTAGCTCCCCCAGCACACAAGTAAATCTATCTGTGGACTTTTTCAGCAGATCCAGGTCCAGTCCAATTCCTGGCTGACCAGACAGGGCAGAGAGTAAAAATTGACCTCAGGTCCACCATTCTCTGAGACTAGAATTGACATGTTCTCTGGAACTGCTATACCCCAAAGCCACTTTGTGCATCTGCACACATTTTGTACTCCATGTCTACCTAATAGCTACAAACCCAGATGTGCTAAGAATAAACTCTGAGAACACATGTTGCCTTCCCCCACACCCAAGTCACAGTACTCTTCAATTTTTTGTCAATCTAGACCATGAAATCTGCCTAAATTTTCACACACACACCGCTTCTTATCCTGGATTCCAGCCTATACCTCAAAATTCAACACCCACCTAGCTCCTTACAACTCTCCTTAAGCAGGACTGGATCTCTTTATTATAAAATTTATCTACTAGAAAGACATTAGATCCTCTAGACAGATTTCCTAATATCAACTACTGCCCCATGTGACATCCAATTTTAGTTATCCGGCTTCCACCATTGCTATTCTCCTTTTTCTTCATCCCCACTTGTTTGGCTGAGATCTTTAAATGTTTTGAAGTTTAGTCCATTTGTCCACATCATGTGAGATCTTGCCAAGCCATAAGCCATTTAAGAATATATGTGAACAAGGCCAAAGGCCCTGTGTGGTGGATCAGATGATAGATGCAATCAGTATTCCTCATTAGTGGGTCATGTGGCAGGCCACATGATTCACTACTCTATATTGACTCTATGACTATATCTGAACTTCTGTCCATTCTTATTGTTTCCCTGGTCTCCTCCGTGCCTCACATTCAGCTCATCCAAAATTGAGCTCATAATTCACCTCTGGCTGTTTCTTCCAAGAACACACACAAAGGGCAGACTAGGCAAGCACCAGAGGCCTACAAATGAAAATCCTGCACAACAGCTCCTCCCCTGTAGTCACAGCCAGTTCTCACAACCAATCAGTCTGAGGGTCAATCTCTCCAATTAACATGCAAACAGCAACCAAGGCTCAACTACAATAGGAGGTCATGCACAACACACATAAGGAACAAGGAGGGACACACCTGGCTGAGGTGACAAGGGAGGCTGTGTAACTAGACCCCACAGGACATCTACTATATAAGTCCACTGTACTAAGACCAGGAGACACAGCACCTCTACCTAATACATACAAACACAGTGAGGCAGCCAAAATGGGAGGGGGGTGGGAAAAACGTGTTCCAAATAAAAAAAACAGAACAAAGTTCCAGAAAGAGAATAAACAAAATACAGACAAGGAATCTACCAGTTGCAGAGTTCAAAACACTGTCTATAAGTATACTCAATGATCTCAGTGAGAACTTCAACAAAGAGATAGGAAAAATGGAGATTAAAAAAAAACATTAAAAAGATCCAGTCAGAAATGAATAATACTATACTGAAATGAAGAATATACTAGAAGGAATCAACAGCAGATTAGTTGAAGCAGAAGATTGAATCAGATGTTTGGAAGACAGAGTAGCATAAAACACTCAATCAGAACAGCAATAAGAAAAAAGAATCCCCCCAAAATTGATAGTTTAATCTCTGGGTCATCATCAAGCATACCAATATTCACATCATGGGAGTAGCAGAAAAAGAAGAAAGAGAGTAAAAATTTAAAAATTTGTTTGAAGGAAAATTTTCCTAACCTGGTATAAGTAATAGACATACAAGCCCAGGAAGCACAGAGAGTCCCAAACAAGATGAACCAAACAAGGTCCGCACCAAGACACATCATAATTAAATTAAAATGCCAACAGTTAAAAACAAAGAGAAAATCTTAAAAGCAGCAAAAGAAAATCAGTTAGTTACCTACGAGGGGACTCCCATAAAACTGTCAGTTGATTTCACAACAGAAACTTTGCAGGTGGAGAGATTGGCATGAAATATTCAAAGTGATGAAAAGTACCTATAGCCAAGATTACTCTTCCCAGCAAAGCTATCACTTAGAATCGAAGAACAGAAAGAGCTTCCCAGACAAGGAGTTTTTCACCACCAAACCAGTATTGCAAGAAATGTGAAAGGAATTTCTACAAGACAAGAAGAAGAAATAATAGAAAAATATGAATAATAAAAGGGCAATAACTAATATCTATCAACAATTAATTTAAATGTAAAAAGATTAAATATTCTAATCAAAAGATATAAGGTGACTAAATGGATAAGGAAACAAGACCTTAACTGTGCTGTCTACAAGAGACTCCTTCCAGATTGTAAGCCACACACAGACTGAAAGTAACGGGATGAAAAAGATATTTTATAAAAATGGAAATGAAAATAAGAAGTTGGGGTACTTACACCAGACAAAATAGACTTTAAAACAAAGACTATGATAAGTAATAGCCTTTATAATATAATATAATAAGTGATACCCAAAGAAACCCAAAACCCAATTTTGAAGGGACATGTTCATCAATATGTTAATTTCAGCATTATTTACAATAGCTAAGATACAGAGGCTACCTGCATTTCCATCAAAGGATAGAAGAATTAAAAAAAGAGGTAGTACACGTTTGAAGCAGAATATTACTCAGCCATAAAAAGAATAAAATCCTGCCATCTACAACAGTATAGATAAACCTAGAGGGTATAATGGTGAGTGTACTTAGTCAGACAAGTAAAGACAAATGCCATGATTTAACTTATATATGGAATCCAAAGAACAAAATTAATGAACAAACAAAACAGAAACAAACTCATAGATACAGAAAAGATTTTTGACAGTTGCCAGATAAGAGGGGATTAGGGGATGAGTGAAAAAGGGGAAGGGATTAAGAAGGACAAGTGGGTAGTTACAAAATAATCAGGAGTATGTAAAGTATATCATAAAGAATTAACTCAATAACACTGTAATAACTATATATGGTGTCCAATGGGTACTGGATTTATTAGAGTGATCACTCCATAAGTTATATAAATGTCTTATCACTGTTATAGACTTGAAACTAATATATTATTGTATGTCAACTGTAATTTTAAAATAAAATAATATTTTTAAAATATTAACATCAGAAAAAAAAAGAATGTGCATGAGGATAAACACTCTGGTATTGTCCTTCCCACACTACTGCTTGAATGATCATCTGAAAAGTTGAGAAATCAGAATCTTTGTATGGACAACAGACTCGAAGAGCAAATGAGAGCCAAATAGGAAAGTAGCACTATGTAGAGAATGGGGAGAGGTAAAGCTATTTATATGGTGACCATTGGGGTAGATAGATCATGAACCGAACTCATTATTTCTACCCCCAACCCACCCAATAGGCTCATCTTCTAGAACTCTTACCACAATAAATGGCACCACTATTCATCTAGTTACTCTAGATGGGCAAAATCTTTCTCCCTTTTCTCTCACCAAACCCATCACAACATCCTGCTGTTTCCATCCTCTGTGTGCTTCTCAATTTTTGCCACTTTTTGTCACTGCCATGTACCACCTGTTTCAACCTGTCTTTATCTCAGTTGGTCTTCTGCAAGAGTTGTCCACAATGCAGGCAAAGGAATCTTTAAATACTATCAATGTGACTCATATATTCATTCATCATCTATTACATTTGCACAATGTGTCAGTCACTGTGACAAGCACTGGGTACAGACAGGTTAGAAAAGTCATAATGATCTTTGCATTCATACTGGTGGGTTGTGAAAGCCATTAAAAAATAAACATGAAAATCATTTTAATTATAAGTTAGATAAGTGCTTCAAAGGAAAAGATACGTGTTCTTTGAGACTGTTTAGCCAGGGAAATCTCATGTAAATTGAGGCAGTTGGGAAAGGCTTCTCTGAGGAGGGATGACTTGATCATAATCACAGTCCCCCTCTTAAAACCCTTAATCACTTCCCCTTTTTAGGATAAAGATAATCCATGACAAAGACAGACACAATTCAGTGCTGCTTCCCTTCCAATTGAACTTCATCTTCTCTTTTCCCGCAGCTTTCCACATCCAGCCACCTGGATACCTAACCATTCCCTTAAAATGTAATTTTCTTCCTTGTGTCAGGACTGCATGTGTGCTACACCTGCATCATCAAGACAAAACCTTCTTGACCCCTTTTTCTCAGCCCCTGTCATCTAGCCAATCATCTGTCAAGTATCATTTAAACATTATTTGCTTTGAGAAGCCACACCTGAACACGTGTGAGGAGCGAGTCTACCTAAGTCTGTGTGTCACATATATTGTTCCTTCCTTATAACAAATGCCCTTGCAACTATCTCTCGACATCTGTTAGGACTCTGAGCTCCATATGTACAGGGTCATTTCTGTCTCGTTTCTCACTATTATCCCTAGAGTGTGGATTATTAAACGTGATTAATCTAAAATTGTTGAATAAACAAACAAATGAGTGAATGTTATGAGTTTGTAGAAACTCGGAACCCTGATTGAAAGGACATCAGAAGTCACCTAATCTTCTTCCCTCCACATGCACACATAGCACACATCAAAGCCTTTTCCAAAATTTGCACCTGTCTTCCCAGCTCAGCTGTGAACTCCTCAAGGACAAGGACAAGGACAGCAGCTTATTCATCTTGGTATCTCCTTCCTCAATAGGGACACTAACTAAAGGGTTCCAAGAGGACTCTTATCACCATCCGCAAAGTAGAAGCTACATGGTACAGAGCCAGCAAGTGATTTACCTAAAAGAATTCCAACATCTCCAACCGCAAATGTGCTTGTCCTGGCTGCTCCTGCTTAATGTTCTTCTCTGCAGTTTCATTGAATATCACCCTAAAATCATCTCCAGCACTGCCCTGCATGTTCTTCACAATTCCATTTTATTCTGAGAATCCCCTCTCCAGGTGTCACTCTCTGCCCCTGTCACTGGCTGAATGCCTAGCAAAGCCCTAGACTTCTCCTTGGCACTATGATCTCTATTACTGAGAATGATCAAAGAGCCAAAGATCCTCTCTCTCTCTCTCTCTCTCTCTCTCTCTCTCTCTCTCTCTCTCTCTCACACACACACACACACACACACACACACACACACACACACCATGGACTCCAGAAATGAGTTTACTTCATTTCCCCGTCTTTAGGGCAGTCTCCAGCTTTAAGTCCTCCACTCTTGGCAGCAGCCCTTGCCTTTGGGAGAAAGACAAGCAACTTTAGAGTGATATGGAAATCACCCCCCAAACATTTGCAAGCCTTGCAGGACTTGGAGCTGATCCCAAACCAAATTCAATCAGCCCATTTTTCCCCCAACACTTGCTGCTTCCAGCTGAGACCCATCTCATACAGTGGAGCCCAGTGAATGAGGTGCACCTGATAAGTCCCAAGAGGTCCCAGCCTCACAGAAAGGCCCACGAGAAAGGAGAAGTGGGAGGGAGGGAAGGGAATGGAGCCAGCCCTGGGACAGCTGCCATACTGAGCCTGCTTTTGACAGAGGCCTCTGCCGGCACTGAAAAGGACCTTCGGCTAAAACATGAATTTACACAGCAAGGAAGTGATCCTGCTGGACTGTTGGACCCAGTTCCTGAGCTTTTGGAGAGTGAAAATGTTCAGCCTCTCAGTCTGACTCAGAAAGCCCTAAATCCCCCTGTCTTGTCAGATTAATAAATGATATTTGCAAGTGAATATTGTGATACTGCTATTTCTTTCCATCTCTTATCCACAGAAACCTAATTGTAAAGAATTCGCAGGATTCAATCCTCTAATGAGACAATAAAATTTCAAAGGATCCATAAAGAGAGGCTGAAGAAAGCCTTAAGTGCATGGCCCTATGTGCTCTAAAAATATAACAGTGATGTGTATCATTGTGTCTTTCCTAGCAATAGGAGGATGTGGAGGATTTATGAGGAGTGAGAGAATCAGGACAAGAGATTGACCAAATGAGTGTAGGGTAAATGTTAAACAATGATTTCAGAGGACAAAATGCAAGGTGTCTGCCCAAATCCTTCTCAATATTGATAGTTAAACAATATTTTCTCCAGCTGTCCCAGGTCACAAACTCTGACAGCCATGAATACATGCTAACCCAGGATTTCCCTAGCAAAGCTCCCACCAAATCCTGTCATATCAACATAAGTATCCAACTATTCAGAGAATTTCGATACCTTTAAGTAATGCCTTTCTCCTTCTGAGGTCTCAGTCTAATAGTCTAAAGAGAGTTAGTTTAAGGGGACCTAGAAAACAAAGATGAAAACACTTCCCACCGTGCAGGGAGAAAGCTATCTCTCCTTTACTTCAAGCAATGAGATATTGTGTTGTGGTGGTGGATTTTGCTTCCATTATTTCTGCACTTAGAGAAATAAAACATGAGCCTCGGTGCCAGATGGGCATGAGTTTTACTGCAGGCCCTACAATGTTATGACTTTAAACAAAATGCTTTACTTCTTAGAGTCTTGGTCCCCTAGGGCATGCATAGGGGTAGAGTAAAGATTAACATTGACTCCCTTGGTTTGTTTTGAAGCCAATAATTGTTGTTAACAATGGCATCTGTGACTTATGAAAGCTGTCATGCTCATCACAAAGTACTTGTGGTAGCAAAATTTGCCCTAGTTGTAAGGTAAATGCATGACATGCCGAGAGTAGTTTTAAAAGCAAGTCTTTATTGAGAGAGCGCTTCCAGGTGAGATTCCTTGGTCCCGAGAGGAGAGGGGCCAGAGAAGTCTCACCCTGGACCAGGAGGGCTAGTTTTTATAGGGTTATGTGGGGGTAGGGTATAGAAAGGGAAATGTCAGTTGAGGATCCGGATTAGGGTGGTGGCGCATTAGGATGCATTAGGGCGGTGGCACCAGGGCTTTAGAGTGGGCCCTTGTCCGGATTCTGATGTCAAGCTGGGAAGCCTCCAGGCAGGCCCCGCCGACCTAACACTGGTGAGGTGAGGCAGCGCATCACTAGGATAGGCAAAGGTACAAGAACATGAAAGCCATGTTTGCTGATCGTTGCTGCTAAATGATATGAAATCCTCATGAATTACATAAGGTCCCTCGCTTATAAACAGAGATATCATTTAAAGCAACAGTCATTTATGAATCATGCTTCAGTGACTATGAACTATGAATTCCTTCATAGCTGTAACTTCTAATTTCCTTTTTAAAAAATCCTCTATCACTCCAAAAGAAGCCTGAAAACACATCTCTAACTCCCCTTGAAGACAATCATCTCTGAGGATGGATATTGCAGCCTTTAGAGCACTGGTCAGCTACACTTTTCCACAAGGTTCAGAGCTCCCTCTCAGGGATTGCCTCTGCATTCTAATGGAGATATATCCCAAATCCAGGACCCATGCAGACTGCTGGGGTCAAACTCATTTCCTGCCTGCAGTCTGTTTCACTCAATTGGGCCCCTATTCCTGAGATAACTCAAAGACACAGCTGAGTTTGGACTGTTGTGGCACGTTCAAATCTAAGACCCACGGAGCCAATTGAGAAGAATTATGAGCCTTTATTAGCCGGCCGGCCATGACTGACTCTCTACCACGCAGGGTCAGAGAATCAGCCCTGAGCTTCCAGAGGAGGCAGCTTATAAAGCCCAAAACCACATCAAACAAGCAAGCAGATTATAACAGCAGAAGTTAGCCATTAGCATACCTTTGCACAATATAGCTCCTAGAACCACACCCTTAACATTCCCCACTGGTTTTCAGGGGAATTCAAATCATTGATTCATCAACCTGGAGCAGTGGGTAGTGAGTTCTGAGAACCATGAGTTTCACTGCCCGCACCCTTTTTTTTTTTGACATACGTAGTTAACCAATTAATTATACAAGGTCCAAATAATAACTCTAGAAATGCTAATATTAGGAGTCCTGCAATAGAGGAAAGCAGAGTAGTCAACCACGGGGACCAGTTAACCATGTTCTCATACCAATATCCTGTTCTCCGGCATTGTTTTTCTCTGTGGCTGAGCCCTTGTCTGACTAAAGCTAGGCTATCTCTAATAATGCCTGAATGGTTAGCATACAAACAGCAGGTTTCACCTAAAGCCATACAAAGACCCCTTGCTTTAGGGGAACAGTAGGTCTAATCATCTCCTATTCTGTAAGACAACTTTAGCTAATGAGTTTACAGAAGTTTCTAAGTGAGATATTGAAGTTTCGAGATCCTGTAAATCTTTGTCTACTTGTTCACTGAGTGTCTGGTAGGTGGAATCTCCAGTGACTATAGCTGTGGTCCCTACTGCAGTGGAACCTGCAATGCCTATACCTACTAGTAAGGGGACCAGGATGGGAGTTCTCTTAGCTTGGTGATCTACATACTGGAAATGTTCACAACCCCCTTCCCCAGAGTAGAAATATACTTGGGGAATAACATGGACTAATACAAAAACCTCCAGTACCCTGAGAGCAGTAGTTTGAGGGGTGAGTCCAGTGTTACAAGCAAACCAAACCCCCTGTGGGGCTACTAAGTAGAAACAGGGGGGGGGTAGTATCTATAAGGGTTGAGCTGTTACAAGCCTGTAGATAGGGTGATGTACTAAGGGAATAGCTTTTGGAATAGTTACAAGTACCCTGCCCTTGTAGGTGTCCCTGTGTGAGTTTAGAAGACATGCCCCAAAGGCACATAGTATGGTTGTTATTAAGGTCAGAGCCTGAAATATTTCTGATCTGGGAAGTAGAATTTCCAAAGGTTGTAACTGTTCCCAGTCCAATATAGTAGGGTGGGGCTGGGTTCAGGTAGAACCAACAATTATCTGTGATATTTGGATTAGTCTGATTAACAAAACTGAAAACAGCATCTAGCATCCCTAGAAGAGGGTTAGTGGGTTGGGAAAGAGCAGCAAGATTTGATAGGGTAGTAGAGGGACTGAGGGATGTTGGAGGCTTGGGTTTAGTGGGGGAAGGCCCACTGGGTTTAATACAAGGTTAGGGCCAATCGGCCTGGTTATCTGTTGGTGGCTGATCCGCCGTGTATGGTGATAAGTACACTTTGGTCAACCCCTGTTACATACATGCGAAATCCCCATGTTTTTCCTGTAGTCCCAGTTTGGGCATTCCATTGTTTTACAGTAAGGGTTACAGGGTTACATTTCCCGGAGGTGGTACAGCTAGATTGAGAGGGGCAGCTGAGGAGATATAATGGTCTCAACCCCCCGACTCAGGTACCCAAGGTGCGATGGTTTCACAGCCCCAAGATGCACAATAATGCTCTGACTCAGAGCACGAAGGGCTACTTTCCTTAGGGCAAGTATAGAGCTGGGTGCCTTGGATCCCCTGCCCTCGTTGAGTGCTCCCACACCATAAGCAGGTACTCCAACAGCACCCTGGCCTCTGTAGCCATACCTCTGGTGAGAGTAGTTAAATTTTGGGCCTAGGATTTCACACAAGTCAAAGTTAAAAGTAGGTTGCCCTGTGGCATTTAGAATGGAAATAGGAATGCTAGTTTCTGTCCTGGTAAGTTCCCAATCATATAGCACAGGCTGGTGGGGATTGCTGGGGTTACAGTTAGAAGATTGGAAGAGGACAGAGAGTATTAAGATGGTCCAGTGGACCCTTGATAGTCTTTATCTTTAGTGGGTCCTCTGTCCAACGCAGGGTCCATTGTTCTAATGTCTGTGGTAGATGCATGTGCAGCCTTGATCCTGGTATGGTGAATCCAATGACGGCATCCAGCTACCTTGACCGTGGTGGGTGCTGTGAAGATGACAGAGAAAGGTTTGTCCTCGCGGGGCTCAAGAGAAGCAGGCTGTACCTTCTTCACCTAGACCTAATCGCCTGGAGTGTGGTTGTGTGGCTGGATTGGATGCTGAGCAGTTGTTCTGGTGGCAGAGACCAGTTGGTGGGTCTCCTGCCATGCGAGATGGAGGGCCTGCAAAGACTTAAGCAGTGAAAAATTATGAACTTCTGTTAGTTTTTCTTCCCCTAACTTGGGGAGGAGAAGTGGGGGTCTTCCAAACATGATTTCATAAGGCATGATGCCCTTACAATAAGGTGTGCACCATGCCCTTAATAGGGCAAAGGGGAGGAGACTCACCCAGTTTTCACCAGTTTCCAACTTGAACTTAGTTAAGGTATCTTTCAAGGTTCTATTCATTCTTTCTACTTGCCCTGAACTCTGAGGCCTATGAATGCAATGTAATTTCCAACTGATCCCTAACACCCTTGCTAGAGATTGGCTGGTCTGGGCAATGAGTCCCAGGCCATTGTCAGACCCCAGTGTTATGGGCAGGCCAAATCAAGGCACTATTTCTGAGACTAATTTCTTTGCTACTACCTGAGCAGTCTCCTGCTTAGTGGGGAAGGCTTCAGTCCATCCTGAAAAAGTGTCAATGAACACAAGCAAGTACTTGAATCCGAAGGTACCCGGGCTGACCTCAGTGAAATCTAACTCTCAATGTTCCTCCAGTGCCTGTCCACGAAGTCTCGTCCCTTGTTGTACTCCTTGAAGGGCCCTGGATTCACTTGTGTGCAGATGTGGCACCGGGCTGATACCTGCTTGGCCATTCGTTGCAGCCCCGGAATGTAATAGTCTCTTTTCAGCAGTTCAATCAACTTAGTCCCTCCCAAGTGAGTGCTCTGGTGAATCTGGGTTATAAGGTCTCGGCTCAAGGCCTCATGTACCACAATGCGGCCATCTGAGAGCCTAACCCACCCAGAAGATTCCTTTTTCCCTCCCAGCTTGTTGCATAATTCAACTTCCCCTGGAGTGTAGGTAGGGGTGTCCGTTAGCACCCTGGGTGGTGGGGCCGGCAGAATGTCAATTTGCCCCGCTGGTTTTCAGGCAGCTTCCTTTGCTGTCTGATCAGCGAAGGCGTTGCCCTGTGTTACCTCAGAGCCTGAGTTCTGGTGCCCTGGGCAATGGATGATTGCCACTTTCTTTGGCAGCCAAATTGCCTAGTATTTCTCCTTATTCTTAATTTCGTTTCCTCCCGAGGTCAGTAGCCCCCTTTCCTTCTATAACGCCCCATGTACGTGTGCCATGGCAAAGGCATACTTGCTGTCCGTGTAGATGTTAATAGTCTTGTTTTTACCCCACTGCAGAGCTTGAGTCACTGCTACTAATTCAGCCCGCTGAGCTGAAGTGCCATAGCTTAGGGCTTGTGCCCAGATGACAGTCTCAGTGGTAACCACTGCAGCCCAGCATACCTGACTCCTTCTGAGACAAAGCTACTCCTGTCCATAAATAGAGTAGCGTCTGGATTTGGCCAAGGGCTGTCTGTCAGGTCTGGTCTGGTGCAGGTGACATTCTCTAGGACCTCAAGGAAGTCATGCAGGGGTTGTCGAGGGTCATCATCAGGCAGTAGAGTAGCTGGGTTGAGTGCGGCAGTTTTCAGGAACCGTATGTGAGATGGGTTGAGAAGCAGGACCTGATACTGGGTGATTCGAGCATTGGAAATCCACCGGTCCGATGGGCTGTGAAGCACTGACTCAACTGTGTGTGGGGTGATGATCTGGAGGGTCTCTCCTAGTGTCAGTTTTAGGGCTTCCTTAATGAGGATCGCAGTGGCAGTGATCGCCCTCAAACAGTTGGGCCATCCTGCTGCCACATAGTCCAACCTTTTGGAGAGGTATGCAACTGGTCGCTTCCAGGGTCTATGTCAGGACCCCTTTCGTGATTCCCCACACCTCGGTAACAAAGAGCTGGAATGGCTTTTCCAGGTTGGGCAGAGCTAATGCAGGGGCTGTCGTTAGGGCTCCCTTCAGGGCTTCAAATCCTTCCTTTCTTCGCTTTCCCCAGGCTAGGCCCTCTTCTTTCCCGTCCGGTACTAGTGTACAGAGGCTTAGCTATTTCTGTGAACCCTGGAATCCAAAGCCTGCAGTAACACTACTGCTCCTAGGAACTCTTAAACCTGTCGCTTCGTGCGTAGCTGGGTGTATCTCTCAGAATAGCTTCAATCTGACTAGAGAGCAGGGTCCTTTTCCCTTTCTGGTAGATTGTACCCTAGGTACGCTCGCTTGGCTGGAGTGCAAAGTTGAGCCTTATTAGCAGACACCAATACCCATTCTTGTCTAACTCCTGGAGTAGGTCCTTAGTAGATGTTTTACACTCTAATTTCTGTTTCAGCCATCACCAACATATTTAAGATGTACTACTCAGGGTGCCTCTGGTGGAATTCACTAAGTCCTGACTTAGGGCTTCATCGAACAGGGTTGGGGAGTTTCTTGAAGCCCTGAGGCCATCGAGTCCAAGTCAACTATCCTGAAGTAAAGTCTGTCTGGGTCTTCTCATTCAAAAGCAAAGATAGGCTGGCTAGCCTTGGCCAGTGTCAGAGTAAAGAAGGCATCCTTCAGATCTAAGACAGTATAACATACTTGATGACTCGGGTAGCTGGCTGAGAAGAGTGTAAGGGTTGGGGACTGTTGAGTCTCAACTCACTTATTAACCTCCCTGAGATCCTGGACAAGTCAATAGTCATTGATGCCAGGCTTCTGTACTGGGAGCAAAGGAGTATTCCAGGGAGAGTGGCAAGAGAACTAAGATTCCTGCCTCCCTCAACCTTCGAATATGAATTGGCAATACCGTTCGGCGCCTTCAGACTGATAAGGTATTGATGTACCCAGCCTGGAGTAGCTGAGCTGGACAGAGTCACTATAATAGGAGAATGATGTGCTGCCAGGCTGGGGGGATTTGCCTCTGCCCAGACACCAGGAATCCTTTGTTGGAATTCAGTTAACAGGGGGTTTTTAGGCAAACCCTCAGCAAGTTTGCTAGGGGCTCCTTTAGCAAAAGGTATTCCTCAGACATGGTCAGGTGAATAGAATGGCCGGTGGGCCTGACCGACAGTCAGTTCAGTATGCCCTTCCTTGAAGGAAATTGTGGCCTGTAACTTCTGTAGCAAGTCTCTACCCAGCAGCAGGTACGGGCATTCTGGCATAACTAGAAATGAATGGGTAATTGTTCCTTTTCCCAGATCTGTTATCCTGGCTTGGGTCCAAGGGTAAGATTTCCCTTGTCCAGTGGCCCCTTGTATAAGTGTCTTTTCCTTTGAGAGTGGGCCCTGGGCTCTGTAGGACAGAGTAGTTCCTGTGTCCACCAAGAAGTTCACAGGCTTGCCCTGACTTGTAAAGTTACCCTGGGCTCCCGGGGCTCATAATGTAAAGCCCTGACCTCCTCTTCTGCGTCCTCGAAAGGATGAGGGGGCCTTCTTTTGGGGGCTTTCTTTTTCAGGGCACTCATTCTTCCAATGTCCCTTTTTCTAACCCAACTCTCCTGGGTCCATTGTTCGCCCTGGGTGCCTGTTCTTGGCCTCTGCCTTTTCCTGGCGGTCCCTTTGGCTGGGCTCCTTGCATGGTTGCAAGCAGGACCTTGGTCATCTTCTTAGTCTGTGCTATATCTACCTCATCTCTATTGTTGAATACTCGTTGGGCTATCTCGACCAGCTCAGACAGGTTCTTTCCTTCAAACCCTTCCATCCTCTGCAGTTTCTTTCTAATATCTGGGGCCGACTGACTGACAAAGGCTAAATTCACAGCCCTCCTATTATTAGGGTCCTCTGGGTCAATAGGGGTATATAACCAGTACACTCTAAGAGTTTTCCAGGAACGCCGCCAGTGACTCATCCTTAGTTTGGATGACCTCGCTTACCTTAGATAAGTTAGTGGGTCAACGGGGCAGACCAGAGGCCCTGGAGCAGAAGCTGGCGATACTGTTGGAGAGCCTCCTTACCTTGGTCGGTGTTGGGGTCCCAAGGCAGACGGATGTTCGGGAAAACATGTTGGACATGGGCTGGATGGGTGGAAGGCTGCCCATTGGGCTCTAACACTGCTCTTGCAGCCTCCCTCAGGATCCTTTCCCGCTCCTCCAGGTAAACAGGACCTGGAGAGTTGCTGACAATCGTCCCAGTCAGCTGGTGGTAAAGAAAATAGTCTCTAGGAGAGAGGTTAATCCCTGGCGTTTCCTGAGAATGAGGGGTTCTGGTGTTTCCAATTGTATAGATCGCTGGTGGAGAAAGAGACATAGACCATGAATGGCCTCTGGGTTTCTCCCCTAACTGGGGAGCCAATTGCTGGAGTGGGGCCAGGACTGCTGCCTGGTTCGAAGAATCAGGAACAGGATCAGGGTCTTGTGGGGGCTGGTACATAGCTCCAGTGCAGGTGTGGGGAGGGCTCTGGAGATATCTGCCTCCCAGTTAGATGGAGACAGGAACGGTTATGAGAGGAGTAAGGGGGAGGATTAGTGATCTCGGAGTCCTCAGGGGGTGCCTGTAAGACAGGGTAAAGAGAGTTAGTTGTCTGTCCAGATGGTTTCTCTTTTGGCCCCTTTGGTGTGGAGAGAAGGACAGACTTGAGAGTCGCCTTTAACTCTTGGCCACAGCAGCAGTCCTTCAAGTACTTGGGGCATCAGAAATAATATCGACCCACACATCGATGTATGGAGCCTGATCAGGGTGGCCAGGATTTCCATAGATAATATTCCGCACCTGAAAGACTATTTGCAGGTCGAGTGACCCCTCTGATGGCCACCCTGTTCCAAAAGTGGGCCAGTCTAACTGGCAGAACCTCTTAAGGTCAAAGGGAGTGGCATTAGCTCCGTAGGCTTGGGCTTGGGCTAGTCTCCTGAAATCTTTAAATTTAAATTGGTTAAGGAGGCACTGAAGTGGGGGTGGGGAGGTAGGACAATTCGAGGAAGAATCTTGACCCATGTTCGTAAAAACAGGCAAGAAAAGAGAAAATTCCCACAAAAGCCAAATAAGCCAGGGCTAGGAGCAAGCTCTGACCTAGTGTCCAGTCAGACAGGGCCACAGAGGCCAGACCTAAGGAAAGAATCAAAATAAGTAAATTTATGAAGACCAACGCAATAGGAGGGTAACACTACATTTGACCAGTCCGGACAGGCAGACACAAGACAGACAGACAAGACAAACTACAGGTAACACAAAACGCTAGCGTACCCAAAAACCTGAATACCTGAAGTCAAATCTGACATCTCAGACCTGGACCGAAATAGGGAAGTATTTGCTGCATCCAGCCTTCCACTAGTTCCCCTTAGGGCCCACCGACAGACAAATCCAAGCGCAGTCTTACCGGTGAAGCTGCTCCAGATGGCTCGTGCTCAATTGTTACAGAATTGAACTTTTTGTTCACCTGCCCTCCTGGGAGAGTCCGCCTGGCGTCCAGGGCTGAGGAACATCTCTCAGCGGCCATTCCCTGGATGGGGCAGGACCTCGCCCAAGGCGGCTGGAGTCGTGGGTCTTAGGAGATTTCCCCCTCTGGAGAGATCTCAGTGGGACCTCCAAATGTTGTGGCATGTTCAAATCTAAGACCAACGAAGCCAATTGAGATGAATTATGAGCCTTTATTAGCTGGCTGGCGACTAACTCTCCATGACGCAGGGTCAGAGAATCAGCCATGAGCTTCCAGAGGAGGCAGCTTATAAAGCCTAAAACTACATCAAACAAGCAAGCAGGTTACAGGAGCAGAAGTTGGCCATTACCGTACCTTTGCACAATACATCTCCTAGAACCACACCCTTAACAGGACTAACATTCCTGCCGGGGGAGAGAACATTGCTGTGAGACAGTAAGAGGATAATAATTAAAACAAACAATAAAATAAAAATTTCATTGGCATTTTCAAAATATAAGTTTCAGGCAACAGCATTGTACGTGAAGCTGGGACAATTCCATTTCGGCAAACATCCTAATATTCTGAAGCAGGGAGAATCCCATGTCCTTCCAGGAGAGGGCCTGGCTGGGACTTCCGGGAAGCTGGCCAGGAGAGGGAGTTTCTCAAGGCCCAGTCTTCCCCCTGCTGTGAGTTTGAGCTGTGCTGCTTTTAAAATGTGATTGCCAAAGCTCTGAAACATCATGCCTCTAAGAGGCAAGTGAAAAGGAAAGGGGTATTCATGGGGCCAATGTAAAACAATCATCTCTCCTTTGGGAAATGAGACAAATCTAAGCCAACTGGCTCCTGGGAAGATGTGGCCAGGCCAGACAAGACAAGGTTGGAACAAAAGCTAAAAATTTCAACAAGTAACCAAAGGGTAAAAGTCTGCTTTCAAATATGGCCAGCTATCCTCAGAAGAGCCAATCAGGGCAGAGAGCAGAACTTTCAGGGTCAAGAGCTAATAGTAAATATAATATTTTTAATGCCAAAAGCACAAGAAAGTTTTAAAATTGCCTACAGTGGCTCCCTCTTCCCAAGAGAAACATTGTTTACATGTTGGTAAATATTCTACATTCCTTGTATATTTATATATAATTTTTGCCACAAGTTCAAGATCATAATGTACAATCTACTTGGTAACTTGTTCTCTCCACCTGAAATATTATGAATATGCTTTCATGTTGCTTCTGTCTCAGTCAACAATTTACTATAAATGGAGCCCAATAAAACTAAATTTAGTTAAAGGGAATTTGTTACATGAATCAGAAATATCTCATAGAACCCAGGACAGCTGGGACACAAAAGACCAGCACCAGCTCCCCAATGCTCCAAGGTACATGTCTCCTTCTTCAGTCTCTCTGCACTTGCACTATCCTCTCTCTGTAGCCAGTGCCCCGTTTCTGTGCACAACAGTGACCATTGGCTGCCCTAGTGGACCTCAATTATCCAGAATGCATAACACTAACCTGCTAAATTCCTAACACACATGCCCAAGATATGTATCTGGCTGACTTAGTTTATGTCATCTGTACACCCTGGAAGTCATCAGCATGGCTGGCAAGAGCAGGAGAAGCAGTAAAATGATATGTCAGTCCGTTAGAGAAATGATCTTACTTACAAATGTTATTTACTGTTTCTTCAAAGGATGGTCCAGGAAAATATCCAGTATTAGGGAAGACTAACTGCTATTAAAAAAAAAAAAAAAACCCAAAGGTTTATTTCTTGCTCACATCCTAGTCCTCTGTAGACCAGTAGGGATAGTGGGAGTGGGGTAAGAGGGGCACTGCTGCTTATGGTCATTCAGAGAATGCAACTCCTTCCATGTGTGGTTCCTCTACATTACAGGGCATTGGAGTCCTCTACTGGACCCATTACATCCAGCTGGCAGACTATGAGAGGAAAGGGTTAAAGTTATACCTGGAAGTTTACATCACTTCCGCCATAGGCTCTGGATCATAACATATTCACATGGCTGCACCTAACTACAAGACTGGTGAGAAAATGTAGGCTAGCCATGGGCTGCTCAGCAGACAAAAAAAAAAAAAGGCTTTTCTGAGCCCTAGCCAGTGTGTCCACCACTCACTTTTCTGTTTCATTCTTCTTTCTATGCATATAACACATTTAGTCCTACCCCACCCCCAGGGGAGGCCAGCAAAGTCTCTAGCAGTCCCTGCATTCACAGTCCTCTCCATCTGACCTGGATGTGGCTCACTTGAGTGACCTATGAAATAAAACTCACAATAGTGCAACATGGATGAGGTAACCATGAACACATTAAATACTCCCATTTGGGAGAAAAAGGTAGAATGAGAGATCTATCTGAAGCAGGTCTAATATATACCTGGACAGACATCATATCTATGCCCCCATCTCTGCTCACTGGGAAGTTATTCTTCGTCTATCACCCTTCTCAGCTGCACACAACTAAATGTTCAGGGGCCTGCCTCCTGCTGACTCTTGCCAAATGGCAGGTTTGAGGCCTGTGGATTTTCACTTGCCTGCTTCCTTTTTGCAATATAAATACCTCAAAAACTTAGTTGCTGCTGATTCATCTGAATTTAGTCAGTCCATTTGCATAAAATAAAAAACCACATTCAAAGTACTTTCCTAGAAATAATTCTAAAATATACTTGATTTGTTTCTTCCCTCACCCTCACATCTCTTTTTCTTGATAGCATCTTGAGGCTGTCTGGTACAATAGGCTTAAATGGAATGGCCAAGCCCAATCTAAATTTTTGCTACAGGATCAAATCATATTTTTCTTCTGAGAAGTTTTAATGGGTCACTGTCTCTCACCAAATTTCTCAATCATAGCTCCTACTGTTTAGGAAGCAATTAGCTTTTCCAAACTCTTTGTGGCAGATGTTTTCCAAACCACGGCTATAGCAATTTTGCCAGTCTCACATGCTCTCCCAGAACCTTGACACTCAGATTATTAAGAGTAAGTTCTGACTCCCTTGCTTTTAAGTACAGGCTGGCTTAAATGATTTAGTAATAATAAACATCATGAGGCAAAGTGACACTGCATAACCTCAGAGACTAGGTCATATAAGTGATACGACTTCTGCCTGGCAACCCAGTCACCATGCTATGAGAAAGCTCAAACTAATCCATGTGGGAGACCAAAATGGAGAGGCACTAAAGCACCAGCCAACAGCCTGAATCAGTCACCAGATATATGAGTGAGTGAGTTGTCGCATTACTCCAGTCCCCAGCCTTCAAGTCTTCCAGCTGAGCCCCAAACAGAGTGTGTGTTTATTAATGAAGGGGCAGAGCAGAGACAAGATGTTCCCTTTATGTCCTGTCTGAACTCCTAATGCAATGAATATATAAGCATAATAAATCTTCTAGAATTAAGTTTTGGAGTAATTCATTACACAGCAATAATAGCTAGAATATATTCAATGTCCCAAATTTCTATATTTTCTACCTTCCCTCTAATTTTTCTAGCAAGTATGCTGATTCTTTCTTAGCTTTCTGTTCCTTGTAACACCTTGCCAAAGGCAGCCAATAGAAGCCCACCATTTATAGACATATACACACTATTGGTATTTTTCAAACACTTCTGCTAGAGCTAAAATTGCAAGAGGCGTGTGGTATCCCTTCCAAGTTCTCACTGTGAAGTTCTATCAAATCTTTGGCTACAGCAACATGGGGCTCTCCAGCCTTCCAGCCTTCTTATGTGTCTTCACGATCTGATGCCTAACTGGTAAGTCCATGTCTCATGTTTAAGACTTTTTGTTACAGACACGCACACTTCTGTAACTAATTTCTGTATTATTCAGAGTAGACGTGTGTAAGAAAGAATCCCATAATTCTACAGCTTGATATTTTGTCTTATTTATTACTCACATCACAGCCTAATGCATGTTGGGGTAGTGAGATCACTGCTTCAACTCAAGCTCCTTCTATCTAATTGATTATCCGTTGTCAGTGCTCAGCCCTCCTCCACCCCATTCTCTGCATCTTGCAGTATGGAGAGCCTGTGGTTGATCTCATGAAAGGGCCTGGAAAACTCACTTCTACCCATATGCTATTGGTCACAACTATGTGACCACACAACTATGAGGTAAGCTTATGAGTTTAACTTTACCATGAGAAAGAATAAATGGTCTTGATGAGCATCTAGCCAGTCTCTTTCACTCTGCCAAAGCCAGCAAGAAAGTTCAGGAACAGCACTATCACACTAAGCACATGAGACTTCCATACATAATCTTCCCACAGCCCTTGCTCTGTGATGATCAGGCCTTCCCAAGAGCTCATTAGGGATTGAAGAAGTTTGTCTAGGCACTATAAGGGTGGGAGAAAAAATAATGATCCCAAAGATGTCTGTGTGTAATCCCCCAATTCTGTGAACATATTACTTTACATAGCAAAAAGAACTTTGCAATGGAAATACGGTTAAAATCTTGGGATGGAGAGATTATCTTGGATTATCCAAGTGAAGCCAATTTAATGACACAAGTCTTTAAAAGCAGAGAAATCTTCCCTACTGTGGTCAAAAAGATGAAGAATGGGGACATGAGCCAAAGAACTCTGGAAGCTGAAAAAGGCAAATGGACACAGAAAGGAATGCAGCCCTGCTGACACCTTGATTTTAGCCCCAGGAGGTCATGTTGGATTTCTGATCTACAGAACTGTTAGATAATAAATTAGTATTGTAAGCTACTAAATTTGTGTAGATTTGTTATGACAGCAATAGGAAACTAATACAGCCAGTAACTGCTCTCAGCTCTAATTTCTGAGTCTAATTTTTCAATAGTGTATAGCCTTGTTGCAGCACAGAATACACTGCATGGTCCTCAAAACTGAATCAGGAAACTTTTCCAGAACTCTGACCAGACTTCCCCACACCCTATTGCTCCATTTATATCTTTTTAGTCTTCTGAGACCCATGCAACCTTCCCCAAAGTCAGCAAATACTGGTTCTGAGTGCTATTCTGTGTACTCCTGGAGCTACAGCCCTGATTTCCAGGAGATCAGCCTCTGTTGGAGCACAGGGCCAAGGGTAGGAAGATGGCCAGGGGCTGCCAGTGTTCTGCCCAAAGGCAAGTCTTTGAGGAGATCCCTCTGGAGTAGGGCAGACCTGGCCTTCACAAAGGCAGAGTGATATGCTAGTGTGTCCTACAAGTGACCATTGGAGATGTAGCCCTGGGGAAAAAAATATATGACCACGAGGCCATCCCTGTCTCACTATTTTTCCCCCTTTTCTCTTTTAGAGCCCCCAACTCCCTTCAAGGCTCTCATCATCCCTTCTACTTACCACCTCCAATAACTCCCCTCAGGAAAGGATCTGGAAATTATTCCCATAATGGCTATCGTGTATATGGGTATGATGAATATGGATATGATGTGTGATAGTTTAAAGCACTACACACTTTTTTCACATTCCCATGGAAGACGGGCCCCTTTAACATTAATCTATGATTTAAGCCAAAAAAATTAAGTATGTAATTTTAGACAGCTAGAGAGATGAGAATAGGATTATTTGGCTTTCTGAGTTTTCTCGGACTGCCTTAAATAGACAATATGTTACCTGCTCAGCTATAAATGAAGTCTATCCCAGTTATGAAAATATACACAAATTTGGGGGAAAAGAAGAAAAAGGAAGCTGGAAAGATAGATAAGAATTAAAGACATTAGCATAGAACTGAACAGCATTCAGGCTCAAGTATGGGAAATGAACCCGATGGGGATAAAAGTGTGCTTTAAAGTTTATAGGTAGGAAGACAACAGAGAAGACAGGTGGTGGCATGGTGGATAAGTTGATACTGGAGTTAGGTTGCAGTTCCCACCTGTAAAAGGCAGTGCCAAACACACAGCCCACCCAGCAGCCCCCAGCCTCACCCCCAGGCCTCTGCTGCTCCTGCTACAATCACATGCCCCAACAGCCCCCAGCTCTCTTTTACAAGCTCCTGATAAGCCTATTCTCTTTAGGGGTTTTTCCCAACACCCAAGTAACACCTCCCCAGTCATTCTCACCAGACAGGGCAAATTGTGGCAGGAGGAGCTTCCCAAGTCTTAGACTATGGGATGTTCTCTCAACAGCCTGTCCAGATCCTCTGGGGAATTTCTGACACAAGCCCAATGAGGATTCCCTGTGATAAGCCATAAAAATCCATTAGCATAATTAGATCAGACACACTATGATGTCATTACACTCTCCTTCGCTGTCTGCTCCCTTCATTAATAAACACACACTCGGAATATAACTGCCTGGTGCTGTCTTCCCTGGCCTTGAATTAGTTACTGTGTGCAGAAGGAATGAGAGAGAGAACAGAGTAGTTAGCAATTTTCACTCTTTGACTTTCCAGTTTCTATGCACCACCTCTCTATGCACCTACACATTCCAGTCCCCTGGGACCACTAGGAACAGACCTGCTTGGCATCAGCTCACCTGCACAGAGGCAAAAGTACTCATCAAATCTGGATAACCCAAGTTGATTCCATTGGTCTAGGATGGTTCCTGGAAAAATCTTCCAGAGGCCTAAGGAGAATCTGGCCCAGACAACATCAGAAAAAACAAGTGAGTTTGACAAACACAATACCATATGGAATCTAGAGACTTGAGCAACCGGACAGTAAATTGGAGAAATACAGCTGAATCATAAACAGTATCAAAAAAAAAGTCAGAACCAAAGAAATTTTATACATTATCTGGTTCCCTTTGTTTAACTGAATTTACTAATAGGCCTTTTTCAGTTTAATCTCTGTTATACTTATTCAACGTTCCAAATGTCAGAATTCTCTTCAAGTATTCTACAAAGAAATAAATCTTTTTGCTTCACAAATGAAGAAATGAGGTAAAGAATATAATAAGACTCAAAGGCCACAGTCCACCTGGGTAAAGCAGTACCTGGAGGCCAACTGCTTTTGGCCAGTCCAACAGTCTCATGATTGTACGTATGATTGAATAGGTGCCCAAGGAACCAGGTAGAAAATAAGTTGAATAAAATTTAGTGTTTTGCCATCCTCTGCCTTTTTACCTATAGAGGTATTACGTCATGATGTCTGTAATGGATGCTCAAATTCAAAATATATCAACAATGACAGGACATGAGAAAAGGCAGAGAGATTTTCTTCTGTGAAAATCAGTTTTACTAACAACTTCAACAAGTAAAAACTAACATTTATTGAGCACTTCCAGTATTCCAGGCCCTCTTTGAAGCTTTTCTTTGTGCATTATATTAGTTAACCCTCATAACAATACTGTGAAGGAAATACTATTATTGTCTCATTTTCCAACAAGGAAACTAAAGAACAGGAAGATAAAGTAACTTACCTCAAGTCATACACTTTGAATCACTGAGAAGATCTGGGTGACTCTAGGCCAGTTTTCTGAGGTACAATACTGATTTAGCTTTGCCCTCAGCCCCAACCTTGCAGGTGGGACCAGATACCTTCAATTCACTCATTCAACAAGTATGTACTGAATGCATTCTAAGTGCCCAGCCTATTCTGGGCAATTAGAATCCTTCACTGAGCAAAGCAGACAAAATCTCTGCTGTCTCTGTGGAGTATATACGTAGTGCTAAGAGACAGATAATAAACATGAAAATTAGAAAACAGCATACTCCATTATAAAATAGTAAAGATAAGTGCTATGGGAAAAAGAGAGCAAAAAGAGAAGATCAGAAATACTTAAGCAGCATAAATTTAAATAGAATGTTTAGTAAAGGTCTATCTAGACAAAGAATTGAAAAGGTTAGGGAAGGCACATATGGTTCAGAATTTGCTAGTGGATTGCAACAGCATGGATGGACCTTAAAGGCATTATGCTTAGTAAAATAAGTCAGACAGAGAAAGACAACTGCTGTATGATCCCACTTATAGGTAGACCATAAAAAACAGAAAGAAAGAAAAAACAAATTCATAGAGAAAAGATTGATGGTTGCCAGAGGTGAGGAGACGGGAAAAGAGGGAGTGGGTGGAGGGGTTCAAAAGTACAAACTTTCAGTTATAAAATAATTAAGTCATGCAGATGTGCTGTACAGCATGGTGATTATAGTTAATATTGTATTGTATTTGGTAATAGATGTTAACTCAACTTATATCAAATCATTATGTTGTATACATGAAGAAGTTAATATATTATTGTATGGCAATTGCACATCAACAAAAATATCAAATTAAAAAAAAAAAGCTAGTTTGTGAAATTTTTCTCCAACCAGCATGGAAGATCCTAATTTCACAGACTCCTAAAATCATGTGGCTAAAAGAGATACAAAACATGCAATAGTGACTACCACATAGCAGGTACTCAGTGTATGCTAATTTCCTTTTAACAGTGGTTTTCTTTTTAGGAAGAATATTTGAAGAAAATTCAGAAATTTGAAACAATGAAGAGCTAGAACAAAGATGAAACTGAAAGGGGCTTTTAGAAACAAAGGCCCATTAAGAATTTTCAGTGAGGAAACTTCCAGTCAAGATGGCAGGGTAAGCAAATGCTGTGCTCACCTCCTCTCAAAACCACATCAAAATTACAATTGAAACACAGAAAAACTATCATTGAGAACCACCTGAAGTCTAGCTGGACAAAAGTCCTATACCTAAGGATACATGAAAGAAGCCACATCGTGACTGGTAGGAGAGGCAAAGACACAAAATGTACATCCACAAGTGGCAGTTATAAATTGAGAGGGATATCTCACCTGAGGAGTAAGTGGTCCCAACCCCACATCAGGCTCCCCAGCCCATAGTTTCAGTACCAGAAAGAGAAGTCCCCATAATTTTGAGCTATGAAAACCAGCAGAAATTGCAGCTCAGTGAGACAGACAACTACCGGAGTTTCAGGCATTCCTCTTAAAGGGTTCATCCGCAGACTTACTCACTGGCAGACTCACTTGCTCTGAGCTCCAGCACTGGGGCATCAGCTTAAAAGGTGCCAGGGACATACTGGGAGGAAATAAATTGTCTGGTTTCAGGATGAGGGCTGGAAGGGCAGATTTACCCCCCAGCAGAAGTGCTACCAAACACCATTGTTCCTTTATTGAACCCTCCCCCACACCCAACCTGCATGCACAGGTAGATGCCATATCTGAGTCTCCAATCAACCTAGCTAACACCAGTTGCCCCACTCTGGTAATTCCCTGAAACCCCACCCCACCCCACTTGTAGACCCAACCATGCCACTTCTAGTAGCTCTTTCACACTTATTTATTGGCATTTATTGGCTCACACTCCAGACTTTCCTAAAATTCCTCAAGGTTCACAACCCCAAATAAGGAGAATCCACCCTCAATGTGCCTCGTACCTCTTGATAAGCATCCCCAAACCCGTCACCTCAGTTTCCAGCTTAGCCTCTCCCAGGCACCTCGAAGCCCAGTGCAAGTGGCAACCATCTGCAGATCACTTTGTAGTTCATACCAAGTAGCCCCAAATGGGGCACAGGAAGCAGCTACTTGCTCAGCCAGAGAGCTCCTCTCAAGGGGCCCAAAACCAGTGTATCCAGTGGCCACCTTCAAGACCACACCAGAGCACTACCCAACACCACCACATATGGCACACCCAAAGGGCAGACTAGGCAGGCACCAGAGCCTCACTTAAACAAACTCTGCTCCTTAGGGTCAGCCCCTGCACAACAGCTCTTCCACTATAGTCACAACCAATCAGCCTGAGAGTCAATCCCTTCCATTGACATGCCAACAGAAACTGAGGCTCAACTACAACAGGAGGGCACACCCAACACATACAAGAGACACACCTAAAGCACCTTGTTCAGGTGTCCATGGAGACTGTGCCACTAGACCTCACTGGACACCTACTACATAAAGCCACTCTACCAAAACTGAGAGACATAGCATCTCTACCTAATACAAAGAAACAAACACAGGGAGACAGTCAAAATGCGAGACAAAGAAACATGTCTCAAATGAAAGTCAGAAAAAAAATAGACAAACTGAAGACAAGCAATCTACCAGATGCAGATACAGAGTTCAAAATACTGATTATAAGGATGCTCAATAATCTCAGTGAGAACCTCAACAAAGAGATAGGAAACATTAAAATGGAGATTAAAAAAAACATAAAAAGATCCAGTCAGAAATAAAGAATATCATAACTGAAATGAAGAATACACTAGAAGGAATCAACAGCAAATTAAATGAAGCAGAGGACTGAATCAGCTATTTGGAAGATAAGATAGCTGAAAACACCCAATCAAAGGAGTGAAAAGAAAAAAATATATTAAAAAATGAAGATAGTTTAAGGGGCCTCTGGGATAACATCAGGCTTAATAACATTCATGTCATAGGGTATCAGAAAGAGAAGAAAAGAAAACAAAATTAAAAATTTATTTGAAGAAAAAATGACAGCTTTCATAATCTGGTGAAGGTAATAGACACACAAACCCAGGAAGCACAGAGAGCCCCAACCAATATGAACCAAATAAGGTCCATATCGGGACACATCATAATTAAATTAAAATGCCAAAGTTTAAACACACACACACATGAAAAGAATCTCAAAAGTGAAAAGAGTAAAGCAGTTAGTTAATTACAAGGGTGCTCCCATAAGACTGTCAACTGATTTTTCAACAGACTCTTTTCAGGCCGGAAGGATTGGCATAAAGTATTCAAAGTGATGAAAAGCAAGGATCTACAACCAAGATTACTGTACACAGTAAAGTTATCATTTAGAATTGAAGGACAGATAAAGAGCTTCCCAGACAAGAAAAAGCTAAAGGAGTTCAGCATCATCAAACCAGTATTACAAGAAATGTTAAAGGTACCTCTATAAGAACAAAAAGAAAAATCAAAAATATAAATAATAAAATGGCAATAACTACATATACAGTAACAATTTCAATGTAAATGGATCAAATGTTCCTATGAAAAGACATAAGGTGGCAGAATGGATTAGAAATCAAGACCTTTACATATGCTACCTACTAGAGACCCTTTTCGGATTAAAAGACACACAGACTGAAAGTAAAGGAATGGGGAAAAAAAATAACATATGAAAATGAAAACATACAAACAAACAAAATGCTGAGATAGCAACACTTATACCAGACAAAATAAATTTTAAAACAAAGGCTATAAAAAGAGACAAAGAAGGACCCAGTAATCTCATTTCTGGGTATTTATGCAAAAAACCCAAAACATTAACTTGAAAGACATATGCATTTATAGGTTCATTGCAGCATTAATTACAATAGCCAAGATATGGAAGCAACCTAAACGTTCATCAATAATTAGGTAGATAAAGAATAAGTGGTACATATATACAATGAAATATTACTTGGCCATAAAAAAAGAAAGAAATCATGCCATCTGAAACAGCATCAGTACCTAGAAAGTATTATGCTAAATGAAATAAGTCAAAAATAAATACTATGTGATTTCACTTATATGTGGAATTTAAAAAACAAAATATACAAACAAACATATACAGAGAACATTTTGACTGTTGCCAGATGGGAGAGGGGTTGGAGGGAAGAATGAAGCAGTAGGAGGGACTAAAAAGTACAAATTGGCAGGTACAAAATAGTCACAGGGACGTAAACTATAGCATAGGAATTATAGTTAATAATATTGTAATAACTATACAGTGTCAGATGAGTACTAGATTTACCAGGGTGATCGTTTCATAAGTTATATAAATGTTTAATCACTATGTTGTACACCTGAAACTAAAATAATATCGTATGTCAACTGCAATTGAAAAATAAAATATTATTTAAAAAAATTCTCTAGCAGAGGAGCTGAGCCTTATAACAAAGATCAGATGAAAGAGGGTACCTGCATTTCTGTCATAGGTTAAATTGTGACCCTGCCCCAAATTCATATGTTGAGGTTCTAACCCCCAGTATCTCTTATTTGGAAATAGGATCTGTGCAGATGAAATTAGTTAAGATGAGGTCATACTAAAGTAGGATGGGCCCTACCTAATATAATTGACATCCTTATTAAAAGGGGAAATTTGGATTCAGAGACAGCCACACAGGAAGAATCCTATGTGGAGATGAAAGAAGAGATCAGGGTAATGCAGCAAAAGCCAAGGAACACCAAAGATTTCCAGCCAATACCAGAAGGTAGGAGACCAGCATGGAACAGATTCTCCCTCACAGCCCTAACAAGGAACAACCCTGCCTACACCTTGATTTAGGACACCTGGCCTCCCAAACTGTGAGACAATGTATTTATGTGTGTTGTGTGTTGTGTGTGTGTGTGTGTGTGTGTGTGTGTGTAAGCTATTCAGTTTGTGTCACTTTGTTACGACAGTCCTGGCAAATTAATTCACCTTCCAAGCCTATTGTTTCAGCTAGCTCCTGGTGACTGTTATTAAATTGAAAGAAAGGTATGAGGTAGGACAAAAAGGAAAGACAAATTAAGCACATATGAGAACATATCTTGGAAAGAACTTTGGGTGGTGTTACTAGCATTTGGAACTGATGGAAACCAATAGTTCAGAAACCTACCAAAGTTTTTAAGAAAATTGGATACCAAAGGAAGGATTAGCTGGCTTAAAAGATCCTGTGATGGAAAACTCATGCCAATAGGAAGCAGGCTGTGAAAGTTGTGTGGCTCCCAAAAGGATGTTCTCCCAGCAGCACCCTCCCCAGATGTCACCATGGAGATTGATGGACAAAGGAGTGGGAGCTTTGGAGAACAACAAATGAGGAAATTTCTCCAAGAGAAGAGAATCAAGGTCTAATCAAAGAATAAACGTCCTCTACCACCGATAGAGCACCTTCACATTGCCTGCTCAGCAACATTTCACCTCTTCTGTAGATACTGCACATCTGCCAATTAGTACTGCCCAAATGGGTCGGGGTTTTGCTGTTACCTTGTCTTAGCTCCCCTATTGTATCTTGGGGACAAGTGTAGCAGGAATAAATGGTTTGCCTTTCTAGTTCATAGGTAGCCAGACCTGGAGAAACTCCAGGAAAACCTCATAAAGGCCAGAGGGTGGAAATGTAATTTTCACAGGAAGGAGAGCACCAACAGATATTTGGTGACAAAAGGGCCACCTGTCTTAGAGTTTGCGTACTGTTCACCAACATTCAGTGTTTTATTTTCCTCTTCTCTATAAATGCACAGCTAAATTTCCCAGTCTCTCTCATGGTTAAACATGGTCACGTGTATGAGCTCTCACCAATGTAACATGAGTAAATGTGTAGGGTGCATTTTCCAGGCCATGGCTACTTAGAAGTGGCTGTGCCGCCACCCTGCTCTCCTTGACTTTTCGCCATCTGTACAGGGGCAGCAAAGCCTTCCAACATCAAAGAGCCATGATGAAAGAGTTTTAGTTCCTGAAGGATCATGGGATAGAATGCCATCTGCTGATCAGAAATCCTATATTGGACTATTACATGAGCAAGAAACAACTTCTATTGTACTGAGACACTGAGATTTTGGAGCAGCTAGCGTAACCTTCCTTAACATATGCTGCAATACAATCAAAGCAAGGAATAGCAAGAACTCCTCTGTCAAGAGACGTCATGGTGTCTTGAGATAATCCCTGGACAAGGGTTTAGTTCTAGAATTGGCTTTTCCATTAAACAGCCCTGTGGCCCCAACAAGTCCTGGTACTTTCCCTAAGAAGGAGGATCTGGATAATGAGAGACAAAGATGGACATTTCATAATGATAAAGGGGACAATACATCAAGAAGGCATAACACTTATCAATATATATGCTTCCAACCAGGGAGCATCAAAACGTATAAAGCAACTACTAACAGAACTAAAGGGAGAAACTAACAAAACACAATTATAGTAGGGGACCTAAATAAATACCCATTGTCAGTAATGTATAAATCATCCAAACAGAAAATCAATAAAGACAACCTTAAATGACACATTAGATCAACTGGGTATATTGATATTTATAGGGCTTTTCATCACAAAACACCAGATAGTACGTTCTTCTCTATTGCACATGGAACATCTTCGAGGATAGACCATATGTTGGGACACAAAACTAGTCTCAACAAATTTAAGATTGAAGTCATACCAAGTATGTTTTATGAACATAGTGCTTTGAAACTGGAGATTAACTGCAAAAAGAAAATGGGAAAAGTCACAAGTCACAAATATGTGGAGATTAAACAACATGCTACTAAAGAACAACTGGGTCATAGAGGAAATGAAAAGAGAGATCAAGCGATATGTGGAAACAAATGAGAATGAAGATACAACATATGAAAACTTTTGGAATACAGCAAAAGCAGTAATAAGGAGTGGGGAGAAAGAAAGTTCATATAATTATAGGCCTATCTCAAAAACAAGAAAAATCCCAAATAAGCAACCTAATATTATATCTTTAAAGAACTAGAACAACAACAAAAAAAGAACAAATTAAGTCCAAAGTTAGCAGAAGGAAGAAAATAATAAAAATTTGAGTAGAATTAGATAAGATTGAGAACAAAAAAAAAAACAG
This sequence comes from Eonycteris spelaea, assembly GCA_003508835.1. NCBI lineage: Eukaryota > Metazoa > Chordata > Mammalia > Chiroptera > Pteropodidae > Eonycteris > Eonycteris spelaea. The sequence continues at coordinate 1,549,548 of PUFA01000288.1, read as the reverse complement.
TAGAAAAAATTCATGCAACAAAGAGCTGGTTCTTTGAGAAGATTAATAAAATTAACAAACCCTTGCAAGACTCACTAAGAATAAAAGAGAAAAAATACAAATAAACAAAATCAGAAATAAAAGAAGTTACAACAGATACCACCCCAATACAAAGCGTCTTACAAGAATACTATGAAAAAATTATATGCCACCAAATTCAATAACCTACAGGAATTGGACACATTCTTAGAAATATACAACCTTCTTAGACTGAATCACAAAGAACTGAAAAATCTAAATAGACCAATCAATATTAAGGAAATTGTAACAATCATCAAAAACCTCCTACAAAAGGAAAGTACAGGACTAGGTGGCTTCACTGGTGAATTCTACCCAACATTTAAATATAATTTAATTACCTGTCCTTCCCAAACTTTTCCAACAAATTGAAGAAAAGATAATACTTCTTAACTCATTTTATGAAGTCAGTATTACTCTGATACCAAAACCTGGTAAAAATAACACAAAAAAGGAAACTACAGACTAATATCTCTCATGAACACAGATGCAAAATTCCTAAGTATGATATTAGCAAACCAAATACAACAACATATTAAAAAGATTATACACCATGATCAAGTGGGCTTCATCCCAGGGATGAATTTAACATATGCAAATTGATAAATGTGGTACACCACATAAACAAAATAAAGAATAAGAATCTCATGATCATATCAATAGATGGGCAAATAATTTTGGACAAAGGAGCCAAAAACATACAATGTAAAAAAAGGAAAGCCTCTTCAATAAATGATGCTGGGAAAATTGGAAAGCTATATGCAAAGGAATAAAAATTTAGATTGGATCTGTCACCATGCAGCAAATTAAGTCAAAATGGATCAAAGACCTGAATATAAGACCTGAAACAATAAATAGCATAGAAGAAACTATAGACACTAAACTCATGGACCATGGATCTAGAGATTTTAAGAATTTGATCTTAAAAGCAAGGGAATTAGAAGCAAAAATAAATGAATGAAAGTATATCAAAACAAAAAGCTTCTACACACAAGAGGAACCATCAACAAGTCAAAGAGGCAGCCATCTGAATGGGAGAAGATGTTTGCAAACATCACCTCCGATAAAGACCTAATATCCAAAATATACAAAGAACTCAGACAACTCAAGAATAAGAAAACATCACATTTATAAACGAACAGAGGACCCAAACAGACATTTCTCCCAAGAAGACATACAAACATATGAAAAGATGCTCCACCTAACTGGACATTAGGGAAATTCAAATCAAAACCACAATGAGATAACACCTCACATCTGTTAGAATGGCTGTTATCAACAGGACAAGTAATAACAAGTGTTGGCGGGATTGTGGAGAAAAAAGGACCCTCATACATTACTGGTAGAAATGTAAATTGGTACAGCCACTATGGAAAACAGTACGGAGGTTCCTCAAAAAATTAAAAATAAAATTACCTTATGACCCAGCAATCACTCTTCTGGGTATCTACCCTAAAAATATAAAAACATTTATTTGTAAAGATATCTGCACCCTGATTTTCATAGCATTATTATTCATGGTAGCTAAGATATGGAAATAACCAAAGTGTCCTTCGGTAGATGATTGGATAAAGACAACGTTGTACATATATACAATGGAATATTACTCAGCCATAAGAAGAGATGAAATACTGCCATTTGCAACACTATGGATGGATCTTGAGATTATCATGCTAAGTGAAATAAATCAGACAGAAAAAGTTGTGAATCATATGAATTCGCTCATATGTGAGATATAAAACTGAAAACAATAAATGAACATGACAAAGAGTCAGAGACTCATAGATACAAATAATAGTTTAGTGGTTACCAGAGGGAAAGTGGAGAGGGGAGAGGTCAATAGGGATAAAAGGGATCAAATATATAGTGACAGAAGAAAATTTAACTTCTGGGGTGGGTGATGAACATACAATGCAATACACATATGACGTATTATTAATAGTACATTTGAAACCTATATGATTTTATTAACCAATGTCACCCCCAATAAATTTAATTTTTAAAAAAAGAAGGATCTGCTCCATGAGGTGTGCTCCACCTCAGGGGTTCTGCAACAGCACTTCACAAGCTAAGCAACTGGCTTAGATACCCAGACAGCTGCCTCCACCACACAGAACTGTCTCTCCTTACCTGTTACGAGTCTGTTGCTTCCAAGCACAACTTTTGCCTGAAGAAGTGAGATCCTAAAGGGTGTCCTAATAAAAATAAAATTTGAAACCCCTGCTCCAAGAAAATCTCTGAGGACCCTTATTTTTGCCTGGGCACTCAAATACTCTACTCTCTCTCAAGCCCACTCACACCATGCTCCTCAGTTAATTGGATCTCTGAGTCAGGATGCAAACATGAAATTGATGGGAGCATGTCCCAACCTACCATCCTGAGCCCTGTCTCTGAGGGCCTCTGGGTACTCAAGCATGGAGAAGCAAAAATACTAACAAGTACAGAGGCCAGGGACAACGGGGCCAGGCATCCTCTTTAAGTCTTCAGTGCATTACTCCATTAAATCCCCACAACAGCCCCATGAGACAGGCATTATTTCCCTTTGTGCATGTAACAAAACTGAGGCTCAGATAGATTTATAACTTACCAGAGGTCACGTTGCTAATAAGTGACACAACCAAAAAGAATCTACCCCATGAAAATCTGACTCTAAAGCCTTTCATTCAACACAGTTCCACTTTCACTGCGCTCTCTTTTAGGTCAGGTAGTAAGGCCAGATACTGTGTCTTCTTCTCTCACCCCCTCCTGACCCTCACTGCAGTATCCATAGCCACCAAAATAGGGAAGAGCTCTCATTTACATGAATATGCAGACACTGCTCTGGGGATACAGTGCCCTTTAGTGGAGGTAAGGATATCCTCTGAGTGCTAGTGAGGTCCTTCCCCAGACCTCCTTTCTCCCTTTGCAGCCCTGGAGGCAGCATGCAGACCCTTCTGCCCGGCCCCCAGCACTTCCCACCCTCTGAGGAATCCTAGGCAGCTCTTCACACTTAAATTTCATAAATATTCACTATGATATAAAGTATATGTGCATATTTTTACATCTTGGTATGAAGCCATTTCAAATATACTCAAGGCATCCAGGTAAACCACTTTCTCTGATGTTTGCTTCTCTCTCTATCCCACCCCACCCTCCCCGCCACACACACTTCCTTTCTTATTTTCTTCTTTCCTTACTTTGTTTTTGATCAGCTTAAATCCCATCTGATATCGGTTCATCTAAGTGCTCAGGCAAGGTAGGCTAATTAAAATTGTAACTTCCCTGGCTAAAGAAAATAAAAATCACTTCCAAGACAAAAATGTATTTTACTATCTTTTATTTTACATCCCTCATGCCATGTTTTCTTCCAAAAGCAGTTACAAATCAAGATTAAACTGAGAATGGGAATGCCTGACATTAATGGAGAGCATCATAGCTTATGAAACACATTTATACACACAGATTTATTTGAGCATCACATCTAAGAGACATGCACAGGGCAGCTGTCATTATCCCCACTCAAATGATGAGTAAACTGAGTCTCAAATATATTAATTTCTCCAAGGAGTGAAAAATGGGGGAGGGGAATTTCCTGAGGACCTTCTGGGTCCAAGGCTCTTGGGAGCAAAGTCTTGAGCTGGTAAAGGATAAAGGACTGCCCAGAACCCTGGCTATCCAGCTTCTGCCAAATGGACTTTTCTTGGTATAGGTAAGCTAGCCCAGAACCACTCCCTCCTGTGTTCTCTAGGTCTCTCCTTAATCCCTCTCCTTTCCTTCACATCTTGTTGACAGAAAGTGAAATTAGACATCTTCATTTTTCACACCTTCTAAAAAGGCCAACTCTGTTTCCCTCCCCATTTTGCAGATGAAAAAGTTGTAACACAGAAAAGTAACTGAGTTTTCCTTAAGATTCTTCCAAGGGCAGAGTCATTGTATTGAAAAAAACATTCAGTTCATCTTTTCATGTTCAGGTAGGACTGCCCCTTCACCTCTGCATACAGGCTGAGACCACCCTCTGTCTCCTCCATCTCCTCCACTCTCCACACCACCTGTCAACACTCAGGTCCACCCAAAGTCTGCAGGAAGACCAAAAAGTTATAGCAGCAAAACTTTTCAGCACATCGTTCATTTGAATGGCAGTGGGTGACATGAGGATGAATTTCAGTTTGCAGACATAGATTGATCTTAGAAATGGGCTCATGTTGGAATATTATTGTCAGAGGTGGGACTAGCGGGGATGAGGCAGAGAAAGCCAGAGAGGGAAAAAGAGCTGTCCACTTCTGTCAGGCAGAGGCTCCACAGCAACAGAGATACACTGGAGTTTTCTGTTGCCTGACCAGGGAGAAAATCTAATTAAATATGTGTCTGAGTTTGGAGAAGGGATGGGCTAGCAATATAAAGTGTGATCAAAGGGCAATATTAATAAACCACAGAAAGGGACAGCGGATCCACTGGTGGTATTGTGAAATGCAAAGCAAGACAAGCAGGCTGGGAATACTGCATGGTAATGCTGATAAAAGCACACGTCCCCCACCTCTGTGGCCTTGAAATGCTATAAGAGCTGGTCTCCTCTTCTTTCCTTCCTACTCTCTTCTTCTCGGGGATTCAATCTCACTGGACTCCAGTGTCACTTCTGCTCCGCACAAGCATGCAAACCCAGCATCAATGAGCTTTCCTGAGAACGGCTGAAGCCAGGACAGGAGATGATGAATGAACAAGAGTAATAACTGAGTCTCCATTTCAGATCAGGAAGAAATAATCAAGGTACAAAACTCTCTTCTCTGCTGTTCTGCAGTCTCTGAGAATGGGCTGGTTGGCTCTAGTAGAGGAAAGTCTTGCTTGGAAGCCCAGGGCTACCTTAAGTGGCCTCCTTGAAAATGTTCATTGCTAGACTGCCCACCATGTATTGGATGCTTGCAGTCCTCTCACATTTCCAAAACTAAGGCAAAACCCTAGGGACTTCACTTTTTGCAGAACACCAGGAACTCCTTAAAAGTGTTAGAGTATAGACCAATGGGTTTGGAGTGAAATTCCTGGAGACCAGTTGCCGCTGATTCCTGGTTCCCCTGACTGCCTAAGAACTGCTCCTGGCAGGGCTGGGACTGGGAGCATTTCTTGGTGCATGGAAGCACCACCACCCAAACCCCTCCCCACCATATACTGTGATCTTTTGCAGTGGCCACTGTCACAGTTAGAGCTGGGCTCCTGGATCTCAGCAGAACTATATTGTTCTTTGTCATCTGTATTTAATCTCTATCAGCTGGTATGTTATGACTTTGCCTTATTTTCCTAAGCCTTTTGTGTTATAGCTAGCATCTGTGTGGGTATTTTCAGCAGTTTTTATTGTTTATTAATCTGTACTGTCTATGATTCTGCATTATTTTCCAGAAACTGTGTGTGTAACCATAATAACAGTTGTCACTCTAAGTAAATTCACTTCTGCCCACATACAATCAAATTTTAAATCTATACCTGACCTCCCCCAGCCCACCTCTCCACATCCCACCTCTACAAAGACCTAGCATTCTTGTTTCTGGAACTGAGTTTAGAATCAAAAGATGTTGAAGAAATGCCCACCTCCAGCACTTATTAGTTGTGCATATTGACCTCTCTGACTTCTCTGAGCCTCAGTTTCCTTTTCTGCTAAATGGGAATATAACAATTTCAACCACTCCAGACAGGGTATAAAGATTAAGTAAGATAATCTATAAGAAAAGTGCTCTTCAAGCTCTGAGGCTGTTATCTAGCCATGACCCTGAAGAAATGGAATCCATTCAACAATTAAGAGAGAGCCTAATTATTGTAATAGCAGCTTGCATTTACACTGTGCATCAGAGCTCCAAGCAGCCCTTACCAAACATTTCATTTGATCTTGACAATATCTTATGAGATTTGTCAGCATAGCTATCACTGTCCTCTTTTAATAGATGAGAAAACCAAGAGATCTTTTCAGATGCAAAACTGATTATATCATTCTGCCACAGCCTTAAACTTTTACCTTAGGAAAAAGGCAGACCAGAATGGCAATCAGAGCCTAGGCCCCTCTCACCTGACCCAGGACATCTTTACTGGCCTTCTCCTGGGCCATTCGCCCTCACTCTGCACACAACTGTACTGCCTTGGTTACGTTGCTTAAACATTTCTCAATCCATGCTGCAATTTCCCACTCCCTCTATCCTTGCTCACTCTGCACCAGCCACAACAGCTGTTTCTTGGACAGGTCAAGCCCACTTGTGCTTTAGAGCCTTAGCACTTGCTGTTCCTCTTCCTGAAAACTTAGTCTCCAGATTTTTGTGGCTCACTTCCTCACTTCATTCAGTCCATCCTCAAATCTTACCTCTGTGGCTAGGCCATCAGGAACCACTTTATAAAACTGAGCAATTCACAGTCTTTCTATCTCTTCTCTCTCTCTCTCTCTTTTTTTTTTTTTTTACCTTCAAAGCATATAGCACTACCAGGCCTTCTATCTGTTATCTATCTATCTATCTATCTATCTATCTATCTATCTATCTATCATCTATTAATTGGCTTATTGTCTGCCCCCAACCTCACTAGAAGTAAGAGCTGAGACTTTCTTTTACCCAGTACCATAAGTTTCAGACCCTTTAAGAGTGCCTGCAAATAAAACGTGCGCTACACACAGCAGCAGTAATCATTTCATCTTCACGATGATCTTAACTACTTAGAGGCAGTCTGTTTAATGGTTAAATGAACAGTGAGAAGCCCTGCTAAAATCTTGGTTCCTCCACTGATAATCTATATAATCTTGTGCAAGTTTCTTTCTGTTGTTTCATCTGCAAAGTGGGATATGAATAACCAATAATAAAGTTGTTTAGAGAAGTAGATTATATATTTGGAACATAGCAATGCTCAGTAGATGTTATCTATTACTATTATTATACTGTCAGCATTGTCATATCATTTCCATTATCATCATTAACATTAAGCCTGTGAGTTAGGCCCAATAAATATAATGACCCTTTAAATTTTTTTTTAATTTAAAGACTCAGAGAAGTTAATGCAACAAAGTAACAAAAAATACATATCTCTACTACAGCTAAAATTAGAACCCATTCGCCTCTTCCCTAGCCAGGACTTCCATCACAAGTGTCCCTCATTCTCCCTTAGCCAGTCAGGTACAGAGCACCAAATTCTGCAGTGAGCAGATTCCTTTCCTAGCACCATCCCCACTCAGAACAGAGCAGCCACAGCCACAACCGTGTACACTTTATTCTTCCAAGCCTTGTAACAGACACTATTTGTTGCCTATCTAGCAGCCACTTCCTCCCTTTCTTGTAACATAATCTCTTTTTTCTTGGGACAGCAAAGTACCTAGTCCTAAGGATGAATCATCATTGCTCTAAGCCAGTCACAGAAACCTGAATTTCCCTTTATCATTAATACCCAATGAGATATAAGGGATCCTGCTCAAGTCTTATGAGAAATATTTCCTCCCTAATAAAAGACAGAGCCACCTCCAAGACAAGATCATTGCCACCTCTCTCAGCCTCTCTACTTGGGATGTTGTTGTGTGTTGTGGTGCCTGGTATTGCAGCTGCCGTCTTGCAACCAAGGAGTGCTGAATGGGTGAGGAAGCTACCAATAGCATCCTAATATTGCTCACCTTAGGCCCCCATTCTTCTTCTGGCATCACTCCTCCATCGTTTATCTGGTTTTCTGTCTATTCTTTGTAATGGTAGTCTGCACTGGTGCAGCTAAAATAGGGACTAAGTCTATTTTATTGATGTATGTGACTTCCAACAAGTGTTTGCTATGGCCACGCTATTCCTCACCCAATTGCCCTTATCATCTCCTGAAAAAAAAGACTCCAAAGCCTCTGTGTTCTCAATCATCGCTTATCATCATGTTCACATAACCTCATATCCAGCTAGGACCGTTCCCAGCAACTTCACTCATTTATTTATGAATACTTATACCACTGGCAGGCACTGAGCTGGTTACTGGAGAGACAGCTGTGAACAAGATACACACATCCTTGCCCTCAGGGGATGCACTCACATTGTACTTCACAGTTCATACAACACAGCTGGGGTCTTTCACAACATCTTCCAATTACTTTATAGGTAGAGCAGAAATCAATATTTCTATAGGTATATGTATTTTTTTTAATTTTAATGATTCTAGGAGAATAAAGCCATTTGCCCTTAATTACATATCTAGGAAGTAATAGATCTGAGACTTCAAGTCTGATGTCCTTTCCATCATGGAAAACTTAAATCCCTGAATAAATACAATTCAGGTAACCATGATACAAAGAGGACTCCTATGGTCAAAGAAGCCTTAGTCATCTTCTGAGCTATACTATCAGAACCACATTTACTGAGGCACTTAGAAAGTGTGCAGAATGCCAATTAGAAGCTATAACACACATTCTCTCTGTCCCTGCCATGTGGTTATTATTATTTCCATTGTACCTGTTAGCCCAAGGCCACACAGCCAACCCAAGGTTTGATTCCTTCAACACACTTTATTGAGTGCCTTCTATGAGGTTCCCAAGGCCAGGTTGACTGAAGCCTGATGCACACAGCCAGCATGGGATAGGAGAAACAGAAAGGTCTCAGAGGACTGAACAGAGCAAAAGCACAGTCAGACATTGAAGACTTGTCCAGGCCCAGAAGTGTGAGGGAGTGAAAATATCCATCAAGTAGTAACATCCTTCCCTACTTCCAATGATTTGCCCAGGACCAGTTCTGGGGTGGGAGGTGGGAGGGTCCCATTTTCCAGAGAGGTAAGCTGGGGTCCAGATACATTGAATGATTTGGCCAAAGACTTGCCTTCTGAACAATGAGAAAAGAGAGCAGGGAAGGGGGTGGAGTAGATAACAGGGTGAGCGCCAGCTTCTGCCCAGGCACCACGCTGGGATTTAAACCACAGTGGCCTCATCTGATATCACAATACTTAGAGAAGGATACTAGTATCTTACCAACGGCAAAAAACCAAGTCTAGAGAAGCGAAGTGACTCAACTATGACACACAGCTGGCAATGGCAAACCCTTCTTCCTTTACTTCCCTTCATGGCTTCCTAGACTGTTGACCAAGGGTCTGATAAAAGGGAGCCAAAGTGGCACATGTGGCCTGAGGACAGCTGTCTCAGAATCAGATGGAAGGTTTTGATAAATGCAGGTTTCCTGGGTCGCATCTCAAGCCCAGCTATCAAAATAAATTGGATGGTGTTCATAAATCACTGTTAACAGCTGTCCTTGCCCTTTGGTGGGTTCTGATGCCCACCAGAGTTGGAGAAGCCCTGCTTTACTCCCACCTCTCCAAAGAGTGGACACAAGAGGACTTAGGTCCCAAAAGGAACTCTCAAGCCCTAGGACTGATTCACAGTGCTGCTCTCTCCCTTGACCACACATATCTTGAGTGCCCCCCCCCATTACAGGACATTCTAGAAGCCCGAGACATGCAGGCAGAGACCACATTTTGTGGAAATGGCAAGGTGATTTCATTTCCCCAGCCTCTGCCAGCAGCCAGAAAGAGCAAGGCACCTCCTCCCCTCAAAACAAGGGCCCACTGTCTTCTGCTTGCTCCCAAACCTAAAAGGCTTGAGTGGCAGGGGACCTTGCCTCACTTGGGCATAAGAGCACGTGGTGGAAAGATTTGAGAAATCAGCAGATTGAGTTCAAAGAGGAGGCGCACCATCTAGGGACCAGCATCCATCCAACAACACTGGATCGACAGCATCATCTGCTGGCCACAAGATGCCACATCACCCTCTCTCCTGATCCAGACCATGCTGGAGGCCTCTCTCCCCAGACTCCAGGGAGCTTGAGGCCAGAGAAAGCAATGTCTTTCCTCAGTTGGCACACAGACCCAGAAAAGCCCCCTCCAGAATGTGAGGGAAGTCGGGGGGCGGGGGGGGGGGCGGTCCAGCTGGTCCCAAGGGAGCACATCTCAGAGTCAAAGAGCTAGGATTCCGGTTCTTCTAGGCAAATGTCATCTACCTTGAAGAGGTGCAGATGCTGACCTGATGAAACATGGTTTCTAATAACACACCCTACACACACTGGCTCCCAAATACACTCAATATTTTTATTTTAATTAAATATTGGTCTGTTGTCCCCCAACATCTTTAGATGCACCCAGAATCTTTCGCCTTTAGTATCAGCTCCTAGAAGGCAATGACTGACTATCCATCCTTTACACAGTGGCTAAATCACCAATTCTCCCTGTAAAAGGGCTGAGTGGAGTATTTTCTGAATGTGAAGAATAGTCTACAGCCATGCCACTCTGAACAAGCCAAATCTCGTCTGATCTCGGAAGCTAAGCAGGGGTCCAGGCCTAGTTAGTACTTGGATGGGAGACCATGTTGGAATACCAAGTGTTGTAGGCGTAAAAAAATAATAAATAAAATAAACATGAATGTGAAGAATAATAGCTAACAACCAACCCATCAGAAAGGGGCTGTGCTGGGCTGATGCTTCTTCCTGGGCACCATCCCTATAGCCACCACATTGGCAGTTGATGGTTTGCCAAGTGCCAGGTATGTACTGTGACTCTACAGGGGTCCTCTCATTGATCTTCTCAAGGACTCCAGGAAATGAGGTTAAGCGACTTGCCCAAAGTCATGCAGCCACCAAATAGTAGGACTAGGGTTCCAGCCCATATGATCCATAGAGGCTCCCCTCTTAGCAGTTGTGTTATGCTGCCTCCTGGAAAATCACGCACGCACACATTTAATAAGTGTATCCTTTAGGCCAAAAGCATGCCACGTGGCCCGGCTTCTGGGCATCCATCCCCTTATAAGGTAAGAACGGTTATGGTTGCTGATTTCCCTGTGATGTCCTCACATACCAGACCATTTCTCACTGGACCCATTCCTTCATCTGCAGGACCTCCAGGCTCGCCCACCCAAAGATTCTTTATGGAGGCACCAAAAAATGAGAGATCTGAAAAGGTGGAGGAACGCCCTCCTCCCACCTGAGGAGCTCTAGAAAAAATGGTGACCCAAACCCTGGAGGCCCAGACTTGCACCTGAGACCCATGCAGTGTTCATTCCTTTTACAAGTATCCACCCAGCACGTGTATCAGGCACTGTGTAGAGGCTGCGAGGGCCCCCTTCCCTTTGAGGGGGCACCCGCAGCAAAGGAAGAAATGGGTAAGTAATCACAGACAGTGACTTTGCCAAGAGGGCTCTTAAGAAAGTTGTTGGTTTGGACCTTCGCACCAAGCTGCCCCTACCTTTGCTATCTCCCCCTCAAAGTCCGCCACGGCCTCCCGCACCTCAGTCAAACCTTCTCATGGGAGACCTCCTGGCTTCAGGCCCTGGGCTCCACCCTCCTTTAGAGAACCCGAGTGCAGCCCCTCCTGCTGTGCTGCAGGAGCTTCCAGGTCCACCGCCCGAAACAAGAAGGAGCGGGGAGGCGGCAGCACACGGGAGGGGGCAGGGACAAAGCAGGAGACTAGAGACAGAGGAGAAAGGAAGGAGTGTGGGGGGCAAAAGATGGGTAAGGGGCGAGGGGGGAGGGAGACGAGGCAGGGAATTTGGGAGAGGCGAGCGAAGGAGAGCCGGCCTCTCGGGGCGACAGTGGGGCCGAAGCAGCAGGGTGCCGGGCCTGCCCCCACCCCCTGGCTTCCCCCCCCCGCCGCCCCGCAGAGAGCAAAGTTTCTCAAACTCGCGCGGAGCAACTGCTGCTCTCTGGCCTTTTTTTTTTTTTTTCTCAGGATGGCGAATGAATTTCGAGCCTCGCTGCGGAGACTGCCAAGTAATTGGAAAGCATGTCGTACACTGCGGCTGGTAGCTCTGCGGGGGTCTCCTTGTCTGCTCCCGCTCCGCTCCGCCGCAGAAAAGCCGCCGAAGCAGCTCAAGGCTGGGGAGTGGGGGAGGGCTTGTCTCCCATGGGCACATATTAAATAAATAGGCCTGGTGTCAGAGCACTTGGAAGAATGATGTAAATAGAAGCAGAGGCATCCTGGTGGTGCGGGTGCTGCGCCACGGGTAAGTTGCCGTGAGGGGCCTGAGCTGGGCCAGGTCCCAGCCTCTGTCCTCCAGACTGCGTCCTCCCTACTCCGCAGCCCGCGCCCGCAGCCCGATTTCGAGGCTAGAAACTTGAAAAACGCACCTCCAGGAGCAGGAGTCCCAGGGCTCTCCCTGCTGTCTCTATTTCTCCTCAGCAACCCCTTCAGCCACCTGCAGGCAGTGCAACCTGCCAAGAGGCCCCTCCCCCCTGGCCTTCTCTCCAAAGCCCCATTTTTTATGTACTGGTTTGGCTGGGTGCCTAACATTCTTCTTTGGGGATGGACCAAAGCCCCATCCCACCTCTCAGTGGACACCCTAGGGCACTGTCTGAGGTTCCCACACATCTGATGCCTTTCATTAGAGCATATGATGTTAAGTCCCCCACTCGAGCCCTACTCCGCAGTGACAGACTCAGAAGGCCTCTGCTCCTATATTCCCAAGTGTCCCAAGGCCAGATCTGGTTTGTGAAACTGTCTTCTATGAGATACAGAGGCAGAGGCTGGGTCTAAATCGCTGTCTCTGTCTAGAATTAACAATTCCCCTTTAGGAAATGACAGACCTGAATGAGAACAGGCCAACCTTACCCCCCACAAACAGCGTCACCACCACCAACCACCACCAAGAAGCCCATGTAAGACTTCTACATGCATCAGCCTGAACCAGCTCCACGCCCACCTGCCCACCCCCATCTCCCATGTCCTCTCCCTCATGGAGGGATCCATGACCCAAAAGCCTTTATTAGCTCTTTCTGCTCATTTAACTACACAAATGGCTTGGTCACAGCTGAACTGGTCCCAATTTGCCAGTGATTTTCTTTTAATTTACCGTGGCCAGTCCCCTGTAATACAGGTAGAGGAGGCATATTTGTTGCAAAACTCCCCTTCCTGGGGTTAATCATGCACAGAACAAAACTCCATTTGAGCCACATAATGATTTCATTTCCTTCCTAGGTTTTGAAGGAGCTGTGGCTATAATACTAATGTAGGTCCCTCTCCTCAAACTCCAGATGTTTGTGTGAGAGACAGGTGGAGCTTGTGAGTTCCTTAACCATTACCTTCTCAGGTAGAGCCGAAAGCTGAGGGTCTTCCCCCTCTTTTCTAAGTGCCTGAAGTCAGAACACTTTGCACATTTCTCTCCCTGATAACCATGCCTGGCCAGTATTACAGGCTCAGCTTCTGCTTCCTCTGGTCCTCCAGCCAGGTTTCATGAGGTTATTTTACATCCATCTGTAGAGTCCCCACCTGTGCACTTCTCAAGCTCCTCTGCTGCTATTCTCCCAGCCATATTGTGCGTTCCAAACATGAAGGTCCAGGCCCGTTCCTAAACATTTTCTTGCCTTCCCATGTAGGTGTTTCCTGTCCTAGAAGGCCCTTCCTTCGTTGTCAGAGCCTGGCGAACCTCTACTTAAAGTCACCTCTGTTGGGAAGTCAGCATGTTTTCTCTCAAGCATAGAGAATCACTCCCCTCCTCTGTCTACCATTTATACTCTTTCGGTTTATTTTCACACCATTTCATATTATTGTATGTATGCCAGTCCCTCCAGCACTCTGAGCTCCTCGAGGATGTGACAGAATACTCACCTGCGTATGCACCTATTCTAGGACAGTGCTGGGTACAAATGCTCATTAATGTTTACATAAATAGCTTAGTTCATGTTCTGAATGTGAACTGTATTCATCATTAAACTAAGAAATTCAAAAAGTCCTTTCCTCTGTTTAGGTTTCCCAAATGGTGCTGAAATCTAAACCCTAAAGCACACACGGGATCTGACTCAAAGGAGTTCCTCTTCAGGAAATCTTTTTGCATGAAAATGGCACCATCTGGTGGTACCTTGCAGTTTAGACCACAGAGAGGGCTTTGTCCCTTTGCTAAACTGTGAAGAAGTTCCGCAGCCCTTGATCTCTGGCAACTGAGGGCCACTCCTTGCCTTCTCAATGCTTGAGTGAGGGGTTGAGGCAGCAAAGGTGCCTCCAGGATTGCTGATGAATGCTTGCTTGCCTCTTGTCTACCTCTCCCCTACAGCTGAAATCTTTCCTGCAGCCGTCTCCCCCAATAGGTCAGGCTCTTCTTCGACGCTAGGCCTCTTATGTACCACCTGGACTCCTGCCTGTAAACGCAGTCCTGTTATGTTCACCTCCCTGCTTGACATAACCACTGTGGGACCAAAAATCGTGACCCAAACTTAACATTTCTCCCCTGACCGACCAAGACCTTCTACCTGAGCAAATGGCAGCTCCATCTCCAGCTGCACCTCAGGGTCTTTCTTATCTCTCATCTCTAAGTACTACGCATCATCAAGTCATGTCAGTGCTATCTCAGTTCTATTCATCTCTCTCCATCCCTTCACCTCTCCAAGGGACACTATTCCATCCTGTACCACAGATGGCTTCCACATGGATGAATCAACTTCTGCCTGAAAGATTCCTGCACTTCCCATCTCTGCTGGAAAACACTGGGATCCTTAACAAGGTCACAACCCACAAGGCCTGGCCCTGGACCCCTCTCAAAGCTTCCTCTGTGACCTCCCTTCTGTTCTATCCAGCCAGTGACCTTTTAGCCTTTCCTCTGTCACATCAGGGTCTCTCCCTTGCCACTGCCCAGAGATCCTTCCCTGCCCCCTCTCTGGTTAACTCCTACTCATGTTTTCCCTCCATCTGCCTCATTCCCCGCTGCCTCTCCATCTTCTTAGTGTCTGCTGGCAAAGCTCACCACCAGCACCACCTACACCCACAGCCAAAATGACCCCTTTCCCAAGCTTATCTGTACAGCAGACTGGTTAAGGGCACTGGCTCTGGCATGAGATTGCTTGGATTCAAATCCTGGCTCAGCCATTTAATGGCTGTGTGAAATCAGGAAAGCTGCTTAACCTCACTAAACTTCCTTTCATATGTAAAATGGGGCTGATGCTTTTAAAATAATCAAAAATAAATTGGTATCTTCTTTGGTTAGGCCAAGTTCCCATTTTATATAGTATTCTTCCTTTACAGTAGTTATAAAAAATTGTGACTAATAGTTGGTTTAAAAATTTGTGTCACTTGTCAAAATGAGGGTTCCCCAGGGCAGGGACAGGGTGGGTCTTACTACCATATTCACAAGAATAACAAAGTGGTTGAGGAAAGAGGCTTGGGAACAAGAAGACCAGGCCAGGTTCTGGCACTCCCATCACCAAAGTGACTCTGATCAAGGTACTTAACCTCCTTGTCTTATGTTGTCTCCTCTCTAACAATGACAGTATCTGCATCAAAGGGCTATTTGGATTAAGTGCTTAGATAGTAACTGGCACATAGTAATAGCACTCAGTAATCATTAGCTGTTATTCTAGCAGACAACGCAAATACTTGAATGAAACTTCCAGTTTTCAGTCAGATATGTAAAGAGCTTGGACATTATCACTCTCATCCTCACAATAAGAAAAAAATCCAAACAAACTAAAACCAACAGCTCTTCCTAGATCTGTTGGAGAACTGAGATCACAGGGCAAACTGCTGACCTGAACATTGAAGAGACAGACAGGTGGTTAGGAGAATCACAACATACCAGAGCAGAAGCCCACATGCAGAAACCTCCAGGAAACCAGTGCCAAGTAGTAAAGCTTAAATTGATTGATAAGTTGCTGGACAAGCTTGAGTTAACAAGTCGGGGGACTAGTCTTAAGTGAGCCACCACACTTCCTGACTTTTCCTCCAGGAGCTTAGTGAAGATCAGAGAAAAATCTGCCTGCCTACCCCGTTCTAGCAAGGGGAGAGGAAAATATCCAATTCCACCCCTCTCTAGACAACCTGTTTCCCCTTAGGGGTGACTAGAGGGAGGAGGGAAAGCTGAGAGGCACTTGTGAAGATCACAGGCCAGGGGCACAGGCTCACTGAGAGATCAAGACCTGGTCAGAGGATTTTAGGACGCTTCTCTGTCTTCTCCCCACACCTCACTACCACATCAAAAAGGTTTCCTGTATAATAGCGAAGAATTACAGCTGAAAGAATAGGCAGGCTTCAGATCCTATTTAAGGAGAGTCTCTAGGGAAACACAAAAACAATAGGGGAGACAAAACAAGGATACCAAAGAGAATTTTAACCTCGGAAACTTCAAACCTGGAAAAAATAAATACAGCCTAACTCCTAAGCAGATAAATACAAAGCCTCACACTAAAAGCCTGTCTACTTCAGTTCTTTTTATTTCCTACATAGAATCTAGCTTCAACAACAAAAAAAAATTACAAGGCATGATAAAAGGTAAAAAAACAGTCTTGAAGAGATGGAACAGCATCAGTCAGACTCACATATGGCAGAGATGTTGAATTATCAAGCTGGGGAATTTTAAAATAACTGTGATCAATATTCTAAGGGCTCTAATGAAACAGTGAACAATATGCAAGAACAGATGGGCAATGTAAGCAAAGAGATGGAAACTAAGAAAAAAATCAAAAGAAAATGCCAGAAATAATAAACCTCGTAATAGAAATAAAATAAAAATAAATACCTTTGATGGGCTCATCTGTAGACCAGACATGGCCAAGAAAAGAATCAGCAAGTTATAAAAAAATGCCAATAGAAGTTTCCCAAACTGAAGCAAAGAGAAAAAAGAATGAAAAAAATAGAAACAGAGTAACCAAGAAACTGTGGGAGAATTGCAAAAGGTCTAACATGCATAGTGGAAATACCAGAAGGAGAAAAAATGAGAGGACTAGAAAAAAATTTGAAGCAATATTAATTTGAGAATTTTCAAAAACTAATGACAGACTCTAATTAACAGATCCAAGGAAGCTCAGAACACCAAAGCAGAGTAAATACTGAAAAATCCACACCTAAGTATGTCATATTCAAACTCCAGAAAATCAAAGACAGAGAAAAACAACTTTTCTCTTTTTTTAATTAAGTTTATTGGGGTAACATTGATTAATACAATATATAATTTTCAGGTGTACATTATCATTTGACATCTATATATTTTATTGTGTGTTTACCACCCAAAGTCCGGTTTCCTTCAGCTACCATATAATTGATCCCTTTACCCACTTCACCTTCACCCTACCCGCTATGTTTGACCCTCCTTTAACCATCTACCTCCCTCCTCCTCCCCCACCCCCTATTCTCTAATGATCACTAGTCTATAGTCCATGTTCATGAGTCTCTGTTTGTTTGTCCTGTTCATCTGTTGCTTTTAGCTTTATATCCCACGTATAAGTGATATTATGTAATTTTCAACTTTTTCTGCCTGGTTATTTCACTTAGCATGATTATCTTGAGGTCCATCCATGTTGTTGCAAATGGCAGTGTTTCATCTCTTCTTACGGCTGAAGTACTATTCCATTGTATATATGTACCACAGCTTCTTTAGCCAATCATCTATCGTGGGACACTTGGTTGCTTTCATGTCCTAGCCACAGTGAATAATGCTGCTATAAGCATTGGCATACAAATATCTTTTTGGATATGGGTTTTTCAAGTCTTTGGAGTAAATACCCAGCAGAGGGATTGCTGGATCATATGATAGATCAGTGCTTAGATTTGAGGAATCTCCATACTGTTTTTCCATAGTGGCTGTACCAATTTGCAGTCGCACCAGCGGTGTATGAGGGTTCCTTTGAGAAAAACAATTTTGAAAGCCGGGGGGGTTGTGGGGAGGAACCTTACCCAGAAGGCAGTAAGGATAAAAATTACATTCAACTTCCCTTCAAAACCATGCAAGCAAGAGGAGAGTGGAGTGAAATATTCAAAATGTTGAGAGAGAAAAATGAGAATTCTGTATCCTTCAAAAGTGAAGTAGAAATATTTTCTCAAACAAAAATCAAAGGAAATTGTCACCAGTAGATCTGCCTTGCAAGAAATGTTTAAAAGTTTTTCAGAGAGAGGGAAAAGGGTATAGATCAGAAACTTGGATTTCTATAAAGTAAGGAAGAATGCTGAGAAGGAAAAAAATAAAGATAAAATAAATACTTGAGTGAAACAAGCCACACTTCCCTCAGTAAATCCTCCTGCCCCAGCCTACCCCAGCACTCACCAGCAACCCTCCTACAGTTTACGGGGTACCCAGCATGGCCTGCACCAAGCAGTGCCATAGTGGCCTGTTGTCTGTCTCACCACAAGGCTGCCGTGTGTACCTCCAGAGGCAAGCCATGAGGTGCTCAATGTCTGATGAAATGGATGGATGGATGGATGATGGATGGATGGATGGATGGATGGATGAATGGCAGGCAAAGCACTCATACCAGAGGCCAACGTGGTGTTAAATAGTATGTCTCTTTATTAGCAGTTCATGGAGAAGATTCCAGTGTTGCTACTGTCAAAAGGAAGGCTCACCCTTTGGATTCTCTATGCCCAGGTGTGGTCACTCTTCTTCTTACATAGGTTGATCCTTGATCGTAAAGGACATCGACCTGGGGAGCAGAGAAATGCCAATGGGGCACATCACAGAAACGTGGGATGATAACAAAGGGCAGGGCTGACGATGGCTCCTCCTTCACAGAGCTGGATTGCAGAGAGCAGAAAAGCCCACAGAAAGAAAGGGCGGTGGTGTGTCAGAGCTGGGACTGAAGTCTGGCTCTGCTGCTTCAAAGCTTCAGAAGCCCCTGCAAGTACCTCAGATTCTTCGCCTCAGTCTTAGCAAACCACTGACATGGTGTGTGGCACATGCTGCATGCCACTGTCCTCAAGGCGGTGTTCAGAAGTCTGAGAAAATTGAAGGCACAGAGGCATAAAGCAACTCTCCAGTGGTGGAGCTGGAGTGGACCCCAGCATCTGCTCCAAGGCTCTGCTTAAGCCCTGCCACCTACATGATGGGCATGAACAACACTCACCTCTTAAGGTTCTTTTGGATCAGATGAGAAATCTTGACAAAATAAGAACATTGCCGCAGAAACTGGCATAAAGTAAGTGCTCAATAAATGCCACATTACATCTCTCTGCGACCTCCTTAAGCTTGTTAGGGTCAACTGTGTCTAAAACACTCTTTCAGTTCCCTATGACGGTTTACGGTCTTTCATGTCTGGCAGGGTGCAATAATCATTTCTGAGTGGATGCCTCCTATAATGGCCACGCTTGTCACTGCCCTTCTACCTTCCAGAGCCACGGTAAACAGCCACTGTTAATATCACTGCTACTGAGTGCAGGCCAAAGGGACATGTGACCCAAAGTCACAGTCCCACTGGTGATAGGGACAAAATTTATGTTCCTCACTCCTGCTACAGTGCTGTGATCTTGTGGTTCAACTGGGGTCAGCAGACCAGCAGCAGTATTGGCCTGGGGGCTCAGAAATACAGAATTTCGGGCTCCACCACAGCCTACTCAGAACCCCAGGTGGTCTCAGACTGTGCACCATTGAGAAGCACTGGTCTGACTCCACAGTTCAAAGAGTCAGAGAAAGCCAATCTGAACTGGACTTTAGTTCTTTCCAGAAATTTAAGGGAAAGCACTGCAGGAGCCTAAGGCAATGGCTTTCTTCTCTACCTGAACTGGCCCCAAGTGCAGGTCATTACCGGTATGGAACGGCCAAACCTGATTATCAAGCCGCTGCCTTGTGCACCATCTTCCCTGCCAGGGTAGCCATCTTCTCCTGTTGGTTCTCTCACCTGTTGCTCTCAGCAGTCTGAGTAGGTTTTCTGTTATGAAGCTCCTGAGATGATCCATTTGTTAAATGGGATAAGCTACAGGGACAGAGAAGAGGGCAAGGCATAGGAGAGATGGCAAGATGCAGAGCCTACCCACAGTGACACTCAGACCACTGCCCAGGCTGGGGTGGGGCAGCCAGCCATGCCTGGGCCATCACCCCATCTGGGCCTAGCAGCACTGTCTAATACAGAGGCACTCAGCCCAGAAGGGCAACAGACTTTGCTAAGGTCGCGTTTGAGCTGGAGGCCTTCAGAAGTAAGGCCAACAGCCACCCCCCACCACCACCACCTATCCCCAGTTAGGAATACAAGTCAACTTGTCCAGTGGCTTACCTTCGTCTCACCTGCTCTATCCGATCACGCATGACATCACTTCTCACCTCGCTTGGCACTTGGAAGATACGGGTATGGCTGCAGAACACCATTCAAACTCTAAGATTCTCAAGTTTCCTTTCACTGCTAGGATTGCAATCATAGGACAATAGTTCTGACCCCAATAAGCTACGAACTTATGAGCTGGTCCTTGACTTTCTAGTATCAGGAAACTCAGAAGGTTCTTTTTACTAACCAAGTGCCCCTGAGCCACCCAATAATTCTGGGCAGCTGCAAATAGTCCCAAGAAGAGTTGAGGAAACAGAGGGGTTAAGTGCTTTTACTAGAGTTACACAGCAGGCTAGTGGTCTTGGAAGACATGCAATTCATCCCTTCTAAATTCTACTCCAACTTCATTATCAGTTTCTTTTTGATTCAGCATTGTGAAATATTCACTATGGTTTAGAGATACTTCTTTGAAAAATTCTATCACAAAAAAAGCTGCAGTACCTCATTTTGCACTTCACCCTACTGGATTTGCCTTCCTTTTTATGGTCTTCCTTCCGGTCCTTTCCCAATTCCATATCTCCCTCTTCCCCTTATAAACCGTCTACTCTAATTGAAATCTGTCTGTCCACTGAATCCCCTATTTCTACGTCTAGTGAAACTGACTTCTCTGAATAATGCCTTGTTCTCCATGCTTCCTGGCTTTTAATGTGAAAACAGCATTGATATTACCTCTGAGGGCTCACAGCCAGGGTAGTGAGTCCTCACAGCCAGGGGAGTGGAGTGCTCCTGAATATTACTCACACCAGGAAGCTGAGTGGATGCCCACAGAGAAATAAGAAAGATGAAGAGAGACTCCAGAGGAGAGAGAGATTGCCACAGAGGAATGGAGGAGGCCTCAGAGAAGAAGAGGCCACAGCACTGGGCTCTGGCGGCCAGATTGGATTGGCCAATTGGTAAATCTGGGAGAGGCCCTCCCAGCCCCTGTTTCACTGGACCCTGCCCAGTTCACGGGTTCAGTCCAAGCAAAATGTCCCAGCAGCGATTCCTAGGACTGGTATGACCTGAGTCCCCTACGCTGTGCTTTTGCAGATACTCTTCAGGCCTTCTCGAACATCATCTTTAACATTTACACTACTTATCTACCTACTTAATTTCCATTTACTTTGAAACTGGGTACTCTGATTATTTTTTTCTCTCTCTTCCAGAGGGCTAGCAAACATTAGGTGGTCAGAACACAACTACAAAAAATAAGTATCTACTGATGCCTCATAAAAGGATATGTATTTCCTAACTACATGTTAACCAATGCTAATAGGATGCCAAAACCAGTAGGTTGTAGGGAGAACCAGGCAGAGTATATGATTTAAAATCTCCATAGACATCCAGAAATAGAACAATTATATATAGATAATTGACTGTGATTCTTGTAGCTTGTCTTCAAAAGCTTTAACCTAGTTATGCCACACTGTAGCTGAGGTTTAAAAAAATAGCAGAAAATGATGTTCATGTTATCCAAACCAAGGAACTGCAACATTTAGAGTTCCAGAGCACAGCTATGCGAGGCATGGAACAAGCAACAAGCATCCCATGTGTAGGGCTTGTGGTTGGATTACAATCACCAACATTTATGATTTTAGGGACCTTGAAAGGTCTCCTATCCAAAAACTATTTTCCTGAGAGATATCAAATTTTCTTCCTGTTATGTAATAATTATTGAGCATATGAAATCCCCATTTAAAATGCTAATGCCACTGGAAGAGGTAAACACCTGAAAAATTGGCTATTCTGAAGCAAAAAAAAATATGTTTCTTGAGAAATATCCTCTTTTGATGGAGAAAGCAAAGCTGAGGATGGAGGCATGGAAACGAAGAAGAACATGCAGAGATGAGGAGGGCTCCTTCACAGTTTGAACTCACAGTTCTATTGGGGGGAAAAGAGATCCAAGTGCCAGAAAGGGAACAGAGAAGCTTATGCTGAAAGGAGTGAGCCGGACTCTAGGCCCATCTCTCTCCACCTTGAGTTAGCAACTTCAGAGCCAAGATGGGGAAGGTCTTTGCTCCAGCCAGGCTTAGGGGAAGCTAGTGAAGTTGCCAGAACGGGGAGCACAGACTTCTAGCTCAGGCACTGGGAACCTTCTCTCACCTCAGTTGTAGATGAGGGCTTTGGCTTTTGCATTAAGAGCCTATTTTCTTTGAGCTCTTTAAAGTGCAACCACTTCCGTACAAATCACTGCAAAAGGAACAGAAGTCTGAAATTTATTCAGAAGCATTAAGAAATGGTGAGCAAACTCAGTTTTCCAATCTTTCGAGTCATTTTAAAACATTAGGAATGAGCTGAGCTCTCAAGATAGCAAAAATATTCCCTGAAGAGCCCCAAGTAAAGCAGAATGTTGTTTCTCATTCAAAGGAATCAACATCTCTAGAGAAGAATGTCTGTGGTTTGTGTTGGCCAGGGAGCCTGTGGAGGGATCTTGTGTCTTCTCTGTTTCTACCTCACCACAACTTGGCTCAGGGCAAATAAGTTGTGCTTTACCTCCATCTTATGAACTGGATTCTTGTTCTTTCCTCCAAGACATCTTGACTCTGGTTTGCTAACAAAACAGGCTTTGAGGTCTCGTGCTTCACCTAAGAAATCCAGGTAGAAGTCCACATGATTACTGTCCAGCAAGGACTCCATGGCTAAGGTGGAGCCCAGCCCGGATAAGTGCCACTCACTTGCCCAAATCTTTTGCAGTAGGACCTCCTTCTTTTTCCCTCCCTCTCTCTCCCCCACTCCCCCTGGATAATTGTCTCAAACTCTCAATTACCACATCTCTGGTCACATATACATCGTGGCCATGGGTAGGAGGAAGGTTGGCAGACGTCTTCTCCTTTATATCCTGGGAAGCTTCTTCTTCAGTCTGAAAGGTGAGTGATTTCCATCTGGAAAATGTTACTGGGCATCTGATCCTCAGTTCTCCCTTTATCCTTTTCCCTTTCTTCCTCTCATCACAACAACATGCCATATGTACACACACCACATCACACACCACACACACACACACACACAGTATCTCACAGTCCCTGCAATAAGCTCTCCTATTGCTACATTTCCATGGATTCTGGGGAACTCACTAAGTTCTTAGGCCTACTATCCCAAGGTATTCTTGAGACACGCCATAGCTGGAGCGATACATCTGAAAGCCGTATCCAGTATACTTGAGAAGCAGGACAGGGCTAGTGGTGATTCCAACACTATTGGTGAGCCTCAGCATCCTCTAGAGTCTAGGACATCTGGTGAATTAGACACCAAGCTCTAGGCAGGGTGTTTGGCAATGAACTTGATTCTATTCTACAGAAAGGGAAGTCTAGAATTTTAGGTACCTGAATCATAAAGGAATCTTACTCACTTTTTTCAGCCAATGCTCTACTACAGACAAAGTTCAGTTTCCACAACTTCAACGTCCTGCAATAAATGAGTAAATTGATACCCTCAAAATACCTAGAGACCCAGCTCCGTCTTCCATTCTTATCCAAAGTTATACATTGTAAGATCTCCTTTCTAGAAGTACAGAAGGGAGCTCAGAAGGGAGAAGATGCCTGAGAAACAATTCTACATGGCTACTACCAACTTCACTTACCAAACTGGTTTTTGGTGGAAAGGGGAACCCAACACCTTTCCGGGCGAGAATGTACACAATCAGGTTGTAATTATCATCTTGGACTTATGCCAGGCCCTTCTTGTCTCCCTTCTTCCATTGAAGCTGCCGAGAAACTCCTCTGGAACAAGGAGGACATTGAAGGTACTCACCTGATTGGCTGGCCAGTGATGATGTAACAATGACCTCCTTTAATCTCCAGGGTGAGAGTGGAGATGGAAAAGAGAGGTCAGGAGGTAATCTACTTTAGCAATGCCATAGCTCAGAAATGGAGAGATTTGGTGGTGGAGGGGGGTGGGCTGTGTAGCCAATATGAGCTAAGGAAGACAACAGGGGAAAGTTACTCAAATCAAAGATAGAGATCGGACGCAGGCAATGGGGGTGGGGGGGGGAGGGAGAAGAGTGTATGGCTGATCACCTTGTTTTGACAATGTTGAAGTGAGAGATTTTATAAATCAAAAGAATAAATTTGTAACAAAATGACCTAGGCTGTATAGACACATTCAAACAATGCTACAGGCATTTCTTATTCTTATTCCTATACAAGAGGGAGAAAGAGCTTATCCACCCCACCCCCAATAATCAAAGTTGGGGGAGCAAAAATCTCCATAAGTACATTTTCTTTATTTTCTTGTCTACTTTGTTTTCAGAAGTGAAAAGATATCTAAAAGATAATCCAAACAATAAGAGATATAGAGTTAAAAGTGAAAATACCATTTCTTTTAAAAGATATTTCCATATTACTTCAAGCCTCCCATGGTGGTCTTCCTAGGTGAAAGGATAGTAAAGGGGAAATGAAAACGGGATTGTGTTATGACTTCAGAGCTGGGGGCAAAAATTGATAAGAGTTCAGATAGCTGCTATTTCCAGCTAGAATCTTCACAAGGAATTGAAGGACATTCAGGATATACTAAAGGACCCTACACAAGTGTTTACTATTCTTGAAAGTATTTGTAACCTAACCCTGAGGCTATTAAGGTCTCAGAAACCAGTGTCATAATCCTATCTCTACCACTAACTTGTTATGTGACCTTTACCCAACAATTGGGTTAAAACTAATGATCGGAAGGCAGGAAAAAAATGGCATAGATGACAGAGCCTTTGTTCATCTCTCTGGCAACCAAATCAAAGTTGTGACAGAAACACAGAGCAAACAGCAAGCCAAGTCACCTGGGGGTTTGGATGAATGGAAGTCCTACGACTAAAGAAAGAAAGAAGTCACCCTGCAAAGGTAGAAAGTAGGAGAGAGGGAACACACAAGATCGTCTGGTCCCAAGGGATTGAGTGGGACAGAGGCTACTGCAGCAGCAGCCAGCAGCTGCAGATGACTCTTAAAGGGGCCATGTCCATGAGCTGACTTTCGTGGTGACGGACCTGCACGCTCTGAGCACCAGCTACGGGTTGGCTTCATGGGGGCACCAGGGACTTACAGGTGATGCTGATTTGCCAGAGTGAGGGCTGGAGGTGAGGCTCCATCCTAGGCAGAAGTATTGGCAGTATCCATTGTTCTGTTGAGCCCTCCCTGCTCCCAGTGTGCAGACACAGTGTTGCTATAGCTGAGACATCATGGAACTGGATAACAGAGGTCGCTCTACCCAGAGGATTCCCTGAAACTCCACCTCACCCAACTTGCAACTTGAACCAAACCACATCTAGGTGTGTCCTAGGCGAGTCCAGTGCTCCTTACTGAGCAGTGCCAAGACTCACTGGTGGCAGCTGGCCTCGATTTTTGGCGTGTCTTCTGCAGCGCAACTATAAGCACAGCACCTATGGATTGCTTGCTAAATCTTAACAGGTGGTCCCAGAGGGGCACAGGCTGGGGCTAAACCCAACCTGTAGTTGAAACCACTTTCAGGAATGTGCCACTGGACACACTCTACTACACAAAGCCACATTAATAAGACCAGGAGACTTAAGAGCTTTACTTAGTACATAGAAACAGACATGTAAAGGCAGCCAAAAATGGGAAGACAAAGAAGCAGAAACCATATGAGAGAAGAGAACAGAGATCCAGGAATAATAGAATCAAGCAATCTAACAGACACACAGTTCAAAACACTGGTTATAAAAATGCTCAATAAACTTAGGAGCAGCGTAGATGAACTCAGTAGGAACTTTAACAAAGAGATTTAAAAACATAAAAATGGAAAAAAAAATTATGAAAGGGAACCAGTCAGAAATAAGAACACATTATCTAAGATGAAGAGTATATTAGAGAGAATCACAAAAGTGGAGGAAAAAGAGGATCGAACCACCAATATAAAGGATGGGGAAACAAGGACATTCAATCAGAATGGGGGTAAAAAAAGTCAAGACTATAATAATAATTTAAGAAGCCTATGAGACACAATTAAATGTAAAAATATCCATGTCTTAGGGGTACCTTAAGGAAAGCAAGATGTTGAAGAGCTATTTGAAGAAATAATGATGGAAAAACTTCCCTCACCTGGTGAAAGAAATAGACATAAAACACCAAGAAGCTCAGAGAGTCCTAAAAGCCAGGAACACAAAGAGGCCCACACCAAGGCACATCATAATTAAAATGCCAAAGGTTAAATACAAAGAGGGAATCTTAAAGGCAGCAAGAGAAAAGTAGTTAGTTACTACAGGGAGCCACTCATAAGACTGGTAGTTGATTTCTCAAAAGAAAGCAAGCATGACAGAAGGGCTTGGCACAAAATATTCAATGTGATGAAAACTCAGGATCTACAACCAAGAATATTTTATCCAGTGCAGTTATCATTTAGAGTTGAAGGACAGATAAAGAGCTTCCCAGACAAAAAATAAGCTAAAGGAAAATTTATCAACACCAAGCCAGTATTACAGAAATTATTGGAAGAACTTCTTTAAGAAGAAAAAAAAGCATCAAAAACATGAATAAAGAATGGTAATAACTACATTCCTATCAACAAGTACCTCAAATGGAAAAGAATTAAGTGCTCCAACCAAAAGATAGGGTAGCCTAATGGATAAGAAAACAAGACCCCTACATATGTTGCCTGCAAGAGACTCACTTCAGATTAAAAGACACACAAAGACTTAAAGGGAAGGAGATAGAAAAAGATATTGCCTTGACAAATCTAGAAGGTATTATGCTGAATGAAATGTCAGGTAGAGAAGACAAATATCGCATGATATCACATATATGTGGAATCTAAACAACAAAAACAACATGAAACTACCCATTCTCCAATTATTCTACAGTAAATAAAAATACAAACCCTGTCAAAACAACAACAACAATAACAACAAAAGTGAAAATAAACTCATAAAATAGAATATTTTGAGGACTACTGAGGGGAGGGAGAGGGGATAGCAAAAAGGGGCAAAGGATTAAGAAGTGCAAGTGGATAGTTACAAAATGGACATGGGTATAAAGTGAATCATAAGGAAAGTAGTTTAATAATATAATATATATAAAGGGGAAGAGGGATGCTAGATTAATGGGTTGATCACTTTGTGAGTTATATAGCTCTCTAATCACTATGCTGTACAACTAAAACTAATATATTGTTGTATGCCAACTATAATTGAAAAAAACTCATTGACTTGTACAATGTAAATATAAAGCAACTAATTGTCTATTATATTCAATAAAGCCAGAAAAAAGAAACATACTGAGATACAATTTTTAAAAACCACTTATCAATAGTAGAAAAGAAAAAAGACACAAATAAAAAAATCAGGGATGAAAGAGGGGAATATATGACTTACATCACAGAAATACAAAGGATCATGCAAGAATACTATGAAAAAGTATATAATAAATTTAATAACCTAGAAAAAATGGACCAATATGTAGAAAATACAACCTTCCTAGACTGAATCAAGAATATGGAAAATCTAAATAGACTGATCAGAAGTATGGAAATTGAAACAATCATCAAAAACCTACTAAAAAGTAAAAAGTCCAGGACAGATGGCTTCACCAGTGGATTCTATCAAACATTCAAAGAAGATTTAATACCTATTCTCCTCAAACTCTTCCACAAAATCAAATAGGAAGCAACACTTCCCAACTCATTTTATGAAGCCAATATTACCCTGAAACCAAAATTCAGTAAAGATAACATCAAAAAAGAAAACTACAAACCAATATCTCTCATGAACACAGATGCAAAAATCCTAAATAAGATACTAGTGAACCAAATGCAGCAATATATTAAGATCACCATGGGGGAAAGCCTTCAACAAGATACAGCATTAAATTATGATCAAAACACTTACCAAAATCAGTATAGAAGGAAGTACCTTAACATAATAAAGACCATTTATAAACAAACCCTCAGCCAACATTATAGTTAATAGTGAAAAACTCAAAACCTTCCCTCTCGGATCAGGAACAAGGCAAGGCTATCCACCATCACCACTATTATTCAATATAACATTGGAGGTCCTAGCAAGTACAATCAGGCAAGCGAAAGATATAAAGGCATCCAAATAAGAAATGAAGAAGTCAAACTGTCACTATTTGCAGATGACATGATTCTCTATAGAGAAAACCCTAAAGACTCCACAAGAACCTAGAAATGATAAGCAAATACAGTAAAATCTCTGGAAACTAAATCAACATTCAAAATCCATAGCGTTCCTATACTCTAATAATGAAGTGTCAGAAAAAGAAGTAGAAAAAAATCATTCCTTTTGCAATTGCAGCAAAATAAAATAAAATAAAATACCTAGGAATAAATTTAACAAAAAGGTGAAGGGCCTATATGATGAAAACTACAAGACCCTATTAAAAGAAATCAAAGAAGATACAAAGAAATGGAAAGATATTCCATATTCTTGGATTGGAAGAATCAATACAGTTAAAATGACCATATTACCTGAAGCATCATACAGATTTAATGCAATCCCCACCAAAATCCCATCCGGATTTTTTAAAGAAATAGAACAAAAAATCATCAGATTTGTATGGAAGCACAAAAGACCAAATTTTCAGAGTCATCCTGAGAAACAGAAAGACGCTGGGGGCATCACTCTGACCAACTCCAAATAATACTACAAAGCAACAGTAATCAAAACAGCATAGTATTGGTAGCAAAAGAGACACAGACCAGTGGACCAGAATCGAAAGTCCAGAAGTAAACCCATATTTATATGGGCAAATAATTTTCGACAAAAAAGCCAAAAACATACAGTGAAGAAAGGAAAGCCTCTTCAATAAATGGTGCTGGGAAAATTGGAAGGCCACCTGCAAAAGAATGAAACTAGACTGTTGTCTATCACCACAATACCAAAATTAACTCAAAATGGATTAAGGACCTGAATATAAGACCCAAAACAATAAAATGCATAGAAGAAAAGATAGGAATGAAACTCAAGGACCTTGGACTTAAAGAGGTTTCCTTTTTCTCTGCATCCTCTCCAACATTTGTTATTACTCATCCTGTTGATTGTAGCTATTCTAACAGGTATGAGATGGTATCTCATTGTGGTTTTGATTTGCATTTCCCTAATATGAATTGACCTCAAGGCAAGGGAAGTAAAAGCTAAAATAAATGAATGGGACTACAACAAACTAAAAAGCTTCTGCTCAGCAAAAGAAACCGTCAATAAGGTAAAGAGACAACCATCCAAATGGGAAACTATATTTGCAAGCAATGCCTTCAATAAAGGCCTAATATACAAAATAACAAAGAACTCATACAACTCAATAATAACAGCAACAACAAAAAAATGATCCAATCAAAAAATGGGCAGAGGACCTGAACAGACACTTCTCCTAGAGACATACAAATGGCCAACAAATATATGAAAAGATGCTCAACATCATAGCTATTAGGGAAATGCAAATCAAAACCACAATGAGATACCATCTCACACCTGTTAGAATAGCTATAATCAACAGGACAAGTAATAACAAATGTTGGAGAGGATGCAGAGAAAAAGGAACCCTCAACACTGCTGGTGGACTGCAAATTGGTACAGCCACTATGGAAAACAGTATGGAGGTTCCTCAAAAAACTAAGAATTATCTACCATATGATCCAGCAATTCTCTGGGTATTTACCCAAAGACTTGAAAACCATATCCAAAAGATATTTGCACACCAATGTTCATAGCAGCATTATTCACAGTGGCCAGGACATGAAGCAACCAAGTGTCCTATGATTGATGATTGGCTAAAGAAGCTGTGGTACATATATACAATGGAATATTACTCAGCCATAAGAAGAGATGAAATACTGCCATTTGCGACAACCTGGATGGACCTCGAGATAATCATGCTAAGCGAAATAAGTCAGCCAGAAGAAGTTGAAAATCATGTGATATCGCTTAAATGTGGTATATAAACCTAAAAGCAACAAATGAACAGGACAATCAGAGACTCAGGGACATGGACAATGGACTAGTAGTTACCAGAGGGTAGAGGATTGGAGAGGAGGGAAGAGATAGACGAGGTAAAGGAAGTCAAATATAAGAGGATTGGGGAGGGTGAAATGAGTAAAGGGGCTCAAATATATGGTAGCTGAAAGAAACTGGACTTTGGATGGTAATCACACAATAGAATATATGATGTCAAATTGTAATGTACACCTGAAAATTATATAATTGTTATTAACCAATGTTACCCCAATAAACTTAATTTTAAAAAAAGAAGTCAGCTATTAATTGTATTGTTGTTCCCCTTCTAATAACTCATTTTTCTCTTCCTCCTTGTGGTAGTTAAATTTATGTGTTAATTAGGCCGAGTTATGTTTTCTAGTTATTTTGATCTAACATAAGTCTAGATGTTGCTGTGAAGGTAATTTCTAGATATGATTAACATATACAATTGGTTATCTTTAAGTAAAACAGATTACCATCTATAATGTAGGTAAACCTCATCCATTCAGTCGAAAGCTTTGAGAACAAAAACTCAGGTTCCCCAAAGTGAATGAATTCCACTTCAAGAATGCAATGCAGATTTTCTTCCTCCCAGCCACCGCTCAACCACTGGAATTTTCTACCCTTTCTTGCCTCTGCCATCTTCAGGCCATTTCTTGATGCTGCTCTTTAGCTACTCTCATCAAAATTTAACAAATTATAGTGATGTATCTTATTTTTTTTAATTTTGGCACCTGAAAAAAAATTATAAAGAATGCAGTACAGAAATTCTGCCTGAGCTTCCAACCTACTGGCCTGTTCTGCATATTCTGAACTTGCCAGCCCCACTATCACATGAGTCAATTTCTTAAAATAAATTCCTCTCTCCTTCTAGATAGATGATAGAATAGATAGATAGATAGATGATAGATAGAAGATAGATAGATAGATAGATAGATAGATAGATGATAGATAGATAATAGATAGATGACAGATTACATATATAAATATATGCACATATATAGTATATAACTGATTCTGCTTATCTAGAAAAGCTTGAATAAAGTACAAATTTGACACCAAGAATACTTCTAGAAGAGTGGAATCTTAAGAATAAATTTTCTGATTTGGCTCTGGAATTTCTGTAATTAGTTCTCCAGTAGTAAAGAAAGCAATGATAGTTCATGACATGATGTGACAATAGAAATGTGCAAAATACAACCACTAGATACTGCTAAGCAAGTTCCTATAAGATGTAAGGTACTAGGTGACCTTATATTTGTTACTTTGGAACAGTTTTGTCAAATTAATAAGTACAATGAGTTTGGCCAGCTTCCCTTAATTATACTAGATAAAGTGGAGAAAGAAAGGATGAATTTAGGGATTCATATTCCCAGATTAAGTATTGCATAAATAACTTAAAAGTTTCTATTTCTGCCCTCAAAGAAACTTCCATCTCCTATCACAGTGCTGAGATTATTTTAAACAAAACCCAGGGTCTCATCCTGCAAGTGGCTAAACACAAATTGAATTTCACACCCCACAAGCTGTCTGTTGTTAATGTATCAATTTGAAGTATTGATTGAGAAGTAATGAGACACTGGAAATTAGTATGGAGACATGTGGAAAGATCCAGCTGAGGCTGGGAATATTAAATTTCTAAATGCTTCTTAGTCTTCTTTGTCAGTAGAAGCAGTCCTTCTGTTTGTCTGAAGAGATTAACCTTGCTTTGCCTGAGGAAATTGTAATGGCTTACCAAGGTACTTGCCTTTCAAGACACTGCTGATTCTCCTTAGGACACAACCCATTACCTGCTTTTTGCTTATAGATTTATAATCACACTCAAGCCTCAGCAGTCCCCAACAGATGAAGTACAAAGTATTACTGATGACGATCTGCACTATACATCAAAGAACATGATTCTTTCATTTATACTGACATAAATTTGGGGGGCATGTGTATGGGTAAATATTAAGGGTATAAATAATGGTGGAAGGAACATGAAGTTGAATCTAGCCAAATCTATTGATATGGACCCACTAAGCAGAAATTCAGCATTTAATATTGTTGCAGAAAATCAGACCAGCAAGAAACCAAACACTACTCGGAGAGTTAGAGAACTCAGGTTTATTACTCCAGCAGTCCCAGAGGAGCTAGCACTCTGAAGATCTGGCCCAAGCTCAGGGGCAACTTTGCTTTTATGAGGCTCATCCGCACAGTTGCATTTGGAATGGGCTGATTGGTTAATTTGTTCTCAGGCGGTTACAGACTGCAAGAGTTGCTATGGGCCATAGGCAGTTACAAAGCACAGGAGTTGCTGTGGGTTACAGGCACTCACAGAGCATGAGGTTTTGAGACAGGAACTCAGGCAATACATCTGTTATCTATACAGAACAAGCAAAGGGGAGGGTGAGGCTTCAGTTGATCTTGAGGTAACCCTGACTTTCAACCTATGAGGCAAGCATTCTACAGAAACAGAATAATGAGCTGATTATAAGGTTAGCCTTTTGAGTGGTAAATTCGTCTTCATTCCCCGCTTTTGATCCCTTTAAATTCTTATAGGGCATTTTCCTGGGCCAGAGGCAGGTGCTTCCACAGCATAAGAATCTTTGCTGCAGTTTTTCTTTCTATTATAGCCTCTATGAGTGAGGCAGTTGACTGGATAACAAGAGGCAATAGGCACAGGAGGATGCAGGTCCCAAGAAGGAGGAGTACTATCCCAACTAAGGTCTTAAAGCCACTGACAGCGAAGAACCAACCTCCAAAAAGGTTACTGGGGTCTCATCCTTTCCAACTTAGGATAGGTACATGAGCTATTTTCCTACTATTAGTAACTACGTTAGTTACAGCTTTGCCACTGTCATCTATTTGGAGAAATAATCGGATCTGTTAAACTTCCCGCAAAGTCCCCTTCTTCAGCTAGCAAGTAATCTAAAGCTAAATGGTTCTGATACATTGCTGCATGTATCTGGAACTGTTGTGTGGCCAAGAGTTCTAGGGCTGAGGCCACCTGGTTAGTAATAATCTCTAGTATGACTGACCTGTAATCGGATGACCTAATTAAGCATGTATATGGGGGTCTGGTAACCTCAGCTTCCATTTTGGGCCCAAGTTGCTAGGCCATAGTATTGGATAATATGGTGGAGTGGTCATTCATTTTCCTCCCACATCTGTTGTCCTCCTACTTCAAGTGACCTCTTAGTCTTGGCCTGTAAGTCTTGATATAGGGGAACACCTAGCTCATTTCCTCCTTGATCTGGTAGGAGGAAGAAGCCAGGCTGAATGATCCCGATGGTGCAATTTCCCTTCCAATTTATTGGGAGTTGAGTGTAAGCCCTCTTTCCACAAATCCAGAAGAGCCCATCAGGCACTTTCCAACTCCCGGGGCTAGTGGAATTAAGGGTTTCCCAGAATGCGCCAATAGCGGGGATGGTACAGAAGGGGCTAGGGACTATGCCCTCCTTTATAGTACAGTTTGTGACAGCTGAGCTTTGGCCAAGAGAGTGGCACAAGGAGGAGTTAGTTATGGTACTGTTGGCCCAATACCAGGAAGGATATTTGGGCTACCAGTTTAGGTCTGTGTGATTTAAAAATAGCTTTTTGTTTTTACATGGAGTTTTTCCAACCCACTGGGTGTATCTTGGACCTATACAGCTAAGACATTATTTCTTACTGCTTCTGAGGAGAGGACCCAGCTCCTGGATCAACCTTTTTCTTGTCGAGCCACCATGTCGTTCCACTGGAGGAGGTAAAAGGCATTTAGGCTACTTCCCTTCCAAGGCCTTGTGCTCCTCCACAAATCCAGCATTTAGTAACACCAAGTTCATGGGCTATCTTTCAGCTAGGTCTACAAAAGGTTCTTTCCCAGGGTTGGGAGGTCTAGGTTTTGGCCTAAGGCCCTTTTAGGTGGATCATAAATTGGACTGGGCCTTGGAGGTGGTTTAGGTTTTGTCTGTTCTATTACTATCCATACAGTCTCTTTGATTAGCGGGACTCAGGTATAGTTTTAGACTCCCCCTCCATCTGAGATACCTACATGCCCAAGGTATGTCTAATAGGCCCATTTCCCTGTTGCCACTGAGCTCGTCCCTTGACAAGTGTGTCCCACTACATATTTGATTTTTATCCTTTCCATTCCAATACCTTTTGCCAGCATAAGTACAAATGGTAGCTGAGTTTTAACAAGCTGCTGGTTGATGAGGATATGAGGTAAAGGCCTGTTGGACCTGACCACCTATTCAGATGGCCCCTAGACATTTACTGCATTGAGTCTCAGTGGCTGCCCTCAAGAGCGAGCTTATGAGAAGCATTAATAAAGTCCTTAGGGTATGTTGGCCATTTTTGTGGGGTGTCAGCGTCCCTAGGCTTTTGCCAAGTGTAGAGTGGCCAGCTTCCAGAGGTGGCCAGAGGAGGGTCAAAGATTTCAAGTGGATTTCTACTGTCTCTGGAATGTGATTTGGAGCAGCTGATCAGGACGAGGCTCTGCAGTCCAAGTTTCCCATTTTTCCAGAGGTGTTCTCTTTACCCAGGTGTGGTGGATCCACAGGGTGATACCTGCAACCTTAACAGCAGTGGGAATTGCTAATATAAATGCGAGGGCAAGTCCAGATCAGCTGGAATGGCCCTTCTTCCAATCTTTAACCTATACTTCATCTCCTGGCTGATAGAAGTGGACCCAAGTCCCTAAGTGGGTAGGGGCTCTTTTTTAGGGTTTCCTGGGTGATGTGACAGAAGGCCTGAAGGTGTCGGAACATTTCTAGGTCAGCTATCAGTCAAGGGTCTCCTTTTAGTTTCCCTATCATTGGGAGAGGCCTCCCGTGAAGGATTTCAAAATGGGAGTAGCCTAGGCTGTGGGGTGCACCGTACTTGGAGCAGAGCCAAAGGCAGCAAGTCAATCCACAGTAACTAATTTCCTGACACAGTTTAGTTAGAGTGGTCTTGAGGGTCTGGTTCATGTGCTCAACTTTCCCTGAACTTTGTGGCTTGTAGGCCATGTGGGGCTTTCATTTGATTCCCAGAGTTTTGGACAGAGTCTAGAGTATCTCGGACACAAAGGTAGGCCCATTGTCAGATCCTAAAGAGAGGGACAGCCTACATCTTGAAACAATTTCCCTCAACAAGGCTCTAGCTACTTCTCATGCTCATTCAGTGTGTGTAGAGAAAGTTTCAGCCCATCCAGAGTAGGTACAAACTAACACAAGTAAGTATTGGTGGCCCTGGCAGGGTTTGACCTCAGTAAAGTCCATTTTTAGGTTTTCAAAGGGCATGGTCCTAATTGTTTGCACCCCTGGACTGGATTTTGGCCTTTGGCCAGAGTTTTATGTGCAAGTTACACATATAGCACTGATCTGGGTGCACAGGGTTGGGAGCTTGGGTATTAAATAGTAGTGGCCTAACAGGCTTTTTAAAGTAGTCTTTCCTAGGTGAGTCAACACATGGTGGTGTGTTACCAGCTAAGCTGCCACCACAGTGGGAATAAAGAGTCTTTGATCTGGAAGCTCCCATCAGCCCTCCTTTCTCTGGTCCCCTCTTTATTGAAGGCCCATTTTCTTCTTCCTTGGTGAATTTCAGGGACAGAGGCAATTCTGGAGCTAGGAGAAACTTAGAGACTGGCTCAGAAACCACTGTGGCACTCGGTTGGTTGGAAGCCTTCCTAACTGCTTGGTCTGCCAGTCGATTTCCCCTATTAACAAGGTTGGTTCCTGGTGGCCCTTACAATGAATGACTGTCACCTGAGAAGGCTTCCAGAATGCTTCTAAGAGTTGAGGATTTCTTCTTTTTTTTATTCTTTTCCTCCCACTGTCAGTAGTCCCTCTCTTTATAAATGGCTCCATGTACATGCAAAGTAGCAAAGGAGTACTTTGAGTTGGTATAGATATTAGCCCATTTCCTTTCAGCCTGCCACAGCACCTGATGAGTGCCCATAGATTATTCCACTGTGCCAACCAGCCCTGTGCCAGAGCCTCAGCTCTGACCACTTCATCAGTAGTTGTTATTGCATAGCTGACTTTGCACTTTCCTTCATGGATAAAGCTATTCCCATCAGTGAACGATACCAGTTTGGGGTTCTGAAGAGAAACGTTAGTCAAGTCCGGCCTGCTTGAATAGACTTCATTTGTGACCTCTTCACATTTATGGTCAGGAGGTCCCTCCTCAGTGGGCAGAAAAGTAGCAGGATTCAATGTCTGCACATCTCAAAGTGGACATGTGGATTTTCACAAAGCAGTCCCTGATAATAAGTTATCCAACATTGGTCATCCACTGAGCCCTGGTTATTCATTAATGCAGTAACAGCATGGGGGACTGTCACATTTATATTCTTTCCCAGAGTGAGCTTGTACGCTTTTCTGACCAGCACTACCATGGCAGCTAAGGCCGGAGGCATGGAGGCCATCCCGTGGCCATCAGATCTAACCGTTTGGACAGATATGCAATCAGGCAATGCCATGGCCCTACTGTTTGAATGAGGACCCCCAGTGCAATATTATTCTTCTCACATATGAAGAGGTTAAAGTCCCATGTCATGTCTGTAATTTTAATGCTGGGGCACTGGTCAAAAGTCTCTCTATTTCTCTGAAGACTTTTTCCTTGTTTGGAGCCCCATTCCAGAGGGTCTTTACAGGACCCAGCTGTGGCCTTGTACAGTGACTTGACAACTTCAGAGAAATTCAGTATCCAGATCTGGCAGAATCTGGCAGCTCCTAGGAATTTTCAGACCCCTTTCTTAGTGTTTGGCAGAGGTATTGAACAGATGGCAGTTTCCTTTCATGTCCAAGTACGATGTCCTTCTGAGATGATGAACCCAAGGTATCTGACCTCCTGTTTGCAGATTTGAGCTTTCCTCTATGACACTTTATATCCCATGGTAGAAAGTAGGGCCAAGAAGCTCTAGTACTTTTCCAGTAATCTTCTTGGGTGGGGCTAGCCAGCAACAAGTGATCTAAGTAGTGGAGAAGAGTGCAGTTCAAAGTTTCTCTGGGAAAGCCGGCAAGATTTGTGGCCAGTGCTTCATCAAATAGGATAGGTAAGCTCTTGAAGCCCTGTGGCAGTTGAGTCAAGTCAGTTGTGTTTTTCTCCCGATGTGTGGGTCTTTCCACTCAAAGGCAAACAAAGGCTGGCTGGCCAGTGGTAACTGGAGGCAGAAGAAGAAGGCATTTTTGAGATTGAGGCAAGTGAACCATTTCGCTTGGCAGGTAAGAGACTCGGGATGGTGTATGGGTTCAGGGCCGCTGGATAGATGATGACCACTGCATTGTTGATGGCATGGAGGTCCTGGAGCAGTAGTCATTCCTCCAGGCTTCTTGACCGGTAAGAGTGGGTGTTCCAAGGTGACTGACACTCGAGTAGAATTCCCGTATCCTACAAATGCTGAATGTGGTCCCGAATCCCCAAGCATGCTTCCCGTGGCACTGGTTATTGCCT
This sequence comes from Eonycteris spelaea, assembly GCA_003508835.1. Lineage (NCBI taxonomy): Eukaryota > Metazoa > Chordata > Mammalia > Chiroptera > Pteropodidae > Eonycteris > Eonycteris spelaea. The sequence goes on along the minus strand of PUFA01000288.1, from coordinate 1,512,237 downwards.
TTGTGTGACAAGAGTGGCTCCTGGCCTCAGGTTCACCAAGATGGGTGTGTGATTTTTGGCTAGACCTGGGCCCCTTTTTCTGCCCACAGCAGGGAACTCTTCTAGCAGGCTGGTTGGATTTGTTTGTTTTCTTTCCAGAGAATAGAGGCACCATTTGTCTTCTCTGGGCACAGTCACAACCATCATTAGAGCAGGCTGGCTCCCCAGGGTGAGACTGATGGGCTTCCCAAGGCAAAGGTGATCTGTGGCTCCAAACTTCATTAATAAGTCTTTACCCAAAAAGGGTATGGGGCACTCTGGTAGGTACAGGAACTCATGGTTCCCTAGGTGACCCCTAACTGACATGAGTGGGCTTCGTAGAAAGAGCAGGCAGCTCAGTCTCCCGTGGTCCTGACAATAGTTGTTCTGTTTGTGAGGGGAGCCACGGGTGCGGTTACACGAGTGTTCAGCCCAGTAATCTGCCATAAAGGGCATTGATTGGCCCTGCTTTTATTGTGGCTATAGGCTCCCGGGGGCCTAGGATCAGGGATCCCGGTCACTCTTAGTCTGACTCTTCTTCAGCCAGACCGATGAGATCTTGGATGACTGGCTCAGGCCGGTATTTTCTTTTATGGGACTGATTGAACTTCTTTGACCCTTTAGATGTCTTCCCACGGTGAGGGAACTCATTCTTCCAATGGCTGTCTCTTTGCAGTAGTCACATTTGTCGCAGCATAGTCGTGGTCTCCTTTTGGTCTCTCCCTTTCATGGGGGAGCAGTCTGTTGTACCGGGCCTGGGTTTCCTAATGCAGCTGCCAGCAGAGACACCTTTTGCTTCTCTGCTTATCAGCTATCTTTTGGGCTTCCAGTCATGGTTCACAAACACCTTGTTTGCGACCTCCAGGAGCTGGGAGGCATTCATCCCAGTAAAGTCCTTTAATTTCCGAAGTTTGCAGCAGATATCAGTGTCAGATTGAGCCACAAATGCTACATTGACTGTGATTAAATTTTTCGTGCTTCAGGGTTAAAAGGGGTATACACCCGGAACACTTCACACAGTCTCTCATAGAATTCTGTAGGTGACTCATCTGGCTTTTGGAGTACTTCTGCCATTTTGGATATGTTTGTCAGCTTTCTGGCCCCAGCTTCATGCCCTACAGTATGGCCTGCCAGTACCTGTCAAGTCCCAATTAGGCTGGCTCAGGCACAGCTCCCAAGGCCATGCTGTGAGCTCTAGTGCACCATCCAGTGCTTGTCCTTGGAGCCACCCCTGCACTTCTGACAGAATTCAGCATTGTTCTTTGGTCTTGAAGAGAGTAGGAGGAGTTGGCAACAGTCATCCCAGGTAAGCTGATGAGTTTGGAAGATGGACTCAAGCAAATCAATCATCACCTGAGATTTTCCCAAATAAGACAGGGTGTGTTGTTTCCAGTTGAGGAGGTCAATTGTGCTGAAGGCTGATAGTAGAGGATAGAATGGCCCAGCTTGAATGTACCATCTTCGCTAATTTCAAAAGGGTCTCACTTCTCTCGAGGAGGCATCTGGAGGCCACAGGCTTTTGGGATGGCTGAGCAAAGATGCTGCTCAGGCTGTTGGGGCGGCAAAGGCACCAATGGCAGAGGGCTGTCCGATAATATGAGGTAGAGTGGCTTGCAGGGACTGGTGGGGCTGTTGGGATGTATGGTGGTGGGAAAAAAGGTTCTTCTTCAGGGTCCCCTTGATGGATGACTCTTGCTGACTCTTTTTTCTTTCCCCAGGTAGGTCAGACTATAAGTACCTTACTCTGTCTCTGCCTATTTGCGCAGAAGTAGGCCCCAAGAGGCATGACAGTAGCGATTTGCAACCATGAGTCTATGTATTAAACTGGTATGAATGTCTAGGAGTCCTGTCATTACTTGGTACAACAGCTCTAACAGTGGGGAGGGTCAGGGGCCTTCCGAAGGCCATTCTACTCCAAAAGCAAGCCACTCAAGCTCACAAAGAGTACAAAGTTTTCTTGGGCTCAACTTGGCCCCATAATCCCCTGGGACACCTTTCTTAAAAATTTTCAACATACAATTTAAAAACAGTTGGCTTAGAGGAATCTCCACCTATATTGCTTTAGGGAGCTTCCTAATTGGGTGGGGAATAGACCTTTAAAATTTAAAGAAATAATTTGACAGAGGGCCCCTATGTCAAAAGGGCCATTTGGAGATAAACAATTCTTAAGCTGAAGTAGTAATTAATTGTCCCCCCTCCCTGTGTATTTTGCCCTGTGTTGGTGGTGCAAAGACAAACAAAGCGTGGGTGCTTCCTCCAAAGAGGAGATCACAAAGGAGCTTAGGTGATAATTGGCCATAGCAGACTCAGCTTTGTGACTTATAATTGAACAGTAGTTCAGTGCCACCCTGGACCATATGCTGTGCACCACAGAATTACAGAATGATTCCACTCAGACTCCGTAGCCTTTAGGAGACCTTATAGGTGACCAGCCATGGAGCCACAAATTTGTACCTGACCAAATCAAGTCAGCCAGGTTGTTCATTCACTCACACATTCACACACCAGAGGTTAAAAACATTGCCTCCTCCATTTTTGGATACCCTGACCTTTGTCTTCTGCACTACCCTCTCCCTCCAGTGGGAATACCTTGATGTCTTCACCCATTGGAAGACCCTTACCTGTGTTTCTAACTGAAGACTTTAGGTGGTGATCAACTCCTCTTCTGTCTGAAGACGGGACTTGACTAGGGTGCTGAGCTCCGGGGCCTTACTTTATCTTGTGGTCATTCCTGGTGAGTTGGTCTGTCCCCCTTTGAGTCCAGTTGGGGCTCAGCCATCCAGAAAGTCGAAGTGCTGGTCCAAAAGAGAACCTTGAATACCATCAGGTGGCGTGCCTCTTCATTCGTCTTGGAGCCCTTCCAGCCCAGCCCAGCCGAGCACCGGTCCAGCGGATCAAAGGGCCGATGTAGCTAGAATCTTGCTGGCACCTCCAGAAATGTTGCAAAAAAATCAGACTGGTGAGAGATGAAGCACCACTCAGAAAGTTGGAGAAATCAAGTTTATTATGCTGGTGGTCCAGAAGAGCTAGCACTTTGAAGATATGGCCCAAGCTCAGGGGCAACTTTGCTTTTATGGGGCTCATCTGTCCAGTTAACAGTTGGCATGGGCCGATTCGTTAATTTGACCTCAGGGAGTCACAAACTATGAAAGTTGCTACACTATGGGTTATAGGCAGTCACAGAGCACAAGATTTTCAGACAGGAACTCAGGCAATACATCTGTTATCTAGACAGAACAAGCAAAGGAGTGGATGAGTCAGGTGTTAGTTAATTTCAAGGTCACCCTGCCCTTCGGCCTATGTGGCAAGCATATCTACAAAAGGGACAAAGAGCTGATTATAAGGTTAGCCTTTTGAGTGGAAAATTCCTCTTCAACCTTATAGCTCAGGGACTTAGAAAGGGCTAAAATAGTCTGTAGTTCTTCAGCTAAAACATGGACCAAAAGGTGACCTACACTAGATCAATTTGAAATACTAAAACTGTCTTAGTATACTGTAGAAGAAGTATTAAAAAGTTAAGGAGATCAGAATGCTAGAGTGTAGTTATCATGTAAGGCATGCTCACCTACTCCTTGGTGGTAAAGAAGACACACCTTTAACCATGACTGTGAGAAATAAATTTATGAAGGGAGTCCTGGCATCTTGAAGAGCTCTGAAGTCACTCTTTTCTATAGATCAGAAATTACAGGTGAAAACTACTGAAACTGGGGAACCTGAATTCAATGGGGATATTTGGATCTAAGATAGCAATGGCCAAGTGTCAACACTTAGTTGCTACAGGCAAGGTTGGCATGGTTACTATAATGGAGAGTGGGGTCAAAGCAGTAATAAAAAGAGTCTTACCTGCAACAGCCTGTGGTGTTGGCTAGCTGCTCATTAAAATGTCCTTAGACATGAACAAGATGGGCACTCTACTAAATTCTTGTTTGATCTATATAAGTGGAAAAATTCTAGGTCAAGTAAACAGAGGTCTTACTTGAATCAAAATCAGAGTCATGGGCCTTTAACCAATTCCAACTTGAGCCAGTGTACAGACCAGAATTTCTTAAAAGAAGGAGAAGCCAAATCTCCTTGAAGAAAGACCCTGCTATACTATCAAAAATGTATACTGTTATCTTTCTCCCAGCCTTCCTCAGAGGACTTATAACTTTTTACCGAGGTAATCGTACATCTGTCAATGCACAGGACTTTTTCAGGGATCACTAAACACTGGCACAGAACTAACACTAATTCTAGGAGACCCAAAAGTCACTGTAGTCCATAAGTCAGAGTAAGAGTTTATGGAGGACAGATGCTCAATAGAGTTTTAGCTCATGTTAAATTCACAGTGGATTCAGTGAGCCCTTAAATCCATTCTATGGTTATTTCTCTACTTCCAGAATGCATAATTGAAATAGACATACTCAGAAACTGGTAGAATCCCCACATTGCTTCCTGAATCCGTAGAGTAAAGCCTATTATGGTAGAAGTCGCCAAGTGTAAGCCACTGGAACTGCCCCTACTTAGGAAAACAGTAAAACAGGAGCAACACTACATTCCTTAAAGGAGTGCAGAGATTAGCGTCACCATTAAAAACCTAAAATTTGCAGAGTCAGTGATTTCCACAAAATCTCTTTCAACTTGCCTATTTGGTCTGTGCAGAATACAGATGGATCTTTGGAGAATGCAAGTGGGTTATTGTCAACTTAACCAGGTGGTGACTTCAATTGCAGTTGCTGTTCTAAATGGGGTTTCATTACTTAAGAAAATTAGCAATTCCTTTGTACGTGGTATGTAGAAATGTATCTGGTAAATGTTTTTTTTCTTAATACCTATTAGTGAAAAACACCAGAAGCAGTTCTGCCACTTGGGCCATGTGATCCAGCAGATTCAATGATGTTTGAAATATCAGTGGAAGACAGGGATGCTATTTGGAACTTTTCGCAGACCTCTATAGGTGAATCACAGTGGAACCATTAAGATTTTTGGAGCTAAGCTTTGTTTGTCCTCTGTGGACAATACTCTTCTTTTTATATATAGCTTTTGGTTTGCTACTGATCCCTAATAGAGACTGAATGCTTAACCATGTGCCACTAAATTACCATGCAACCTGAGCTGCCCTTCATGAATTGGGTGTTGTCTGAGCAAACCCGCCATAAAGCTGCATGTATACAGCAGCACTTTGTCATCAAATGGAAGTGGTGTAGTTGAGATCAGGCAGAAGCAGGTCCTGAAGGCACAAGAGAGTTACATAAGAAAGTGGCCCAAGTGTCCATGGTTCCCTACTCCAGCTATACTACCTTTTTTTCTCAGTGCACACTTATGGTCTCACGGAAGTTTCAACAATTAATGGACAGAGAAAGAGAAAACTCAGTGCCTGATTTACAGAAGTTCTGCCCAAAATATGTCAGCACAACACCTGAAAGATATAACCAATAACAGCACTGAAGCCCCTTTCTGGAGACATCCCTGAAGAAGCAATAATGAAGGGAAATCCTCCTAGTGGGTAGAATTTTGAGCAGTGAACTTAGTTTTTCATTTTTTTAGAAAAAGTGGCCAGACTTTAGTGATCTTATACTAATTCATGGGCTGTGGCCAAAGGTTTAGGCTGACGGTGATGGACTTAGAAAGAACATGATTGAAAAATTGGTGACAAGATATCTGGTGAAGAGGTATGTGGATTTTCCTCTCCAAATGAGCAAAAAAAAAAAAAAAAAAAAGAAAAGAAGAAGAAGTGAAGATATTCGTGACATGAATGTTCACCAAAGGTGACCTTAGCAGAGGAGAATTTTATTAATTATATTTTGCAGAACTTTCTGTAATAAAATGAATAAGATGATCTGATCTGTGGATACTAGTCAATCGCTTTCCTCATGTCATCACCCAACAGGCTCATGAACAAAGTGGCCATGGTGGAAGGAATGGAAGTTATGCACGGATTCAGCCACATGGACTTCCACTCACCATGGCCAACCTGGTTACAGCCACTACTAAGTGCCTAATTTTCCAGCAGCAGAAACCAACGCCGAGTCTCTGCTATGGCACCATTACCTGGGGTGATCACCTCGCTACAAAATAGCAGGTTGATTACACTGGGGTACTTTCATTATGTAAGGGACATTGTTGTGTTTTTACTGAAATAAACCCTTACTCTGGATATGGATTTGCCTTCCATGCACACAATGCTTCTGCCAAGACTACCATCACTGAACTTAGAGAATGCCTTACCTAATATGGCATTGTGATCAAGGGACCTAATAGCAAATAAAGTGCAGCAATGGGCCCATTCTCATAGTGTTCACTCATCTTACCATGTTCCCTACCATCCTGTAGCAGCTGGCTTGATAGAACATTGGAATGGCCTTTTAAAGACTCAATTACAGTGCCAGCTAGGTAGCAATACCTTGCAGGGCTGGGGCAGTGTCCTCCAAGAAGTGGCACATATTCTAAATCAGTAGTCAATGTATTGTGCTTTTTCTCCCATAACTGGTATTCACAGGTTCAGGAATTAAGGAATAAAAATGGCAATAGCACACTCACTATTACCCTGAGTTATCCACCAGAAAATTTTTTCACCCTGTCCCTGTGACCTAATGTTCTGCTGGTCTAGAGACCTTAGCTCCAAATGGTGGAATGCTTCCATCGGGAGACACAACAATTCCATTAAACTGGTAGTTAGGACTGCCACCGAGCCATTTTAGGTTCCTCATGCCTCTGAATCAATGGACAGAGAAGGGAATTGCCTTACTGGCAGGGTAAGTGATCTTAATTACCAAGAGGAAATTGGACTGCTACTCCAAAATGGATATAAGAAAAAGTATGTAGGGAATACAAGAAATACCCTAGAGTGTCTCTTAGTACTGTCATGGCCTATGTTATGATGAAAGTCATTGAAAAACTACAACTCAATTCAAGCAGGACTATTAATGGCCCAGACTTTTTTTTTTTTATCAATTTCTCAATGTTTTTCTTTATATTACATTTTTATTTCATGTTTAAGAAAATCCCTACCCAAAAGTCATAAAAATATTCTCTTTTTTCTGGAAGCTTTATTGTTTTAGCTTGTATACTTGCATCTATGATCCATGTCAAATTAATTTTTCGTGTTATGTGATGAGTTATGGATCAAAATGTATTTCTTTTCCATTCAGATAATCCTTACACCACTGAACTGGAGTGACAACATTGTCATAAACAGATGGCAGCTATGTGTAGAGATATTTTTGAGTTCTCTTTCTATTCTACTGATCTGCAGGGTTTTTTTTGTAGTAGCACTCTTTCTTAATTTTTATTTTATCATTGGCCTTGATATATGGTAATGTAAGCCCTGATTTTTTATTTTTCTTAAAGACCTAGGTCTTTTCCATTTCCATATATTTTTAAAAACAAATTGTCAATTACTACAAAACAATTTCTAGAATTTCGATTAGTATTTTATTGAATTTATAACTCAGATTGGAGAGAAATAACATTCTATTTATTTATTTATTTATATTTATGTATTTATGTATGTATGTATATATGTATGTATGTATGTATGTATTTTTTAAAAAAAATTTTTATGGTGACATTGGTTAACAAAATCCAGGAAGTTTCAGCTGTACATTTTTTAACAGTAAGGCATATATACATTTACACTGTGTGTTCACCACCATAGCTAGATTTCTTTCTGTCACCACATATTTGACCCACTTTACCCCATCTATCTCCCCTTCTTCTCCCCACCCTCTAGTAACCACTAGTCTATAGTCCATGTCCATGAGTCTCTGTTTATTTGTCCCATTCATTTGTTGCTTTTAGGTTTATATCCCACATATAAGTGATATCATGTGATTTTCAACTTTTTCAGTCTGGTTTATTTTGCTTAGCATGATCATCTTAAGGTCCATCCAGGTTGTCAAAAATGGCAGTATTTCATCTCTTCTTATGGCCGAGTAATAGTCCATTGTATATATGTACCACAGCTTCTTCAGCCAATCATCTATCATAGGACACTTTGGTGGCTTCCATGCCATGGCCACTGTGAATAATGCTGCTATGAATATCGGTGTGCAAATATATTTTTGGATATGGGTTTTCAAGTCTTTGGGGTAAATACCCAGTAGAGGGATTGCTGGATCATATGGTAGATTAATTCTTAGTTTTTTGAGGAACCTCCATACTGTTTTCCATAGTAGCTGTACCAATTTGCAGTCCCACCAGCAGTGTCTGAGGTTCCCTTTTTCTCTGCATCCTCTCCAACAGTTGTTATTGCTCGTCCTGTTGATTATAGCTATTGTAACAGGTGTGAGATGGTATCTCATTGTGGTTTTGATTTGCAGAAAAATAATATTTTTAAAAAGTGAGATTTTCATCCTTGAACATGACATATTCTTCCATTTATTTGTCTTCAATGTTATGAACTATATTTTATAGCTTTCAGTGTAGATGATTTACATAGCTCTCATTAGATTTGTCTCTAGATATTTGATATTTCTTGGCACTTTCAATTATGTCTCTTATTTCATTTCAATTCTATTTTGGTTGTTTGTTGTCTATCAGTAAACAGAAATTTATTATATTGTCCTTGTATCTAGCAACCATGTGAAATTCACTTATTAATAGTGATTATGTATAGATTCTAAGATTTCTCTTGGATTTCTATATCTGCAATCATATCATATGTGAATAATAATCCTTTTTCTTCCTTTCCAAGCATTATAGTGTTTATTTTTCTTGCTCTTTTGCCCTAGCTACTTTCTTCAGTTAAATGTTGAATAGAAATGATAAGTTTTGTTTTGTTTCTAATGTTAGATGAAAGAATTCAATATTTTACCATTAAATATGGTGCTAGGTTTTTGGTAGATTTCCTTCATCAAATTAAATATGCTCTTTCTATTCCTAGCTTGTTGAGAGTTTTTCCATAAAAGGGTGTTGAATTTTACTGATTTTTTTCTGCATCTGTTAAGATGATTATATGTACTTTTTAAAAAATTCTATTATTATAGTGAATTACACTGACTGATTTTCAAATGGTAAACCAATGCTGAAATTCCTTGGCAAACCGCACTTGTTCAGGACACACACACACACACACATACACACACGCATACACATTGTATATGATATATATATATACACATATAGTCTTATTAGATCTTTTGCATCTATAATAATAATAAGTGTTAGCCTGTAATTTTTTTATATTTCCTTGTCACATATTCATATCAGTGTTATGCTGATCTTATAAAATGTATTTGGAAGTGTTCACTATTTCTCTGGAAATAATTCACTATATTCTCTGGAAGAATTTATGTAAGATTTACATTATTTCCTTCTTATATGTTTGGAGGAATTCATCTGTAAAATCCATTATCTGGATCTGTTTTCTTTATTGGATAGTTTTTAATTTCTTTAATAAGTGTGTGTGTTATTTAATATGTGTGTGTGTGTGTATATATAATCATTACTTGGATTTGTTTTTCTGCTGAAGTTTTAATATTGTATTTCTTAAGAAATGTATTCATTTTATCTAAATTGTTAAATTTATTGGCATAATGGTGTTCGCAATACCCTTTTGCCATTTTCCTAATATCTGTGGAATTTGATGTGATTCTGTTTTTGTTCCTGATAATGCTAATTTATGGCTTTTGTCTTTTATCATTAGTTTTGCTAGAAATTAGCCAATTTTATTCATCTTTTCAAATAACTATTTTTTGTTGATTTATATATGCACGTGTATATTCAATTTAAAAAACATCTTACACTTATTTCTTCCTTCTATATTCTTTGGGTCTAATTTATTATTATTATTTTAGCTTCTTGAGATGCATTTTAGATCATTGATTTTCAACTTCTTTTCTTTTTTTATTTCTTATTTATTTATTTTTAATATTATTTTATATTAGTTTAAGATGTACAGTGTAGTAGACATTTATATAATTTACAAAGTGATCCCTCCAGTTAGTCTAGTACCCACCTGGCACTATGCATAGTTTTTACAGTATTATTGGCTATATTCTATATGCTGTACTTTATATCCTTGTGACTATTTTGTAATTACCAATTTGTGCTTCTTAATCCCTTCACTTTTTTCACCCAACCCCAACCCCCCTCCTATCTAGAAATCATCAGTTTGTTCTCTGTATCTATGAGTCTGTTTTTTGTTTTTCATTTACTTTGTTCTTTAGATTCCACATATAAGTAAAATCACATGGTATTTGTCTTTCCCCATCTCACTTATTTCTCTTAGTATAATATCCTCTACATCCATCCATGTTGTTGCAAATGGCAAGATTTTGTTCTCTTTTTATGGCTGAGTATTATTTCATTGTATATGTGTACCACAACTTCTTTATTCAATTGTTTATTGATGGGCACTTAGGTTTCTTCCATACCTGAGCTATTGTAAATAGTGTTGCAGTGTACATAGGGGTGCATGTATCCTTTTGAATTAGTGTTTTGATTTTCTTTGAATAAATACACAGAAGAAGAATTGCTGGGTCATAAAGTAGTTCTATTTTAGTTTTTTGAGGAAACTTTAAACTGTTTTTCACAGTGGCTATATCAATTTGCAATCCCACCAACAGGGCACAGTGATCTTTCTCCACATCCTCCCCAACATTTGTTTGTTAATTTTTGAGGCTAGCCACTCAAACAGGTGTGAAGTGATATCTTATTGTGGCTTTAATTTACATTTCTTTGATAAATAATGATGTTGAGCATCTATTGGACATCTATATGTCTTCAGAGAAATAGCTATTCAGGTCTTCTGCTCATTTTTTAATTGGATTATTTGGGTGTTTTTGTTTTTGTTTTTTGGTGTTGAGTTGTGACTTCTTTATAAATTTTTAATATTAACCCCTTATTGGGTAAGTTATTTGAAAACACCTTCTCCTATTCATTAGATTGTCTGTTTTGTTGATGGTTTCCTTTGCTGTGCAAAACCTTTTTGGTTTGATGTAGTCCCATTTGTTTATTTTTTCTTTTGTTTTCCTTGCCCAAGAAGATATATCAGAAAAAAATATATTACTAATAATAATGTCAGAAAGTTGAGTGCCTATGTTTTCTGCTAAAAGTTTTATGGTTTGGGGTCTTACATTTTAGTCTTTAATTCATTTTGAGTTTATTCCTCTATATGGTGTAAGAAGGTGGTCCAGTTTCATTTTTTTAAATCTATCTGTCCAGTTTTCTCAACACCATTTATTGAAGAGACTGTCTTTACCTCACTGTATATTCTTGCCTTCTTTGTCATAAATTAAATAAACATATAAGCATAGATTTATTTCTGGGCTCTCTATTTTGTGTAGTATCTGTTTTTTTGTCAGTACTATACTGTTTTGATTAGTCTAGCCTTACAAAATAATTTGATAACAGGTAGTGTGATACTTCCAACTTTGTTCTTCTTCCTCAAGATTGCTGTGGCCATTCAGGATTTTTTACGGTTCCATATAAATGTTAGTATTATTTGTTCTAATTCTGTGAAAAATGACATTGATATTTTGATAGGGATTACATTGAACCTCTAGACTGTTTTGAGTAGTGTGGTCATTTTAACCATGTTGAGTCTTCCTATCCATGAGCACAGTATATTCTTCCATTTATTTGCATCTTCTTCAATTTTTTTTCCCCAAAGATTATAATTTTCTAAGAACAGGTCTTTCATCTCCTTGGTTAAATTGATTCCTAGCTATTTTGTTGCTTTTAATGCAATTGTAAATGGGATTGTTTTCTCAATTTCTCTTTCTAATAGTTCGTTATTGGTGTATAAAAATGCAAATGATTTCTTAATTTAATTTTGTATTCTGCTACTTTACTGAATTTATTTATCAGTTCTAACAGTTTTTAGTGGAATATTTTGGGCTCTCTCTATATAGTATCATGTCATCTGTAAGTAATGACAGTTTGACTTCTTTTTCAATTTAGATGCCTTTTATCTCTCTTGTCTAATTGCTGTAGCTGTGACTACCAATACTATGTTAAATAGAAGTGGTGAAAGTGGGCATCTTTTTCTCATTTCTGGTCTTAAGGAGAACACTTTTAGCCTTTCCCCTTGAATATAACGTTAGTTATAGGTTTGTCATATACAGCCTTTGTTATGTTGAGGTATGTTCCCTCTATTCTTGGTTTGCTGAGAGTTTTTATAACAATGGATTCTGGATTTTATCGAACACTTTTTCTGCATCTATTGATATGATAATATAATTTTTATCTTTCAGTTTGTTAATGTGGTATATCACGTTAATTGATTTGATGATATTAAACAAAACTTGCATCTCAGGAATAAATCCAAATTGATAATGGTGTACAATCCTTTTAATGCATTGCTATATTCAGTTTGCTAATATTTTGTTAAGGATTTTTGCATCTATGTTCAGCAGGGATATTGGCCTATAATTTTCTTTCTTTCTTTCTTTCTTTCTTTCTTTCTTTCTTTCTTTCTTTTTTTTTGGGGGGGGGTAATGCCTTTGTGTGCTTTGGGAATCAGGGTAATACTGGCCTCATAAAATGAATTTGGGAGTCTTCCCTCCTCTTGAATTTTTTGGAATAATTTGAGAAGAATAGATGATAATTCTTCTTTGAAAGCTTGGTAAAATTCACCTGGGAAGCCATCTCGTCCAGGATTTTGTTTGTTGGAAGTTTTTTGATTACTGATTTGATTTTGTTAGTAGTAATTGGTCAGTTCAGATTTTCTGTTTCTTCTTGACTCAGTCTTAGGAGATAGTATATTTCTAGAAATATATCTGTTTCTTCAAGATCTTCAATTTGTTGGCATACACATACTCATAGTATCTTTTTATAAGTTTTTGCATTTTTGTGGAGTCAGTGTCACCTCTCCTCTTTCATTTCTGATTTTATTTATTTGGATCCTCTTTTTTTGATGAGTGGGGTTAAAGGTTTATCAATTTTGTTTTTATCTTTTCAAAACCAGCTCTTGGTTTCCTTGTTCTTTTGTATTGTTTTTTCCTAGACCCTATTTCATTTATTTCCACTCTGGTTTTTATTATTTCCTCCCTTCTGCTCACTTTAGGCTTTGTTTGCTGTTCTTTTTCTACTTTCTTTAGGTGTAAGGCTAAATTTTTTTAGCTTTTTCTTGTTTATTGAGATAGACCTGCATTGCTTTGAATTTCCTTCTGAAGACTGCTTTTACTGTGTCCCACAGATTTTGAGTCATTGTGCTTTTATTTTCAATTGTCTCAAGATATTTTTTGATTTCTTCCTTGAGCTCATTGTTAACCCATTTATTGTTTAGTATCATGTTATTTAGCCTCCATATATTTGTGTATTTTTTAGTTTTTTTCTTATAGTTGATTTCTAGTTTTATACCATTGTGATCGGAGAAGACACTTGATATGATTTTAATCTTCTTAAATTTATTAAGACTTGTTTTGTGGCCAGATATGTGGTCTATCTTGGAAAATGTTCCATATATGCTTGAGAAGAATGTATGTTCTTCTGCTTTGGGGTGAAATGCTCTAAAAAAATATCAGCTAAATCCATCTGGTCTAGTATATCTTAAATGCTGCTGTTTCTTTGTTGATTTTCTGTCTGGAAGAAATGTCCATTGGTGTCAATGAGGTGTTAAAGTCCCCTACCATGACTGTGTTACTGTCAATCTCTCCCTTTATGTCGGTCAAAAGTTGCTTTATATATTTAGGTGCTCCTATGTTGGGTACATAAATATTTACTAGGGTTATGTCCTCTTGTTGGATTGCTCTCTTTTCATTATGTAATGTCCTTCTTTGTCACTTATTTGTTTTGTCACTCCTTGTTTTAAGTTTATTTTTTCTGATATAATTATAATTATTACTATCTCAGCTTTTTTTTTTTTTTACCATTTCTACTTGGATGAAATACCTTTTTCCATTCCTTTACTTTCAGCCTGTGTGTATCTTTCAATCTGAAGTGGGTCTCTTGTAGACAGCATATGTATGAGTCTTGTATTCTTTTCCATTCAGCTACCCTAAGCCTTTTGATTGGAGTATTTAAAACATTTATATTTAAAATGGTTATTGGTAGATACATTTTATTATTCATATTTACAGGTATTTTTCCCTTTCTACTTCTTAAAAAGCACCTTTACCATTTTTTTATAATACTGGCTCTGTTATAATGAATTCCTTTAGCTTCTTCTTATCAGGGAAGCTCTTTATCTCACCTTCAATTTTAATTGATAGACCTGCTGAGTAGAGAGAGCAGTCTTAGTTTTTTTTTTTTCATTACTTTGAATATTTTGTGTCAGTCCCTCTGGCCTGCAAAGCTTCTGTTGAGAAATCAGCTAACAGTGTTATGGAACTCCCTTTTAGGTAACTAACTACCTTTCTCTTGCTGCTTTTATGATTCTCTTTAAAATGCCTTGGGTATTTTATTTACAATGTGTTATGGTGTGGGCCTCCGTGGGTTAATCTGGGACTCTCTGCTCTTCCTGGGCTTGTATGCCTATTTTCTTCACCAGGGTAAGGAAGTTTTATATCATTATTTCTTCAAATTGGTTTTTAATTCTTTGAATTCTCTCTTCTCCTTCAGACACCCCTGTGATGAGAATGGTAGGCTTGATGTTATCTTAGAAGCCCCTTAAACTATCTTCATTTTTTCAATATTTTTCTCTTTTTGCTATTCTGATTGGGTGTTTTCTGCCACCTTATCTTCCGAATAGCTGATTCGATTCTCTGCTTCATATAATCTACTGCTGACTCCTTCTAGTGTATTCTTCATTTCAGTTATTGTATTCCTCACTTCTGACTGTATTTTTATGCTGTCTATGTTCTTTTTTTATGCTTACTATCTTTCCATTGAAGTTCTCGCTGAGCTCATTTATTTTTCTCTTAAATTAATTAAGCATCTCTATAATCAGTTTTGAACTCTGCATCTAGTAGATTGCTGCCTCCATTTGTTTATTCTTTTTATGGAGTTTTCTCCTGTTCTTTCATTTGGGATATGTTTCTTTGTTTTCCCATTTTGGCTGCCTCTCTGTGTTCATTTCTATGTATTAAGTAGATTTGCTATGAATCCCAGTCTTGGCCTAGTGGCCTTACATAGTATGTACCTTGTGTGACCCAATGGTGCAGTCTCCCTGATTACTTGTGTTAGTTGTGTGTATTCTTCTGTTGTAGTTAAGATTTGATTGCTGTTAGCACCTCAGTGGATACGTTTCTACTCTCAGGTTTACTGGCTGTGAGGACTGGCCACACCTACAGTGTATGAGCTGCTGTGTAGGGGCTAACCCCACAAAGTGAGATTTGCCCCAGGGGGCTTATGTGCCTGTTGATACCACCCTTTGGGTGTGCTGTTTGTGGGGCTTCTCAGGTTGCTCTGTTATGATCCGATGCCCGTCTTCAGATATGTTGGTTCTGAGGTCCCTGGAAAGAGGCTCCCATGCAGATCAATGTCAACTGCTGCCTGTGACCACCTGGGGCTAACTGGTAAAAGTAACAGAGTGATCTGTAGTTAGTTGCTGCCTGTTAGACTTGGAGGCAAGTAGAAGAGGCCACACTGTGAGCTAAGGCCACCTCCCACCAGTACCAGATCTGCGGCAGCTTGGCAAAAGGTCCAGGGTACCCCAAGTTCTGAGGCTGCCTGCCAGCTGCCTGTATGGTTCAGCAGCTGTTAGAGCCTTTGGGTGGTAGGGTAGGTGGGTAGGGCAGGGTTCCAGAGAGTCATCAGAGTAAAGCAAGTGGATTTCACCTGGCCAATGCGCATTCCATTTTGATGCCAGTACTGAGCTTGTAGCCACTCACAAAAGTCTTGGATCATGTCAAGGCTAGCTGCTACCCACCTTGGGCCTAGTTACCTATGGTTTGTTTAAGAAATACTACAGCTTGGACCAAGGATGGTTGCTTGCCAACGGAATTTTCTCTGGAGGTGTGTGGACTGGGCTGAGCCCTGTTGAGTCTCCTGCTGAGAAAGTTGGGTGGAGCTGGTTGCTCATCCATGAATTTACCTCCTACAATTTGCAAATTGGGTGGGTCAGAGTCCCAAGGAGTCACCAGAGGTAAAGCAAACAGATTTCACCATCCGAATTCAGAATATGCTGTGTCGGAGGAGGACTCAACATAAGTAAGCCTCCTGCCTGTAGGCTGCACAGGCGGAGGGCTCAACAAGGTGACAATGGTGTCTGTCCCTATAGCCCTTTCCCTGAAGCCACATAATTCAGTCTTTCCTTGTATGTCGCTGGTGCCTCCCAAGCTACTGTCTTTCCTCTGGAGCCCAGGGTGAGTGTCTGTGAGCAAGTAAGTCTGAGCATGGGCCTTTAAGGCAACATATGGCTTTCCAGCTTGCTTCCATTTCACCCCCACTGATTTTCACAGCCAGATGTCATGGGGACTCCTCTTCCTGGCACTGGAACCCTGGGATCAGGAACCCTAGTGTAAAGATTAACCCTCTTGCAGCCAAGATATCCCTCCCGATGCTCAACCTCCACACGTGGATATGAGACCAGTCCATTTCATGTCTCTGCTCTTCCCACCAGTCTCGATATGGCTTCTTCTTTATATCCTTAGTTATAGGAATTATATTCAACTAGTCTTCAGGTAGTTCTCCAGGTTGATTGTTCTATAATTTAGTTGTAATTTTAATGTGATCATGGGAAGAGACAAGCACAGTGTTTGTTTACCCTGCCATCTTGACCAGAAGTCTTTTCTAATATAAACATTTAGAACTAAAAATTACCCTCAAAACATTGATTTAGTTGCATTTCACAAGCACATTTATTATCATCCAGCCCCAAATATTTTCTGATTTATACTGTGATTTCTTTTTTGAGCTTTGGATTACTTAGAATTGTGTTTCTTAGCTGGAAAACTTTTGGAGATTTTCTAGTTATTAATTTATAATTTAGTTCCACTGTAGTCAGAGAACTATTCTGATTTCATTCTTTTGAAATTGACTGAGATTTGTGCTCTGGCCCGGTGTATAGGCTCTTCTGGTAAATAATCCATGAGCACCTGTCATTGTTGAATGTACAGGTCTACATATGTCAGTTCAAATTAGTTGATCATGTTGTTCCATTCTTCTATATTATAATTCTTTTTTTCTTACTTGTTCTGTAAGTTACTGAGAAAAACTTTAAAATCTCCAATTATGATTGTGCATTTGTCTATGTTTTCAGTCCTGCCTATTAAACTTCATGCATTTTGAAAGTGTGCTATTAAGTACATACAGGTTTAGCATTGATATATCTTCCTATTAAATTCTTCACTTTATAATCAGTAAATATCTTCATTGATCAAAAATAAGATTTCTTACCTTAAAACTGACTTTGTCTGATTAAGTATAGCTACGGCAACCTTTTTATTGTTGGTATTTATGTGCTATATATTTTAAAATTTTACTACCCATCTTTCTGTTTAGCAATATAATATGTTCCTATAAATGACATATAGTTGTAGTTCTTTATCCAGTCTGACAATATTTATTTATTGGATTGTTTAGTCCATTTAAAGTCAATGTAATTACTAATACATTTTAGATCGTTTTAATATTACTATCTTATTTTTTCTATTTGTATCATCTGTTTTTATTAACCTGTATTTTACTTTAGATAAAATATTTTTATTTATTCAATCGTTTACTGAGTTATAGGCTGGCTGCTCCTTTCAGTACTTTAATAATATTTCCATTGTCTTCTGTTTCCCATCATTTATGTTGAAAAGGCTGTCTTTAATCTTATTATTGCTCCCCTTAGAATAATGGATTTTTTCCTGAATCTTTTAAGATTTTTTGTTGTTGTTTTTAACAGGTTGACTATGATGTACTTGAGATACACACACACACACATGTGTGTGTGTATGTGTGTATCTACACTTTTCTTTTAGTTCATCGAGCATCTTAAATCTCTGGCATATCTTTCCCAGTTAGGAAGTTTCTCAGACATTATCTCATCCAATATTGCTTCTGCCCATTTATCTTCTCTGTCTAGGACTTCAATTCCCCAATTATATGTATATTAGACTTTTTTGTTTGTATTCCACATGGCTCTTTTGTCTTTCCTGTTTCTTTTCTCTGCACTTCAGTTTGGGTATTTCTTTTTATCCTACCTTCTAGTTCCCTAGCCTTGCTTCTGTCATGTCCAATCTCCTTTTAAATACATTTTTTTTGCTAGAATTAAGTTGTTCCCTTTGAAGATTTTAAGTTTAGCTCTTTAGGTTCCCTCCCCCGTGCATTTTCAAAACCTAGAAACTATCTTGAGGAAAAGGTAGGCTATGTATTTGAGGAAGGCCCTATTTCTGGCAGAATTTGGTCTCCTTAACACCATGAGATTATAGAATATTTTATTCTGCTTTTTACAAGTTCTCAGCCTTGCTCCCTAGCCTCCTATACACAGCTCCAAACTCAGAAAAATATCCTACAGGATAAACTTACCCTATATTTGGAGTTCATTGAGTTTCCGCTCTGTAATATCTGCTCTGTGTGATTCCTAAAGCTTCCTGATTTCTGTTCTATTAGAGGTTAAGACTAAATGTAAGGGTAGGCCTAGAATCAATATTGCCTCCAGAGAAGAAAATCACTGGCAATGATCAGCTTTCCTCAGAAGGGCTTCACTCTCTCCATAATTCCAATGCTTTCCTTCCTTACTGTTTACATGATCTCCACATTCTGTTAAGATACACTTTGTTAATGTATCTGGCTTTTTAAAATTGGGCTACTGTCATTCAACCCAATAGCAGGAATTCTAAAATTTATTCTTACTTCCCCTTCTTTCTTATTCAAAAAGTATACACACATACCTCATAACACACAACACACACACACACACACACACCACACACACACACACACACACACACACACACACGCCAGCTTTGAAAAGCCCCTCTCCTCCTCCTAAGATCCTTGCCTTCTGGCATTTATGCTTTTGTCCAGTCTCCTCCCACTTTGAATATGGTCAAACTATATAAACACAAGGCTAATTTAAATGACATTGCAGCCTCTACTTTAGTCTTTTTGATTGCTTGATCTTAGGGAAGTTGGAGAACACCCAAGCAGTCCTGTGGAAAAGTCCACATGAAGAGTAACAGGCTTTCCACCAACAGCCAGTATCAATTTGCCAGCCATGTTGAAAGAAAATCTTCCAGACTCAGAAAAGGCTTCACTGTGGCCTCAACTAACATCTTGGCTGCAACTCCATGAAAGACCCTAAGCCAGGACCATCCAGTCAAGCCACTCCCGAATTCCTGACCCACATAAAAGCAAAGAATAGAATATTGGATATCTGGGACTGAAGGAAGGGGAAAGTGGGGAGTTGTTGTTCCATTGGTATGGAGTTTTCAGTTGTGCAAGATGAGATCTACTGTACAGTGTAGGGCCTATAGTCAACAATCCTGTATTATGCACTAAAAACTTTGTTAAGAGGATAGATCTCATATTAAGTGTTCTTACTACAAAAATAAACAAAACAAAAAAAGGACACAGGAAATTTTTTTAGAGATGATGGATTTACAGGTGTATGCATGTGTTTAAACTCATTAAATTGTATACATTAAGTATATGCAGTTTTTTGTATATCAGTTATACCTCGGTAAGGTAGTTTTAAAAAACTGAGATAATAAATATTTATTGTTGCTTAAAGCCATTAAGTTTAGTAGTAATTTGTTATGAAGCAATAGATAAATAATACTAAATATGTATAACTATATGTATAAAAATATATGTATAAATATACATAATATACTTATATTTAGACATATATTTAGTATACTATGTATACTTTATAAGTATAAATAATAATACTAAATACTATATATATATCCATCCTCAGAATATATACATTTCCATCTTTGCACTTTTTTAAAATTTAACAATGTACACTAGAAATTATTTCATATGATTTCAAAAAGATCTTCTTCATTCATTTTACAGCTTACAGCAAGCACTGCATTGTGCAGTTTAGTGAACCACTCTCTGGTGAGTGTGCAATTTCAATATTTTGTTATTAGAAATAAAACCCAATTAATAATCCTGTGCATATGTATTGTTGTTGTTAGAGATGTAGCTTCAGAGTAGATCCATAGAGGTAGGATTGCTACTTCAATGTGTAATATATTTGTAGCTCTGTTAGATATTGCTAGGTTTCACACCATAAAGTTGTACCATTTTTATTCCCACTGGCAATATATGTGTCTTATAAAGTTTTTGAATATTTGACAATTTGATAAATTAGAAGTGGTATCTCTGTGTAATTTAATTTGCCT
Source organism: Eonycteris spelaea (assembly GCA_003508835.1). NCBI lineage: Eukaryota > Metazoa > Chordata > Mammalia > Chiroptera > Pteropodidae > Eonycteris > Eonycteris spelaea. The sequence continues at coordinate 1,492,072 of PUFA01000288.1, read as the reverse complement.
TTCTGTAATTATGAGGAAAAATGAGCATCTATTCATTTGTTTAAAAAACATTATATTTTTGTAAACTCTTCATATGTTTCACTCATTTACCTATTGATTATTTAATTGTTTTACTTTGATTATTGAAAAGTCTTGTACATTAGATATATTACCCTTCTATCTTTTCACTTTAGCCTTGCTTGTGCACTTTTAATTTTGCTTTTGGTTATGCTTTAGATGGCCTTTCTGCCATGCAAAATTTTTTCTAATTTCTATGTATTCAAATGTATTAATTTTTTTTATTGCATCTGAATTTTGGCCATAGTAAAAAAGTTCTTTCATATCTCAAATTATATAAGAATTTATGTTTTCACTGGTGCTTGTGACAGTAAAAGTTTCACATTTAGGTCTCCAATACTTTGGGAGCTTATTAAGAATATCAGTTTACTCTGTGCATCAGTTATTGATTGCCTCAGGAGTGCTATATAAAAAAATCAAATAAAAATGTCAGTGGCATATAACAATAAATGTTCATTCCTTGTCTATCTGGAATCAGTTAGGTGTCAGCTAGGTATCTCACCTGACCTTGGCTAAGCTTACCCATATAGTTGGGGATCAGCTGATCTACCCTGGTTTCTAATATAGGCTGGCTCCAAATGGAGAAATTAGAGCTATGTGGTTTTGCTCCATGTTTTAATAATCTTCCAGCAGGCTACCATGGGCATGTTCTCATGGCAATGGCAGAAGCACATTCAAGGAAGCCCTAAAGCTCATTTGAGCTTTTGCTTGTGTAACATCTGCTGACGTCCACTGGCCAAAGCAAAATATCTGATAGGTCTAGAGTCAGAGAGCGAAAGCATTAGAAAACTACATGGCAAAAGGTTTTTGAATACAAGAAGGAGTAAAGAATTGAGGACATCTACCACATTCTGCAGTTTCCGGGATCTAGTCCATCCTAAATATCTTCTTATTATCTAGGGCTTCTTAAAAGTTTTTATTACTCACTATCTCTATTTCTTCATTTTCCCTTTAACCTAATCCACTGCAATCTGGCTTCCTCTCCTCATCTTTCTACTAGGCCTGTTCTCCACAAGGTTGACAACGGGCTATGAATTGTCAAATCCAACATGCATATTTTGTTTTTTGGGTTTTTTTTTAATGTAACAGAGCATGTTAGTTAAGCATAAATATAAGCCCACATTTTGTAGGTAGGTCATTTGTGCCAGATATCTTCTGATTGCCCCCCAAGATCCATTATCCATTCCTCCCCTCCCTGCTCGTTTCCACCATATGGGTTATATCATCAAACTTCTGTACCCTCTAGCTTCTAGTTGGCTTCAGCCTATGAGAATCCTTGTCAGGAGATTGGAGAGAGAAAGAAGAATGAGGTCAAGGTATTTATTCCTTTGGTTCCTATGAGGTCATCTGGGGCTGGCTATATCCCTTTTCATTGCTCTTCTCAAAGAAGCCTGTTCTGTTTGATTCCTTCTCCTTCTCAATTTTAATGGCCTCTCCTTCCTCACTTGCCCTCAGGCTTAGGATGGTGTCAGTCAGCCACTAATCACCCTGGTTCCTGCCCTACCTCACGTGGTCTTCCTAGTCTCCTCCCATCACCTAGGAAACTTGTCTGTTTATGAATAAACCTTTCTCTAATTGTTTCCTGTTGGAACTCTGATACAGTGTGGTATCATTCATCATTCTCCCCTATGTCTCTCATTCATTTAGTGCCTAGACGCTTCCCCTCTGCTCATCTAATCACATCTAATAATTTATATTGAGGCAGAAAGGAAGAAAATGAGAGATTCCATGATCCCAAACTTTTGATTGAATTGAGGTGTCCTCACAGGAAAAAAAAGAAATCACATAAAACAGAAGGAGTATAAGAGATGTACTAAAAGCCACTCCATGAAGAAAAGTAAGGTAAGTACAGAGAAGTGACTATAAGTTTGGGCATCAGAGAGGTAGGTAACTGATGATGTTAACAGGGCAGCCTCAGTGGAACAGTGGGGATAGAAGTCCAGGTGAAGTGGACTGAGAAAGTCAAGATAGTGACTATTGACTTATCTAGGGCTAGGAGGAAGAAGGAAAGTTCTGATAACATGGAGCAATTTGCTGACCACTGAGTGACATTTCCCCAAACTATGTGCTGTTGTTTCCACCCATTTCGCGGTGGGTGGGGCTAACGGCAGACGTGATCCATCCCCCAACTTCTTTGAATGTTGGTGCTAATAGCTCACAAGTTCCTCATCACTAGAGTTGGGCCCTTTTGACTGACAGGAGCCTCCTTGCCAAGGGTTAGTATACACTCTCAGGGGTGATCCATAGCTAATGGTTGATACAAAGATAGAGAACCACCGCTTGCCTAAGAGGGGGAGGACTTCTCTGTGGTGATTTCCACAGATCGAGCCAAGGCTAGAATTTACCTGAGACTACATTCTTCTTTCCTCAGTTCCATCTAACTTTCTTTATTCCCTTATGTGTTTTTTTTCGTCTGAAGAGTATTCCCACCATATAGCACATATACCAAATTACCTGCCTTAAGCACTGCATACAGGGAATTCATTCTAAGACCTGTTGTCAAGAGACTCTAAGGATAGAGGATGGAATTCTGGAGTTGGGTCACTTGCCAACTCACACACAATGGGACCCCATCAAGGTGGTAGGTACAGTGTTAACAGTCTCCAGTATGTGCTATTAGTGCAATTGCTAAGATGTCACCTAGGCTGATCTGAGGCAAGGTACAGGTGACAGGGATATATAGATTTAAAGAGTATCTTATATTTAAGAGATACTGGAGAAAGAGTAGTACATATAGGAACTGCAGAACTGAGTGACTGTTGCAGAATGCCATCGATGCTTTGAAGAGAGAAAAGGCAAGATCAGAGCACTCAGTCACCATTTTAAAGCAGAGTGTGAGTCAAAATGTCTCCTTGGCAACTTTGAAGAGACTCATTTCCTATAACAGAAGGGCAGACAAACCTGAAGACAAGACCAGAGACTACTGTAAGAGTGGCAGAATTTTGGAGAAGGCTGAATTTCAGCCTAATGAGTATCCCATGTCAAAGTCATGGCTCTGAGAGGGAAGGAGTGAGATCATGTGATCTGGGATGGGAATATATAGATGAATGTATTGGAAGACTTTGAGCCTCCAGATTCCTCTGAAACCTCTGGTCCTGCAGAAATGGCCACTCCTCCTTGTTGAAAGTTAGAAGCTCTCCCTTGCTTTTAGAAAATTCGAATGCCCCAAATGAGGCAGGTGTCTTACAAGAAATTCCTGACTTCCTCAGCAAGCTGCCCCATTCTTTTCTTCTATTCACCAGACAAATAATGTGAATCAAACCTCAGTGTGACCCCACTGGGCAACTGTTGAGTCTGACAAGAAGACAGAGATTTCATCAAGAATTTTCAGGGCCTAGCTAGTGTGTACTGACCAGAGACTTGGATACTATGCCTGAGAGTGTGTCCTGTGCATGCTGGATCAAGGGGATCAGAATATAATACTCTCTATAGGAGAATTGATTACTGACCCAGGATTTCACATCTTTCAGGGGCCCTGGAAAATGACTCTAGTAGCTGCTGGAATGGTCCTTGAAAGCTTGATGAAAATGAAGGCCCACATTAAATGAAATAGACATATCAGAACTCCATTGCAGACTGTGGAAGAAGGTATGCAACACTGGGTAAACATGAATTTAGGGCCAATTTTAAAAATAATGTCCCATAAATAACATAATTTAGCACAGAAAAGGGCCTCCTCATTCACACTATTTTTTTCATAACCACTTATTTTTTTTTACCTTAGCTTTGCCACAGAGCTGACAAATTTAACAAAAAATGGTCTATTTCAGTCAATAAGCTCCTCCTGTCAAATACCCATTCCATGAGAAGCTTAAGGGGACTGCTCCTTTTTCACAGCCTAATATGAAGGAGTCTAAAGAGTTGGCCTTTCCAGGGTGGGTTTGAAAAGGTGAGCCACACTCATTTGCATGTAAATATGAGATTGCAATACACTCACTGTGTCTGCTTTTAAAAATTAAGTCCTGAGTATATGAGAAATATCAAAAAGATTTTCATATGGCCTGCTAAGGAAAAGAGAAGGCAGAGGAAAGAGGAAATGGAAACTAGGTAGGAATGAGACTTGTGAGAGATCATTGAGGCAAAAGAAAGCTATATAGACACTAAAAGTCTCTCCTAGCATAACAGCTCATCTAGTGGCTTTTAGGGAATTTTATATGGAGACTTTTCACCATTTTAAATTTGCAGCTGGACCTATTTTTGGTTTTGTTTGGTTGGTGCATTGATTGATATCTTCACTTGGTATTTTGGTATTTGCCCTCCACCTAAAGATCAAATGAAATAGAAAATGAGCACAGTAGAAGTTGATAGATAACCAGAGAGTATTGCTGAGATAGAACAAGAGAAGAAACAACGTCAAGAAGTGGAAAGATGATGTGATAAGGGAAAAAAGGTATGCTGATGTAGGCAGCGAAATCCACCAAATCAACCCTGGAGATGTCAGAATGAGATGTGGGTGCCTGCTAACCCCTCTAGTGAAAGGTATAATTCAATCACAGAAGAGTCATTGCACCACTAACTCTTGTATGTGAAAGTTTGCCTAGGGCCAGCTCTTTTAGAGTTGAGGGCTCATTTAGATAAAATGAAATCAAATCAAAATCTATCTTCATCACATAAGTGAAAAGTTAGAATTTCTTCTCCTAGTTCTTAAAGCTTCCAGGCACTGGGAAAAAAATCTACAGTAAAAGAACTTAATGTGCATTAGGCACTGAGATAAGCAACTTCCTCTCAGTTTTTGCTCAAGTGTTGTCCTCCCACTGAGGCCCACTCTGAGCTCTCTAAACTGCAAGCAACACCCTCCTTTGGCACTTTGGGTGTCCCTTATCCTGCTCTATTTTTTTTCCCCCAAAACATTCCTCATCATATTTTATTCTACGTAATTTTCTTATTGCAATAATTGCTTAATGTCTGTCTCGCTCCCACTTGAATATAACCCCTAGAAGACCAGGGACCTTAACTATTTTGTTGTTCACTGATGGGTCCCAAGTAAATGAATTGTGGCTGATGCATAATGTATCCTCAATATATACTTGCTCAATGAATGAAAAGTAGTTTCTTAATCTCCAAGCCTCAAATCCTTTCAGAATCATGTTGAGCCATGACTCTAAAATGGGTTGATTAGGGAGACCTAACCAGAGATGAGATTAGATAACATCAGATAATACTTCCTACATATAAATAAAAATTAGAAATAAACTTTTTAAACAAATGTTTATTTATATCAAAATACAAAACATTTCTGAAGCAGAGTAATGTTACATGAGGAGCAATTAAATACTAAACTTCTTTTAATCTGTTTAACTTGCAACACTTCCAGGATACCTTCAGGGGCTACACATCTCGTCATGTGATGTGCCTTTCTCTTATTTGTTTGTTCATGTACTTGTTTGTTTTGATTTTTAACTCTCTGTATGAACATGAATTGTTACTGGCAATGAGTTGGTTAGTAGCCGGCAAGCCTGAAAATACCAGCGAGTGGAGCCTGGCATGGCAGCCTGAGCCACGGCGGGCCACAGATTCATATTCTTCCTACTTGAGTTCACGATGTCACTCAGTTTTTAACTGGCAAGAGTCTAAGGCCAAAAGAGTTACTGTCCTTGGTAGCCAGAGCAGGCATTATTGCTTAGGACCACAGAGCAGGCGAGGCTCAGGGGTCATCTCCAGTTGGGTCTTCTTTGTGGATTGGGAAGAGGAGGGGAACTGCCAATCAGAGCCCACCTGGAGGGGTGGCTGCTAGAACAGGCCCAGATCCAGGAACAGGGAGGTCGAGGACCCTGTAGGAAGAATCCCTTTCCCACGAAAGCAAGTAAGAGCTGAGGAGACATTCCTCCCCATCTTGGCAGTCTGTGATTTGGTGGTTAGAGGTGCCTGTCTCTTAGAGGGCCCTTTATAAATCCTCAGAGTTTGTGGACTTTGAGGAGAAAGCACCTGGTGGAGAGTATAGCTGTTTCCATATACCTCCATTTCCTGACAGTGAGGAAAGGGAAGGAGACAGGAAACAGGGGAGTGAACATGCTCCCCTTTTCATTATCACAACCACCCCACTCCCAGAGTCAACCCGTGTCTCCCTTTCAGGCCCCCAGTTAGTGCATTCACTTTGGCATTGTGCACCTGTAAGCGCACCCACACACATATATACACACACACATCAGCTCTCACACATGCACACACATGCACGCATACACACAAATGCCTGGTTTCCTTTCAGAGTCTACTTAGGAAGCAGAATAGTGTCCCACCTTCACCATCATCCTCTGCTCCAAGGGTCCTCTTGGCCCACAGGTCCTCAAGACCCACCCAGGCTTGGCACCCGCTGGCATTCCCAGGCTTTTAGAAGAGAGTGAATAGAGCAGGGAGCTCACCAGAGACAGGTTACACAGAGTATAGAATATGTTCATATAAGGCTTTGGTACAGCACCGATTTCATGTTCTTATAGTTTGATTTCTAAGTTGTCTCTTAGAAGAAAAAAAAAAGCTTACTGAAAAAATAGTGTTTTTATTTACTTTTGAGTTACATACCTGAAGTTCAAAAAGTAAGCCTCTAGTTGCCATTCAAGTTCACACTCAAAGGTGTTCTGTGTGCAGCTGTACAATTTGTTGGTTTGTCTTTAATAGTTAACCAAAATCAGCCAATACCGTGAAGTCAGCTGCCCATGATAACTGACTTTAACCAGTCCATACATACAGAAAAGAGAGAGAGAACACAAAAACCACCCCTAAATCTCCCACCCCAAACCCCTATGGAAAAAATCAAATAAGAGACAAAATACAGCAAATTTTAAGGAACCAGTGGGACGAAGGAGGTTCAGTCCAGCTGGCCTCTTCAAGAACAGCACCATAAAGCACCCTAGCGCAGTTATGTTGTAATACTTGACATTCGAGAAATGGAAACGAGGTTTGAATAGTCTTCAGAAGACCTGGCATGGATGGAGGGTAACCCCCAAAGAAAATTGAAGAAGGAAATAAAAGAGTTCGAAATGAGAGCGACAACTCCCATGACGAAACTAATAGTCATATCCAGACTCATTAGAAAGGAAGAACTAATGCAAGAAGCTACTGGGCATCTAGAGGTATGGAGTTTTTAAAGAGGTCTTGGAGAGGTAGCATCAGAAGCCCTCCCCACCCACACTGCCTAGTCACCCCACTCTGTATGTCTACAGACCACTGGGTGAAATGGGGAAAAGCAATTCACACAGAATTGCCTCCAGGTATGTGATGGGAGAATTATATCCAGGATGATAAATTTCTCCTGGTGAAAGAGGAAAAGTTGAAGATAAAAGGAACCAAGAGTCACTGACATGATGCAGGATATGGTCCCTTTAAGTCGGGCTGTGAAAAAAACAAGCACCTGGTGGAAGCACACCCCATCCATGCCCTCAACCCTTGGCCCCACAGATGGTAGTGAGGAAATTAAATCCAAAGAGACATTAAAACTTTCTGAGATTGATGTACTGGTAAATGGAGCTTTCTGAGATTGATGACTTGGTAATGGAGCTTTAAGCTGCTATTCTCTCCTAAAATTCCCCTTTGTGACACCTCGTCTAAAGTTCCAGCATACTAGCTCATTCCTCAACACATCCCCTCCCAGTCCCTGGGCACCACAGTTTACTAAACAACAGGAGAGGCTCTCCACACTCCAATATCATGGCCAATCCCTTACGGACAGGAAGTTTGCAGTGTAGCATCTCCTTTTCCCCACCTCCTACTTTTATATTGCCCATGGTGGCTCAACCTGAACATTTACAGCAAAGAGGAGTGGAAGGGCCTAGCAAAAAGTCAAAGAGCAATGGACAAACCCCTCTTCCCCAAGCTATTGGTTGATGTAAATGGGAAAAGAATAGGGCCCATAATTATCCTTCGGTGAGCAATTCCCAGTGGATCTGTCTACTCCAAACCCTCGTTCCATAAAGCATACAGAGAAGGCAAAATTAAAACAACTCTATAGAGTCCTCTACCACCTGCCAAAATGGAAAAGCACCCAAACTCAATATCCCTTCACTATGTGAGAACAAAGAGAGTATGGCACAGGCATATGGAACAGCTCGTGTTCCTACTAGAAGTGGCTGTGGGCCTCAAAGGCTTAATCAAAGCACTCATCCCACCAACCTAGCCACTAACTGAGAGGTTCAAAGGTAGGTAATTTTGCTTATTCCATGTACAATCAGATCTCAATCCATTTGTGCCTTTGTGAAAGGCTGGCTCTTCAGAGGAACTGGAGATCTTTGCTGGGCTATCTACCCTTTCCCCTCTAATGTCCATCCTTTCACCATCTGAGAGCTTGTGGCCAGGATCATGGAAAGGGTAGAAGGAAGCATTACATCCCCTCCAAGCTCCATAATTTCAAGTTATGGGCTCTGTTTCTTGTGTTCACTTTTTCTCACATAACTGAAGAGCCCAGTTGAAGGGTGAAGACTCGGATGGAATAGGAAGGAATGTGCAGGTCAGCGACTCTTGATCTCATACCTTAATGCTGCTGAGGCTTCTAAGGATTAAGCCCTGGGTTTAATGTGGAAAGAAGCAGAGTTTTAGAAATAACCCTAGACCTAGCAGAGGTACTAACCCTTTGAGGAACCTGTGATGCTGAAGTGATTTATTCTGCTGGTTGCATGTGCACCAGAGGTAGGACAAGGTATATGGAGAAAGAGAGGAGGATTGCTCTGAGAGCCAACAGCACAGTAATGGGGAGCCCTCTTCATGTGGAGGCTTTGGTGGGTTAGAAGGAGTTGCAGTCCAGGAAGGGACATAGAATGTGCTGCTTTTTCTCTTATTTAACCTCCCTGAAAAATCTTACCAGAAATGTCTGGCTGTATCCTTTGGCCTCCTGATAAGACTGTAGGAAAGATCAGTCACCTCCAAAGATGGACACACAGCCACTTGGATCCAGAATTGGAGTCCTTCCAGAACTGCATGAACAGAGCCTATTTTTCCTTCCGTGTTCTTGAGTCCCTGGGAACTGTGTGCCTCAGTGTACACAGTGACCCATAAGTCTACATTGTGGAGGCAGAAGGGTCCAGAGTCAGACTCAAGCTCCACCCTACCCTATGTTTCCCATATACCTCAAAAATGTTAGAAGAGCCCTTCCCATGGCTGAGGTATCTGAGTTCCTCTAATGATCAAATTCCATGAGACAAAAGCTCTTAGACAGCATGGCATTTTGATTGGGGAAAGGGGTTGGTATAGCCTTTGTTTTAGTTGAGAAGCAGGATGAGAGCAAAGAGACTGCACCCTTGAGTCTCTCCAGGCTACCTGTACCATCTGGCCCTACACAAGCTTCAAACACATCATTTTCATCTCTTGACAAATCAGAAGAGCAAGCTAGCACCCAGGGGACAATTGCTGAGGCTGCAAGGTGCAAGGCCCTTGCTGCATATGTGAGGTCTTGAATTCCTAGAGAGGTATACTTCAGGGTACACAAAATTTCCCACTCAGATACAAGTGAGCTCCTACTCTCCAAAATCTCCAGTTCTGAGTCAAATTCTTTTGATATATTATTCAGTCTGTTAAGTCCCAAGCCAGGTACCAGAAGGCATTTCTACCTGGCCCCATCCTCCCCATTATGCCCAAAGTTCTTCTCCCACTCCTCATCCTCCCCTCAGTCCCCCAGGACTGAACCATTCCATTTCTAATGACACCTTATTTTCCAATTAAAATAATAACTGAAAAAAGCATAGATGATATATTTATATTAGATATCACATTCACACTGGTTCCAAGAAACTGCAGCAAGAATGAGCAGGGTATTCTTCTTTAAGCCAGAGCTCATGCAGTCAGCCTCACAAAGTTATCTTAAGATGCCTCCGTTTCACTGCCACACCCCCCAGGAGTGCTTGAGTCAAGATGCTACAAACCAGAATAGGAATTGTAAGCCTCTATGTAATCTTGACTTTCTTCAAATGCTGCTGAGCCAGATTCCTTCAGAGGAACTGAGTACCAAGCCACAGCAACATGGGGATAGATTCAACTGTCCATCCTCACTATATAAAGCACCTTTCAAGCCACAGTGTCACCTCCCAGTGACAAGAAATACTATGGATCCTGGCTTGGGAGACTATCCAATCTGGTAGCTCCCCATGACCTTCAGATCATTTGTTCATTCTGCAAATAGACTGTTTTGTTGTTTTTCAATTTTTCACATGTGCACATTTCCATCAGAAATACCCAAGCAACTCTGAACAGAGTGTCTCAAAGGAAGAGGCATAGAGGAAGGATGGGGAAGGAGGGGTATCAAGGCATGAGCTAGTATCCCAGACTGACTGGGAAGGTGGTCCTGCTCCATCATCTCTAAGCACAGGTACAAAAATAAAGCAAACTATGACTTCATATAGATATATAGATATATAGATAAGCTAGCTAGATAGACTTTATATAGGTTTTTTTGTCTATATATATGTGTGTGTGCTAAGGGCACCAGCCCCCACTCCTCGGCCCGGCTTTAGTCTCCTGCCCTCCCATTTCCCACTTTCTAGATGTCTTACATGTGTGAAGCCTCCCAGTCACAACTATTGCATCTGATCCTTTTGTCTACCCGCCCCCTTATATAAGTTCCCCTGTCTCCTTAAAATAGAACAAATTATATCTATTTATATAATTTTATATACAATCTCCATAAAAAATACACTAAAGATGGTATATTACTAATTTCCCCTCCTACCAAAACAGAAGTTGTCTAGCAGAGAAAGAATCAACTAAAAAGAGGCCTGATGCTCCTCAGGCAAATTAGTGTGTCTCTACAAATCTTACACACACACACACACACACACACACACACACACACACCACAAACACACACCACGCCACAAACACATACCATCCAACAAACACTCAGATACCATATGACACACACACAACCTACACACCACCAACACACATACACAACACACCTCATATACCACAACACACCACACACACCACCACCACACATACACTACACACACACGTCACCACACACTCTCATACACATATTCTTACTTCCTGAGCCCAGGAAAGAAACATGGAATAGATAGCTGACCGGAGGTTAGAGAACAGATTGAGAACCTGATAACTGCAGAGGGACAGGTGAGACAATCCTATTTCTCCCTCCAGCCAGGACATTGTCTACTCATGACAGACCTCTGATTATTCACAGTAGGCAATATAAATATTTGTTGATAGAGTGATTGACAATTTCCCTTCCAAGGATTGCAACATGACCATGAGGTCTATTCCCCTCCACTGGAAACAAGGTTTCATAGATGCCCTAAGCCAAAAGAAGCAAAAAGGTCCTAATCCCTCATCACCAATATGAGGAAAGTTGGAATGTGCCCCTTCCATCTACACATGTGAAACCCCGCACATGGCCCAAAAGCATGCTCATGGTATTTCTAAGGCTGAAAATGCAAATCCCTCCCTCCCCAGCCCAGTCTTTCTCCCTTCCCAGATTCCCTGCCCCCCAACCACCTCCCCATTGTAAACCATGCACAAGTTCAAAATCCCTGGAGCCATGAAGTAGGGTAAAGAAGGAACGGGAACTTAATTGTGGGACGAAGGGGAAGAGCATTCCCTAGTTCCTAAAATAAATCCAGGAAACCCAGTGCTAGGGAAAGGTGAAGCATATTTCTTCAAGACTCAAAATAATAACAGGCCCAGACAGCCATTCATGTCATCATCTAATAGTGGGGTGGGAAAGACAGAGAGCCACGGGACCAGGGACAGGAACTGAATTTGTACCACTCTTAACTCCCCAGTCTAACTCTCCTAGCCAGTGGAACAAAGCTGACAACCATGTCATCAGCCCTCTTCAGAAACCCTAATTACTACTATGGACCCACCACAGAAGAGAAAATCCAAGTGATTTCAACTGCTGGTTGCTGTTCTACCAAAATCTTTAGCAATCAAGATACTCTGACCCATACTTCTATAAGGCATGGCCAGCCATGAATGTTTTTTGTACTAATGCTTAATTGTTCCTGATCCTAGACAGAAACCCTTGGGGCATGAGGGTATCTTTGGATCATACTCAATCTATTGGGAATTTTTCTATCAGCTTAAAATGAGATCATGAAAACATTTCTACCTTCTCAGCAACCCAATACACAAAACATCTGGAAGGGATATCATATTTGCTCATGAAAGATTTATTTGAAAGTATAGACATGGGGGCCTGGAAATAAAACACTGGACCAGTGTGGCCTCACTACCAGTCAGAGGGAGGGATGTAAATGGACACCCGTAACCAAACACCAAGTTGCTAAGAGGCTAAAGTCCAATCTGGGCTTTCATCCTTGGTTTATTGACTTCTTCTAAAGAAGAAACTTTTAATTCTGCCTCCTGATCCAAAAGGAGACAGAGTTGGAGACATCAAAGAGGACAGAGGCATAGTTGGTCTGATCTCAGAGTAAATCTTTTTCTCCTCCTATGTTAACCAGACTGGTGACCTTAACCTATCAAAGGAAGAGAAACTGAGGACAAACATCTAGGTATAAAGCCACTGTGTAGCTTCATAGTCTGAAGGCAGCCTCTGTGCCTCAAGAAGAAAGGGTAATGAATGCAAAAGCCAAGCCCCAATCCCTCCTCTCCATCAATGTCTCAGGAACAGTTTTAGTTCATGGAAGAGAAGGAAAAGGCCACCTGCCACTTCTGCTTATGAGAACAAGCACAGGAAGCTCACAAGAATGATTCTTCCTTCTTCACTGACACAGAGCTGGTGATAGCCTTGGAATCTCAAGACAAGTATCCTAGCTTTGGGCCTAAGGAGCCTCCAGTAACAAATAGATAAAGCTGAAAGACATCACAAAAAATATGTCCATGTTTGGTTTGGGCACTTAGTGTTAATAGGCTAATTCTAGAAGAAGTAAAAAAGTCTAGCTAAGTAGCAAGACCTCTTCCAAGATCCAGTCTGGGCCTATGCGCCAAGACCCCAACCCTCATAGTCTTTATGCAATAAAAACATCAGCCTCCCACAACTGCCCTCAAAATGATCTTCACTGCTACCCCTTTCCAGATTGTCCCCACCCAGTAGTCACTCCTCTTCCTTTTCTTGGGACAAGCTCCAACCTGTACACTTCACCCTTAGGTATAACTAAGTTGTCATGTGCCCCAAAGAAAAAGTAAGTCTTGATGTCTCCTGGATTTGGTCTCACTGTCTTATACCAGGATCCCCACTTTCGACTCCTTGGTTGACCTAACTCTCTATGCTCCTTCCAACCTCATAGAAACCAGGGGGAAAAACTTGACCTCTCTTGCCCCAGCTCCCTAACTCCCCTCTTGAAATACCCAGCCGATCAATTACCTTACTCATTCTTGATCTGCATGTAAACATGCCTCCTGGGTCCTCTCCCTAAAGCAACAAGTACAGCCCCATGGGGCTCTGAACCTCCAGCCTGCTGAGCCTGCCTCCCTTTATTTTGGAGAAGATAGAAAGGCAGAGCTGGGCTGAGAAGTCCTGGTGAGAATGTGCACTCTTCCCAGAGGGAGCTGCCCATGCTCCCACCCATCTCTACCCTTGGACTACTTTCTATTGCTCCCCAGCAATCCCTGCAATGCTCCCCAAAGCTCCTCTACATGCAAGCAAAGCAAGCCCAAGATTAACCATGAGCTTTTCTTTTCTTATGTTTCTCTACATAATAATAAAATGTACTTTATGTACAATTCTTCCCCAAACCACCCCAACACCCCCCACCCAAAAAAAGGCTTTTTCTAACAAAACTCGAAGAAACTGCTCCAGCCACACATACTTCAGCCCAGATTCTAATTCTGAGGCATGGCAAAATCGCCCTGATGCTCTGTGAAGACTGTTTCTTCCCTGAAGCTACTGTTTTGTCAACCTTGCCCACCCCCTAGAAAAAAAGAAACCTAGTCAGGATATTTCTGAACCCTCTTCAGTTTCCTCTGAATTGAATGCATATGGGAGAATAACTGAAATCAGTTTAACCCCAAGTATTTTAGATCCCAAATCAAAAATAAAACAGAATATTAAAAATGTTAATAATTTCTCACTCCAATCCACCCCTGATTGAAACTCCCCCAGGAGCATAATCATGGGACACAGGCCCCTCCTCAAAAGGGGCCATAGATCCTGCCAGCCCTGCGGGATGAAGCAGCCTTCCTGTTGAGAAAGTAAAATCTCAAAAGGCCCCTCACACACACACACCCCCATCTCTCAAGGAAAGCTGCAAGGGAGATAGGCTGGGAGATATGGTAGCAGAGTTCACCAGCATAGAATAGGCCAGGGCCACAAATGACAATCTACAGGCATGATCCCACTCCTGCCATGAAATCCACTTAATTTGTGTAAGCCAACAAATCAAGACACAGGAGTCCACTTCTCCTTATTGCTCATTTTCTTTCCCCAAACAATTGCAGTCTCAGGTCCTCCTAAGTGTCTTCAACCTTGAGCCCCTTCTAGAAGCATTTGACCCTGGTCTGTGAAATCCTAACCTGAAACAGCCATAGGTTCCAGTCAAGATGCAGAATGGAGGGGCAGACAAAAGACTGAGACACGGGAATAGATTTTTATCCAAGTTACTTCTTACTTCTACTGCAAGGCTACCAGATCATAAAGGGAGTGTTCGGAAGACATTTGATCTCCCATCCAGAGGAGTGTGAAAATCCTAGGAAGCTTAATAGTGCTCATTGCAATTGTTCAAAGGCAGAGTACCAAGGACATTTGGTCCCTAGAAATGTCTACATTCCCATCATACACACACCCACAACCACACTCTCACACACATGCACACACCCAGCACTTAAGTATGTGCCTGTGATATCTTTACCCTCCATCACATGGACAGAAGGGGTTGTATACTGCCAATTTCCACCAAAGTCCTTGAAGGAAGGACTGAAATAGTTCCCAGGATTGTAGGAAGGCTGCTGACCTTCGAAGACACTGTCACAGGAAGAAAGCCCTCTTGGGAGGAGAAATGAGACCAAGGCTATTGAGAGAGGTTCTTCCCTAGACTTGGGCATGCCCAGTGCAGCTGCCGCCCAGTGGCCAGCAAAAAGCACTGCTCCCACCATTTGGTCTGATGTGCTGAGGTAAGGGGCACTGCCAAAGGAAGCAAAAAGGAAGGAGTCAGCACCTTTGTTGGCACTGGTGATAGTTCACTGGCAGGTTCACTGGCAGGTTCCCCAGGAAAGCATAGCCATAGTCTGAGGCACCTCACCCAAGAGTCTGGTTCTCGGCCCTTACGACATCCTAAAGAAGCAAAGCCTTCCACCTCATCTTTTCCACTTCTTTTGTAACCTAAACAGCCTAGAATTCCCAGCACGGGGATTAGAAAGTTTGAACTAATTCATCCTGAAGACCTATAACCCTGACATCCCACATTCACATTCCAGCCAGGATCCAGCCCAGTGTAAGAAATGGCATGCCATGAAGAGTACAGACAGAAGCTACCGACTGACCCAGTATGAGGCCCCCCATGCCCCAGGAGAGGTATTCAGTGAGTCACTGATTGGGGTACAGTGGCAGAGGTAATGCTACCTCGGGAAAGAAGACAGTCACCCAACCTCTGCTCTTCCATTTTGCTGGAGCTGCCACCCGGTGGTAAAGTGGATTTGGATGCCCAGAGAAGTGCATTAGCCAAGAGGGTGCAGGCCTAGCCCCAGAGAGATGAGGCAGTCGACAGGACGAGGGACAGAAACTTCCCCTCTCCACCTCTTTCACCACGACTCACCACTTTCAGTAAGAAACTGAGGCTGTGACTTGCGTAGCAGAACCCCATGGGAGGAATTGGCCCCCATTCGCTAGTCGACAGAAAGGAAGCACCGGGGTCTGTGTGACAGAGGACTCATTCCTAAGACGGATGCTCCTAGCAAGGAGCGGCTTCCTGGCTCTCAGAGGTCCCACCTGGCCCAGGTCACTGGGCTGAGCCACTGGCAACTGCAGTGAGACATGCGGATGCCTCCAGTGCTTTCACTTGGCCAACATGTAAGCAGGTAACTGGGGAGAGGTGGATGTCTCCAAACCCATGAAGACAGCAGCACCAAGGAGGAAATACTTCAAGGAACCCGATAGCCACCTTTATTATCTGGTGACTAGAAGGGCAGGCTCCTGCACTAGGGAAGAGAAACCAGGTGCACCCCATCCACCTTCAGGGCCTTCTGCCCTGTGCTTAGGCAGCACCATTATCTTATTGGAAGAGAGAGATACCTCTTTAGTTGTTTTAAGATGACCTCACAGAAGCTTCTGGGTGCTCATAGTTTGAACTAGGACAAGATTTTGGCAGAGAAAGGCTCAGAGCCCAGGCGCCTACCTATCACACCCTCTACCTTCATTCCCATGCCTCGGCCAGGTCCATTAAAATAGAACCAGGGGAAAAGAGGGGATCCACAGCAGCCCCAGAACCCATAAATCTGAGGCACCCTAGGTGCATCCCATCTCACCCCGTTGGAGCCAGGGTCCACAGGGTGGAGGAAGGCCCAGAGCAGAGAAGAGTCTGCAGACAGCATGTGGAGAGCATGGAAAAGGCGCTGCCGGCGGCTTCCCACAAGTGGCAATTAATCAATCTGGGAAATTAGCTCCCACAAAAGGAAAGGAGGAACCAAGTCAGCAGCTTTGGAACAGCACTCCAGAGGGTGCCGAGCCAGAGGCGGGATATAAATAGAGCAGCAGCAGCTTGGTGCTCAGCACAGACGGCTCCAGAATGGGAGGCTCTTTGGCCTCAAGGCTTCTGGCCCTGGCTGGACCCAAAAGGACTGATGGAAGAGCTTGAGTTTGTGCATCAGGGCTTGCCTCTTGGCCCTGCTACTAAGCAGCTTCTACTTCTGAGCCAAACTGTGGAAGGAAGATGCCAGTCTGGCCCTTTGCCTGCCACCCTTTCCTCACTCAGGAACCAAGAAATAAAGGCTTGTGTTTAGTTCTGTGGTAACTCACTCGAACTCCCAAAGCAGGCAGCTGGAAATCATGGCAAGCCTCAATTTCTGCTCTAGATGGGAGAAGGTAGAGTGGTGAATTCAGCTGAGAAGGCATGAATCCTTTTTCAAAAGGAGTAATCCCCGAGACAGACATCAGGGCACCCAGCCAGCTCTCTGCCAGTCCTACTCACAAACCCCACACGTCTGCTGCCCTCTTCCTCCTTCTTTCATTGGCCACAGAAACAAACAGCATTTTGCTGTTTTGATGTACATATATATACACATAGAGAAACCCACAATCTACATACCTATGCATTTGTATCTATATCTATATATATGTAGAGTTTGGAAAGTGAGATGGAAGTTCAGCCCTCTCCCAGGATTTAAAAACTGAAGCAGAAGCAGAGAGCAGCAAAAATCATTGCTTCCCTCTTCTTCACTTCCAAAGATCTTTGAAGAGGTGAGAAAAATCAATCTAGTATAGAAGGGAGTAGTGGGGAGGAAGCGGATCTCTCCCTGTTTCCAGTTCACTTGCTTATCTCCACCCACAGCTGAAAGGTCTGCCCCAGGCTGGTATCCCGATGACAAGGCCAGTTGGCCAGGATTTGGAGGAGACTCCCACTCTGGCCAGAGAGAGAATAGGCTGAACGAAGGTCTGAGCAACCCTCAGAACTACTGGGCAGGCCAGGCCTCCTCTGATGGAAAAGACGTGGCCCCAGCACCCATCACCATGCATCCCCTCCCTTGCCCTCAGCCCAGCATTCTCGCTCTGGGAGCACTTAGAGTTGTGTTGTCACAGCAGAGTGGCATGGCCAGGGTCTTCCTGATCCATGCTGTTGAGAATCGCTGTCTGGTCTTCTGGAAGCTGGCGGTGGCACAAGTCTGAGAGGCGGGCAAAGGGGTCAGGCCGAGAATGTCTCTTCTTCTTTCGGAGGCAGACAGCTTCATCGGGCCACAGAACCTGAGAGTTTGGAAGCTGCTGAGCCTGGGAGGCAGGGCCATCTGGGGAGGAAGAACAGGCACACAGAAAGACAAAAAGGAACAGCAAGTGGGTAAAAAGGGAGACCATGGCCTCCCGCTCACTCACCTTGTCCAGCTGCCAGGGCACATACTGGGTTTCTACTAGTAAACAAAGGGGTCACCTGAGCATATGGGACACCAAAGCAAACTGCAGCAGCAAAACCACCTTCTTCACCACGAAGGCCACCAATGCCCCAAGTCTGCTCCCCTAGTTCTCATTAGAGTCAAGAGGGCAGGTGGAACTAGTCCATGAATGTTTATATTTTATCTTTTATTTAATATTAAATGTATTTATTGTTTATCTAGTATTTCTTTTTTATTAAAAAAACATTAATATTCCTTTTTTAGTGCCTCCTGGATAATAGCCATCATTCTTGGTACTGGGGTTGGGACTTAATACACTTTTTTTCATCCTCCATCCTGCCCTGCTCCACAAGCAATGGTGAATTTTACATAATAGTTTAATCGCATGCAATAGAACCAGGACTGGCCCTTCCTACTCCAGGGCTTCTTCACTGCCCCATAGCCCTTCTGGAGATAAAGAGATAAAGCTCTTCCTTTATAGAATATTATATTTTAATGCAGGAGTGAGCAAAAAGAGACAAAATGTAAAGACTTAAAAACTATAGAAATAAAATTTTCAGATACTGCAAGTGCTACAAAAAATAGAAAATAGGGTCATGAGATAGCAAAAGACTAAGGCACTGCTACTAAAGGAGTAACACTTGAGTTGAGTCTTAAATTATGAGCCTTCCAAAGATGAGGAGTGGTAAGTGTGAAAACCCTGAGTTAAGAGCAAACGTGACATGTTCTGGAGACAGAAGAAACGCCACTGTGGCTAAAGCAGAGTGAGCAGAGGAACTGAAGCAGGAAAGACAATGGTATCACAAGTAGTTTAAAATCTGCTCAGTTTTAGTGGGGACCTTCTGGAAGATTTTAATCAGAGTGACTGTGTGTGTTTGTGTGTGTCTGTGTGTGTGTGTGTGTGTCTGCGCACACACATGTGCACATGCCCATGATCAGAGGAGAGAGTATGTTATTACATTTTCTAAAAATCACTCTGGTTTCTGTGTGTACAATATACTATAGTAGGGGCCAGGATAGAGGCAGGAGGACCAGCTAGGAGGCTATTGCAATAGTCAAGGCAGTAGATGAGCATGAGTCAGAATTTAGTTTCAGCAGCTGAGACAGAAAAAAAGTGGTCACATTCAGGGTATGTTCTAAAAGGTGAGCCAGCAAACCTTATAAAATGGATTAGATATAAGATGTGAGAGCAAGAGAAGAATCAAAGTTGAAGTAGCCTGAGAGCAACTGAGTTTGTAACAGTGCTATTAATGAAATTGGGAAAAACCGAGATTTGGAGATGATAGTCAGTAACTATTGTGGACATTATAAAGGGTTATTTAAAAAATGCATGTTCGGGAGGTACCTGGAAATAGGAGACAAGTTCATGGAAGAGATTTGGGCTAAAGACATATTTGAGCATTGTTAACATATAAGGGAATAGGGCTACTGTAAACAGAACAAAAGAGAATATAGGCATTCAATGTGACTTTTTCCCCTAAAATTTTTTAAAAAGATAGATAATAAATAGATAGATAGGTAGGTAGGTAGGTAGGTAGGTCTTAAACTAAAATGAGCTTATATGAGTTGAAAATTCAGTTTTGGGCTTCAATTTCCCACTCGAACCATAAAAAATTCATTTTCTTTTTCCCTGCCTCAGTATTCCCACCTAAAAAAAAAAAAAAAATAGAATAGCGCCGCTCAAAAGCTAAGTGAGAAATAAGTGCTCATGGTCTCCCCAAGATTCAAACGGCCTCTGTATAACACTTTTTCATAACCCTATCTCTAAAGAAAGTTACTCTACAGTAGTTATTAAAGATCTGCAAGAAACTGTTCAGCAGTCTTCTCTGATGGCCTGTCACATTCCTAAAACCATTGGTAAAAAGAGAGTATGTGAGAAATACTGAGGAATTTTCTACATCCGCAAAAGGGCTGAATTATTTTGCACTGTCTTAGAGGCCACGTATTACTGCTGGATAAATGACAGACTTATTTCAATAGAGGTGTCTTTCTACAAGATGAGAAGATTTCATTCTATCTTACTGAGAAAAAATCTGGTCCACCTGCAGAAGCTGGGTCCATGCCACAATGTCCTCTAAGCACTAGGTAGGACTCCATAATTCCCAATTCCAACTAAAGGCTTGAATTGGTAGAGAAGAAATATATAAGGAGATAGGGATATTTCCAAGGGGTGTTACAGAATAGAAAAACTAAGATACTATTTATATTGTTAAAAAAAATACATTAAAGCAATGCAATATCTTTTCTAAAGGGAAATCTACAGAAAGGTTCTGAAAACACACATATATCAGAGAGGAATGGTTCCCAGATGGAAGGAAACAGAATTGGAAGGACAATCAAAAGATTTTAACCTTATCTTTCTCATCTTCACATGACAATAATATTTGTGTATTACTTGAAAATTAGTGTTAAATGGAAACAAAGAACAAAACCTGATAGAGCCAATTCTAGAGAAAACTGAAGTGTGGGATCCTGTGCCAAACAATCCCACATTAACAGCGGGCAAGGTAAAAAGGTGCTTCCCACCATTTACCGGATCGTTTCTTTGACTTCGAAGAGCCCTTGGATGACTTTTTGGGCTTTTTTATCCGTTGGTATTTCAGAGCCTCCAGCCTCTCAGGTGCAGCAGCGTCCCCAGATGCAGGTGGATGGGTTCTGAAAAGGGGTAATTAGAGAGGCACAGATCAACTCCCAGAACAGGGAGCTTCTGAAGCAGGGCTGGAAGAAAGCCAACAGCTGGCCCATAGGAGGACAGAGTAAGGTTTTATGGAGTCCCTCAATGGCCGTCTTTCCATCGCTCCTGGAAGGAGGAAAACCCAGGAGAAATCTCCAGCAGTGGGAGGCCTACCTCAGATGGAAACGATTCTGTAGAGCAATCAGAAGACCTAGGAGAGGGAGAGAGAAACTTTAATATAAGCCCATCACACAGAACTCAAGCTGGGAAGAATAAGACAGGTCAGAGAAGGAAGCAGCTTCAATGTCTGAAGTCCTTATTAATTGTCACAATCAAGACCTTTAAATGAAAAGTAAAAGTCCAGACCTTTAAATGAAAAGTAAAAGTAAAAGATTTAAGCAGGAGGTAAGCAACCCCAATCCCAATTAACCATCCTCCTTCAGAAAACAGAAGGCCAAGGCAAAATGAGAAACCTTCCACTCCATCTGTAAGATTCAGGCAGAACCCAGCAGCTAACAGCAACAAATACTTGTCATCTACCAACATTCAGCAGAACTGTCACCCTGACCCTCTGCAGATTTGGCTCAGACTTCTTCAGTCATGTAAGGGAATAGAACAGGGTGGAAGTAGATTACAGTGGTTAAAGTGTCCAAAAATGGTAACCTTGCAAAGCCCAGGATATCTGTAGCAAGTATCCAGTGAATCTTTCATTTTTAAGATTCAACAGAGAAACTGAGGTTGTTGGGAGAGGATATCATGTGTATAGATTTCTCTTTCTCTCCCAGTTGAGTGGATGTTGCGATTTGCCTGATGGATCAAATGCATGGTTAAGGCAAAGTCAACAATTTAAGCGAAGCCCAGGTGACAAAGGGAACCAAAGAGAGCTAAGAAGATGGACTGTCTGTGAAAAATAGTGCATATTGGAGAGAATTTTTCAACAGTCATAAAAGAAGAAAACCTAGAAGGTATGTTATCAATGTCATTTCTTCTTAAAATAAGCCAAACTTGGAGCCTGAGGAATAAAGGGGAAAAGAGGGAGAGAGGTCACGCTTTCTTTCTCACCAGTGTTGGCATTAGCACGCAATCAGGGAAGCAGAGACATTCTAGGGCCACAGTAGACTAAAGTGAATCACACTCTGCCTCAATCTCCACATCTCTCTCTTCCATCTCCATTGCAGTTGGTTTTGGCTGAATCCTGATTAAGGAGTAGGACGGATAATCCTGTGAGGGGAAAAGAAGTCCCCAATGCTGAGTAAGCAGTCCAAGGCATTTTTTTAAAATGATAAAGGAATAGGAAGATTATAGCCGCATTGCTCCAACAACAGATATCTTTGTGGGCATGAAGGAAACAAAACCTCTGGCTTCTGGGGTTTCCTGCATAAACTAGCAATAAAGCAACCTTCATCTTCCTTGATGGAGATCATCATTCCATAGCCCTTTAGTAAATAAAGTATCAAAAAGTTCCACCAAAATTCCAGTCAGAGACAACGTTTTGGTTTTCCATAGCCCCCTGATTACCTAAATGCGCACACAGGCACACACATAGTCTCATAGAGTAGTCCAACTCACCATTAGAAGTCAGGTCTTCCACCCCCAAAGACCCAATCTGCAATTGCCCATTCCTTCCTCTTTCACAAACTCCATAGTCTACCCACAGAGATTCTACACAGCAGCAGCAGCAGCAGCAGCAGCGGCAGCAGCAGCAGCTGGAAGGGAATTTGGAAGGCAGGCAAAGAATGGAGATGGGTAGGGCATGAGGGGGCATGACTTTCCAGTGCTGGTGGAACGTCCTCACCCCTGTCTCTTCCTTGACTAAGACTTCTTCATGCCGCCTAAAAGGAAAATCAAAGATATGAATCCACTGTTCAGTTTATCTGTCTCCTGGTCCCAGCCAGCCTCTTTAGAAGGACCACACAAGATGAGCGATGTATGGTCTGAGGAGGTATATAGCAAGCAGTGGACCTAGGGAACAGTGCTTTAAAAACATCATCCAGTGTGTTCCACTAGGGCATGAGAGAAGCTGGTACAGGTACAGGATGACCCCTGAAAATTCCTGTAGCATCTCCAAGCCAGGTGAAACTTCCAGGGATGTTTTTATTATTACGATCAATAGATTGTCACTATTATCATTTTTATCATACAACATTTATTTACCATTTACCATGCAAGGCACTGATCTATCTTCTCTACAATAATTTTCTTTAATCCTTACAATAACCCTAAGAGGTAAATACTACATTGACCCCATTTTCCAGGTGGAGAAACTGAGGTTAGGTCAGGTAGTGCGTCCAATAATCCAGTTATTATATGATAGAGCCTAGGCTTTCAACACTAGGCTGAACGGCTCCTCCAACCTCTTCCTGATACAGCAGGGACAGAAGCTACATCAAAGAAAAACACTGCTTCCATACATCATCTGAGAAGTCAGTCTGCCCCAGAATGCACTAGCTGCAACAGTCACTGACATTCTAGCTGTGGTGGCAGAGCCAGGGTTAAATAGACCAGGATGGGGAAATACTGGCTGTGTTAGGTAAAAATTCCCAAACAGCAATGATCCATTGAGGATCGTAAGCCAATTTTCACTCATAAAACAGCCAAGCTCTAGCCCTTCCAGGACACCTGCTATTCACCTGTTTTCACTTTTGGCTCAGCACTCAAACACAGAAACATGACAGAAGGTGGCTCCTGAAGGTACCAAGACACTCTCCCAATGCAGGAGAAAAAAAAAAAAAAACAATGTCTGGAAGGCAGGAGGAAGAGAGGGGGCAAAATAGGTCTTTATTTTAAGCGAATTATTCAGAAAAGACACATGAAATGTGGTCCAACAGACATCACCTGCAGCAAATAAAGCCCTTTGGAATAAAATTGCCTCCCTTTTTTAGGAGGGGTGACCATGTGCCCTGTCAATGTCAAGCCCACCTGGGGGACTTTCAGGTAATAAAGCTTTTGAAGCTGGTGTCTCTCAGAAAGTAGGAAACTTGGGTGAAGTGACTCTGTCTATCCCTGGAATGAAGTTGGCCAGTAAACCCGAGGCTGGCCCATAGGTTGCTCTATCAAACAGATTCCAGCCCTGAGCTCTCCAGAAGTTGAGGTCTCAGTTCTCTTTCTCATCAGCCTCAATTCTTCTCAAACACACAGGAATTCTGCAGACGCTGGGGTGCTCCTTCTCCCAGGAAGTAAGAGCATTAAGCCTCAAAGCCTAGAGTTTACTCTAGATATTCCGAATTGTCCTTCTGACAACTGCAGTTTTCTGTCTCAGTGGTGTTTCTCTGCAGTTCAGAACTACCTTAAATGGCCTAGAACTTACTTTAACACTTTTTTCTCCCCCCTCTCTCTTCATAAAATCCATACAAAACCCAAATCATGACCATTTAGCTAAGCTTTCCTTAGCTGCTTAGCTGTATGCTGACCCAGAATAGTGAAGGGAAGACGCAGCCTGGTTCAAAATGTAGGCAAACCACAGGACAGGAAAATCAAAATCCAAAATTCATTAAGGACATTTCCTGCCCTTAATGCCCAAAGAGCTGACCATTATGACACAGTCTGCAGCTATCCTCCAGTCAACAGGCAAAAGCAATGATGTAAAGAGCATTTCCTCCTCTTCTTAACTGCCTGGGAGCAGACTCTGCTTGTCTGACTATATAATGTGGATGGGAAGCCAAGGAAATTCACACATGTATAAGGTGTAGCCAGGAAAAAGGCAAATCCATTCTTCATATACAAAATAGAAAGCCAGGGGTCTGGAGGGCAGCTGCTGTTCACCTTTGACCACAGATAGTACCTTTCTAGTGGGATCAGGGCACAAACGAAGTCCTTGGCCTTAGAAATCAGGAAAAGCTTGTTCCCAAGGGGAGCTCCTTCCTATAGTTACCTTAGGGCCCCATCCACACTCCCAGACCCACCTGCATCATGGAGGCTGAAGTCAGTATTAATGGGAAAGAGGATTAGAGGGAGATACAAGAATAGGGCAGCTACTGGTATCAGATACAGAGCTGAGAAAACCATTTGGCCTCCCAGCCATTCACAAAAGTACAGGTCCATGCAATACAACTCCCTATTTTGAGATGGGAGTTGGGAAGAGGAGAAAAAGGAGGGAGAGAGAGGAGGAGAGGCAGGGAAACAACTACAGGTGTGGAGAGAAGAAACAGGAGAGAAACTGAAGGGAATCGGAACAGAGCGAGAACGAACGTAGACAAGACGTGTCACATCTTCTCCAAGCAAGACTGAGTGGAGACACATGCAAAGGCGCAGCATGAAGACAGCGTCTGAAGAGGAGTCTGCCACCTCCCAATGGCCCCAGCAGCTATCGTGCCCAGGGAGGCCCTCAGCAAGCAGAAGGGCAAGCGGTGGCTCCTGCTGCCCAGCATTGTCAAGGTCTGACTCTGAGGCTGTGGGAGGGTACTGTTCTCCTAGGTTGGGGATGCTGGCCAGGCCCAGAGAAGTAATGCTCTCTCATCGTGGCCCCTGGTTTCTGGGTTTGCCACAGCAGTGAGAGTATGATAGCTCAGCTCCCTCAGATCTGATGCAGTGGGGACAGTGGGGGAGAGGGTCAATCAATGGTTGAGTGAAGGAGAGTGGCAAAAGCAAATGACAATGGGGTCCAGGTACTTTTCAGGAGTGGAGTGAGAAAGCTGGTCTTGAAGCTGTCACACTTCTGGGGGTGACAGAGGGGTCATAACTTGGGGCAGGGAGGGAGAGCAGGGAAGACAGAAGACAGTCCAGTCACTGTCACTCTGGAGCATCCACCCAGCAAGGCCATAGGAGGCCCCTAGCACACGTGAGCTCACAAAGGCTTCTTGACACCTCCACACTCTCCCAGTGCTAACAGCTGAAGTGGGGTCCCCAGTTGGCCCCACACCATCCCAGGGCCTCTTGACTGTTAACACTTTTACAGCTGCAGATCATAAAGAACTGGCATGTCATCCTCATTGTGGGACACCTTTATGACAACGGGAGATTTATCGTCCTGAATTAGAATAAGTCTCCCTGGACATCTCCAGGTGGTAAAGGGAGGCAGCTACTTCTCACTTAGGGAAATCAGAGGTACCAGAAGGAGGTTCTCCCTCTTCCATCTGAGGGCGGTGGGGTCTACATGTTCCCAGAAGCATGGCAATGGCGTCTATGGCAAAAAGAGGTTCTTAGTTACCATGAAAGCAAGTGAGCCTAAAAGCCTCTTCAAGAGACTTCATACCCCTCTACATGCCCAGTTCCGGAGACCCCCACTTGGAGGAAGGTGGGAAAGGGGTCGCCACAGTGGACAGCAGAGGAAGGAGTGCAGTGTTGCAGCTCCGGGAATGTTTGCCTCTTGCCAACTCAACTTCCTTCTGCCTAGAAACCCTGTTCTCTCCTCTGCAGAGCTCCTCACAAGACCCTCTCCCTACGGCTGGCACCCAAGGGGATTGGGAGTGACTACTATGGGGACCCCAAGAGCAATTTGAACCTGAGGGCAAGGTCCACATCTCAGTCTCATAACAGCCAAGAACAGGCTGCAGAATACAAGAAGCATGAGAAGCAGTGACATACCCCTGCCCTTGCCCTCAAAGGACCAAAGGTGACCTGGTCCTATGGAAGATCCAGTTGGAAATTGCCGGGCTACCCCGTGCTCCTGGAGAGGACTCACTATTAGTAAGATCCCAGGAAGACAGTGAGGGGCCAGCGATCCTGGGGAAGGTCTGTGTTGTTGTTGTTGTTGTTGTTGTTGTTGTTGTTGTTGTTTTGTTTTTTTGGTGGTTGTTGGGAGGGTTGGGGAAGGGGGCTATGCCTGAGGCTGCTGGGAAAACAGGGCAGAGAGGGGTGTTCCTGGGTACCAGTGTGGCCCCAAACAAGTTTCCAAGGGTGCACAGATGCAAAGCAGATCTTAGGCATTCTGGGTCCTTCAAAGTGCATGCAGGGTCCCAGGGGGCTTCTATGGAAGCTCTGGGTGTGTTGGCAGCAGGATGAGGAGGTGTCTGAGTGAGGAAAACTGCAGGGAGGCTGTGGGAGAGGACTTGACATGGAGGTAGGGTGAAAAGCTGCAGCTAGGCAATGCCCGAGCGTGGCCTGGTGGGGCTGTTGGAGCAGCATGATGTGGGGAACCCAGAAGCTGTGGGGATAGAGGAGCAGAGGCTGCTGCCCCCCACAGAGGGGGTGAGGGGATATGGTCTGGATTCCCCTGTAAAGGAAGCGATGGCCCTGCCGAAGCCCCATCCGCCTGTCCACCCCCCGCCCTGCCCCAGCCGCAGAGCTCCCTTACCTATTGAGCTGAGGAGAGGCTTGTCTCGACAACACTGCCCAGATAGCTGAGATCAATCAGAAACAAAGCAGTTATCAACACAGGCCGTGGGGGAACCACCCACGCACACCCAGAGGGGAGGGGGGAGGAGCACAGGGACCAGAGAACCAACAGGCGAGGCTAGAGAATGGGGTGAGGGGAAGGAGAGGAGAGAGACAGAGAACCAGACGGCACGATGGGACGAAGCAGATGAGAGCTGCAAAGCACAGACAACAGGGCTGCGCGCACAGCGTCTCCTGCACAGACACAGGCACCTCCAGCCACTACACGCCACGCCTGGCATCCTAGCTAGAGCTCGCCAGCACCTCCCGAGGCCCACTTCCTTCACCCCCGGCAGGAGCAGGGTGGAAGTGGGAGGTGAGGCTTGTACTTCCAGGTACCAGAGAGGCTGGGAGTGAATGGGGCAGGGGAAAGACACTGGGCTCCCTCCTCCTCAAACGTCTCCCATCCTGCCTACCACCGGGCCAGCCTCCTCTGGAACTCTCTGCTCCCCTGCACAGTCGGCCACATCAAGAAGAGAGACCAAAGGACGGAACCAGAGAGAGAAAAAGATGGGGAGGGAGGGCAGGAGGGACTGAGGGTCACTAAAGAGACATTGCAGGCTCTTCTGAGCAAGTCGCACCAACCCAGAGAAGATGAAGAAGAAAGAGCGAAAGACGGACTTGAGGAAGGAAGGGGAGGAGAAAGGAGAGCAGGGGAAGAAAGACGAGAGAAAAAGAGGCACAGACAGGTGTCCAGGCTGACTCTGGTACCTGGAATACCAGCTGCCACAGTTTAGAGTGTGCTCTCTTGGGCAGGCTGATCGCAGGAGCTTGTCTGTCTGTCTGTCTGTCTGCAGCTTCCTACGAGGCACACAGGTTGGGGTGGGGTATGTGGCTCCAGGCACATGGTTCACAGCCTGAGATTTGGCTCCCAGCCTCCAGGATGCGGCCCCTGGAGAGACTGTGGGAGGCGCCCGGTGCCCACTAGGCTGTTAAGGGCAGGGGTTTGGGGATAAGAGTCCCTGGCCTCATGGTCCAGAGAAGTCAGGTTTCAGGGTCCTGCTAAGCAAGGCGGGGCTAGGGAAGAAAAGGAGGCTGGATGCAAGGTCTCTGGGCAAACCCTAGGACCACCCCCAAAGCCAATATCATGGGGACACGGAGAGCTCCCCACTCCATGAAAATCTGGGGTGGCCACTCACTCAGACAACCCCACACCCTCCCCTTGTCCATGTGTGCCCACACTCCCCATCACCCTTGGAGCCTCCTGAAAGCTCTGGGCTGGGTGAAAAGAAATTCCTCATGCTCCTGGAAGGGTACCTGGGCAGGTGAGCCCCACCCCCACCCCAATGACCACACCCTGCTGATGCCAAGACCAGAACCCCTCTCCCAAAGGGACATTGCAGCATGTCCAGACAAGCCCTGTCATTCGGGTTGATGGAAGGTGGAGGGCGAGGCAAGGTATCAGGGCAGCAAGATGACCAGGTGATGGTGGGCAGGAGAGACCAGCTCACACTCACCCTGAAGTAGGTAGCTGTGGGGGAGGGGGGTCTGGTCTGAGCAGCTCCTCCCCCATCCTTCGAGGGGAAGGCGTCTGTCCAAACACATCCAAGTTGTCCGCAGGCCCCGCAGGGCCCGGCGGAGGGGAGGGGTAGCCAGTGGCCAGAGTGGTGAAGCCCACTGCGGGCCGGTAGCTGGGACTCCCGCTGCGGCTGCTCTGGGACGGGGAGCCCGTGGACGGTGTGGACTTGCGAGAGAAGCTGACTGCGGCCGGTGGCTGGAGGGTGATCTCTGACATCTCAGCCTGCTGCAGGAGGCTGGGGCGAGGCCGGGCCCTGGCGGCAAGCTCAGGGGAGCCAGTGCGGGAGCTGAGGGGGCTTTGGGTCAGAGGCGAGAGCCGGGACGGCTGTAGCACCACTTGATGTAAACTGGGCTCGGCACGCCTGGCCTGCCGGGGGCTGGGCCGGGGCCGGGGCTGTGGCTCATACCACCTGGTGTCCAGGCCAAACGTGCTGGGTCCGCCGTGCCCCCCCGGCTCGGCAGGCTCGGGGTAAGGCAACACGGGTATGCCCATACCTTGGCTGGTATGTCTTAGCTGCCCTTGGCTCACCAGAGGTTGCATAGGTCTGTCCTGCCACTTGGCAGCAGTGGGCACTGGGACAGGGCCTCTGCCTGGTGGCTTGCCTACCCAACCCTTTGGCGCCTCCAAAGACAGAATGCCCGGGTAGGCCGCAGGCATCTGGAGGGAGCTGGGGGCAGTCCTCGGGGGAGACAGGCCTTGGGCTGCAGACTCTCGGCTACATCACAGGGGTGCAGCTGGTGGGGAACATCATGGCTGGGGTTTCCAGTCCCCCAAAGGGGAATTCTGGCCGGCCCCAGGGCTCAGGCGAGCGGCCGCCTGTGGGTGTCTGAGTCAAGGGCAGCGTGCTGTTGGAAGCGTTCTCTCCGTTTTCCTCAGGGATGGTGGGGTGGCCAAAAGGCCCCTCGGTGTGCAGGGGTGGAGAGGACATGACAGAGCTCAGGGGGCTGCCCACTTCTGGCATGTAGAAGGGTGGCGGCTCCACCTCCCCAGGGCTGCTGCTGCTGAGGTACCCATAATACTGGCCGTGGTGAAAGGGCCGGGGAGCAGGGGGCCTCGCTTGGCCTGTAGCCTGAAGCCGACCTTCCAGGCCACCGGGGCCCTCCAGCCCCCGGGGCTGGAACCGAGGGCTGTATGCTGGTGGTGGCAGGTAGGACTCCTGGCTGGATGACAAAGGGGTCAGCTGGGACTTCAGGGCAGTCACGGAGGTGGGCACGAGAGGGTCCTCATTCTCCTCGTCGGACTGGCGGAACTCAGGGTACATGTCCGTCTCCTCCGCAAAGGGAAAGCCCTCAATGCGCCTGCCCTTGACCGAGGGCTCCACCTCAGAGGGACCCATCACAAAGCGGCCGTCCGGGCCTCTGCTGATAAGCTCGATGGGTGTCGTGGCCTCAGCCTCAGCCTCGGCCTTGGCCACGCTGTACTTCTTACTGCTGATGGCTCTCTTGGTCTTCTTGTATAACGACAGCTCCTTCTCCCGGGTGGGACTCAGCATCCTCTTGGCTGCTGGCTGGCCCTGGTCATCAGAGGACTCTGATGGGGCCCGGAGCGTCCGGATGCTCTCTGGGCTCACCTTGCCAGAGGACAAGCTGTGGGAACAGGAAAGAGAGCAAGAGGGATGAGGCAGGAGACACACTGGTCCATTCTCTTTGTTCTCTTAAGAAACACCGACCACAAACACCTGAGAAGATAAGAAGAGAAAAAAAAGGACTGCAGGTGGGCTGCATATTTTGGCATGAAACTCTCTGGCCAACTCTCAATTGCCTAGATGTGTTTACTGAATAAACACCCACATTTCTACTTTTCTTCTGCCCTGATCCTATCGTTTGCCATGCTCTGTCTAGTCATACCCACAACTTCATTCCTAGGCGGCTCACAAAAAGCAAACTCATTTTAATTAAACTTATGCAAAACATATTAAGAAAGCAAATCTGTTAGGATGACCAAAAAAATCACAGAAATGCACTCCAAAACTAAAGAGAAATGGATTATCCATGAATTTGGATCCCTCTGCAAAGGACAATGTGAACAACTTAAAATTACTACTCAGATCAGCTAACAGTAAACAGCTTAGAAATGCTGTCATGGGGGCTGAGCAAGGCAAACAAGCCATCTACCTGTGTCCACACTCTACCCTCCACCCGCACACCACAAACAGCCGTGTCACAGTTCTGCTGGGCACTTACGGAGATTCCAGACTCTTCCTGCAGTGAGTGATGGAGAGCGGTGGATCTGGAAGGAAAGAAGAAGGGAGAGAGAGCCTGCTGAGGCCCGAGACAACGAAACACACCCCAGCTGAAACAGGGCCCAAAGGAGAGCCAGAGAGGGAAGTAGCTCCTTCCAATGTCTGGCATCTATGGATCAAGCTCATAGTCCTGTGCTCACCAGCAGGCCCTGCCTTCACCCTAGTTCTGGTCTATCAGCATCTCCCCACCATCTCTGCTTCCTTTCTCCCTCTTTCAAATCAAGTCCCACTGGCAGCTACACCCACAAGATCTCCGCTTCTCTCTTTTCAAGGGGGACCATGCTAAAAATGGGTCATCTCTCCTAATGGGGAGCTTTTGGAACTGGGCCATGTAGAGCAGGGGGTGGGGGTGACACCCACCTTTTTTGCGCTTGAGCTTACGCTTGCGCTGCTTGTTGACAAAGCAGGCGGCCAGGGTGCTGAACAGGATGGCAGCTGCCAAGAAGCAGATGGTAGCTACAATTCCAGCCAACACAGGCCGAGCTAACCCGTCATCAGTCAGGTCCGGCTGTGGGAAGATGTCTGCCAGGAGGGGCAGGGAGCATGTATGAGGCCGATCTCTCCTCAAGACTCCCACCTACTCTGACACCCATCCCCCAGGTAGCATCCATCCCTGCCTCGATAGCACAACAGTTTAAGGCTCAGGCTCAATCCATGCAATGAAGAGGTTTATGTGGCAGGGGAGGAAGAAGAAGGGATAGTTTATAGAGGGCAAGTAGTCCCCACATAGCTAGTAAAGAAGAGCATCTATAGATTATCTTTATGGGGATAATAATTTCAATAATAATCTAGACTCGTCTAGTGCTTCTTAAAAAGTTCATCCATATTATAGATAGTCTCACATTAACCCCATGAGGTAGACAGAGCACATATTATTGCTCTCATTCTCTAAATGAGAAATCTGGGATGTGCTGAGTTTGAGCGACTTGCTTACACAGATACTACGTATCAGTGCCGCAACTACACACAGTCACTCTGACTTCCAGCTTGGTGTTCTCTGCCTTCCAACCTGCCATCTTTACAAAATGAGCCTGGATGTGAAGCCTGCTTGAGGGTAAAAGATAACACCTGGGAGAGGGCTTCTTACTACACAATTCAGATCCATTTCTAACTCCTTACACTACAGGTGAGCAACTTCTACAGGGAAGATTAGCATGTCTTAGTCATCTCAGGGACAGAATGCTGGAGCCAGCACGGACAAGCTTAATGGGTCCAACTTCCTCATTCTGCAGTAAAGAACTGAAGCTCACTTTGTACCCAAATTCAGAGAGATGATTAGTGACAGAGCCAGGACTGGACCCCCAGTCCACTGTATTATACTACATAGGATAGTTTTATTAGTTAAGTGCCATCCTTTATAGTCATTGAAGGAGAAATCTACATATTCTGATATATTTGGCCAGAATCCATTGCTATGTTGATAATAACAATGGACAAAAATAATCCAAATCACGCTGATTGGCTGACTAGAAAAATGAATGCTACAGCCTTTGGAAATAGGGGCTTAATTTGGGGGAATGTTTAGGTTGCTGCATCCTCAATCGCCCATGTTTCCTTTTGGGATCCAGACACCAAGCCACTGAATACAGAACAGTTCACTGAGATGAGCCTGCAAAACCCTCAAGTCTTCTATCCTGGCCTTGCTGCAAACTCTGCTCCCCACTCCTCCACCTCTCTGAGTCTCTTCCCTGGAGGGAAGTCAAGACAGAAGTATGCTGGTTCCTGCTGCCTAAAGGAGATGTGTGTGTGTGTGTGTGTGTGTGTGTGTGTGTGTGTGTGTACACACATACACATACACATATATACGCACACATACATACATAAACATAACATGTAATATATGAGACAGAAGTCATACTCCAAACCCCCCCTCCAAATGCTCTTAGGCCACTTCCATACTTCCCTGCCCTCTGCCCAATCTGCCCACCCCAGCACTTGGCCAAGCTCCTTGCCAACTGGTCCCAGGGGTGTTTGTGTGAGCAGTGCCCATGGAAATGGTTCCACTGTTTCATCATTAAGCAAGCACCTCTTCCCATACCAAGTAACCACTCCACAGGGGGAGGGAAGGCCATTGCTATGTTTCAGGAACTGTGTAGAAATGACACCAGGGCCAAGGAAAAAAGAGAGAAATTGATAAAATGCTAGGGAGTTGGCTTTACTGAGCCTGGAAAAAAAATCTATGGTGAGAAAGAGTGGAGGGAAACAACACCAGGCAGCAATTTTCTAAATAAAACCACCATAATTATACAGCAGCCTTACAATAGGCATTGAATAGATACTTGTTGACCTGTGTTCTCTTTGCTCCAACTCCCCACCCCACCCCACTACAGATGATCTCACTGAAGGAAACAGATTTTAAAGCAAAATAACTTAAATCAAGTTCTTTTTGACTACTATACTAAAAAGATTAGCTGACTTTCTGTGGCTGTCTTATAGAAATTGGCATAAAATTGAGTTGGAGAAATCTTCCCCACCATGGAAGCAGAAGCATAGATCTGATGGGTTTAGGAAATGCTACAATTCACAGTTTCAATGGAGTGCTCCTTTGTTTCTGATTCAGCCTCTCTTCCCATGTTGGCAATTTCACAAAGGGACTCCCCTGTGGCTCTGGGGCTTACATCCCCCCAGCTGTTAAGAGAACTCCCACCTCCGAAGTACCTGTGCTGGAGACGCCGGCGATGTTGCTGGGCTCGCTGACCAGATCCTGCATGACGGCCAAGACCCGGAACTCGTACCAGGTGTCCTGCAGCCCCAGGGACAACACCCTGTCAGCCAAGGGACCTGAGGCAGCCACTGGCCCACCACTGGCCCAGCACCACTGACCCTTCAGTGATATCTCATGAAACTAGACACCGGAAGGAGTGGATACTGGGAATGTTTAACAACCAGCTCTCGGGTGAAAAAAAAAAATCCTGATTTGTAGCATTTGCCAATTGCCATGGTGCAAACACTGACCGTGGCTGAATTCAGTGAGGTCACTAATAGCAGAGTTGGGAAGAGATGCATACAGGGGCTTTCAGGAGCCACCACAAACCAATTCCAGCAACAATTGAGTATTCAAGGAAGGAAAACAGAAAGACAGAAGAGATGATGAGGTTGTCTGTACCCATGAAATAAGCTATTTCCTCTCTCCAACTAGAGAGACAACAAAGTTTAAAGGGGGTTGGCTGGAAAAAAAATAATGTATTCTCTAGGGCTCTGAATTGTTAATGGGTGGAGCTAGAAGACAGTCCTTCTGGGAAATCCTATGCCCATCCCAGCTATCCTCCTAGTAAGGAGTTGAAGTCAGTGTCTGATTACATGTGCTAGGTTCTGGCCCTGCCCTACCCTTCCCTAGCTCATGTCAGCACTTAGAGAAACCCCTCAAGGCAGTATAGCTCCCCACTGCCACAGAGATGGTCCTGAATCTGTGGGACCTCAGTCATCATGATCTGAGGATTCCAAACCTTGGTAGCAAATCTGGGAGAATACAGGAACAATGATGTGGTATAGTACGTGGCCAGACCTCATTCACCCAAGTTGAGTCACATTCAAAGCTTCCAGTGACTCTAGAAAGAGTCCGGTCACTTGCAGCATATGGGAAAAAGATGCAAAGGAAAACTAGGTCCTCACTTGGGACAGATCCTTGGCAAAGAATTCTCCATCGGTGCCTGGGATGGCATCATCTAACATCTCCCAGCGTTCTCCGACACGAAACTCCATGACGTAGCGGTCAATGGGAAAGCTGTGATTGGCAGGTGGGAGCCAAGACAGGAGTACACCCTGCTGGGTCCGATTGGCTGTGAGGCACCGTGGTGGAGTAACCAGCACCAGGGGTTCTGGAGTAGTGATGGGGAATGCTGCAGTGGCAGGAGAGACAGAGGGAGACAACACAGGAGTGCTGAAGTCACTGCATCCTTATCTTTCCTGTGCTATCTGCTGGCTCAGCATGTGTCCCTGGGGCAACCATAGCCCCAAGATGATAGTCACATGCCCACATGCCAGTGTATGCCTCATTTCAGGGGCAAGAGTGTCCGAGAAAAGAGCCCTGGTGACCCAAAGGGAAGAGGCAGAGCAAGTGGGCCCAGAGCTTCATGCTTCTGTTTTCAGAGTACCTCTAAAATTCCTCTATGAGGGAATCAAGTTTCTCAAAAGGAGAAGAGGAACTACAGGAAAGAAGGAAGAATTAAATGTAATTATTTTTTTAAGATAGTATCTTTTAAAAATATATATAAAACATATATTTTATTCTCTTCCAAGGAAGTAGGAATATCTTCCCACCCCCGGTTCACTCTTCCAATTCCCTTCTTGGCCCAGGTGGAAAATCAAGGCCCAGCAAGAGCACTCTCAAGCAAAGTAAGCACTCTGTCACTGCTGCCCACCTTGGTGGCAGTTAAGCAGGCTGGAGTGGTGCCAGCTGTTCCCAGAAGCCCTCTTGGGCCCCAGAGAAGATAACAAACAAAACTACAGCCAGGAAGAAAAAAGTGGGCCACTGGGTCCAGGAAGGAAGAGTTGGCCACACTCCCACCAGCGAATAAGGCCGGGACCTAGAGGAGAGGACCAGCAGGAGAACAGGAGGAGGAAGGATTCCCAGTCCCCTTGTGAAGCCACAGGAAGATACAAACATGTAGCCTGACCAGGAAGGCCAAATTCAAAGCCTCTCCCTTTCATCTAAGTGTGCAACAGGAATCTAGCCAAATGTGCTCTGACGTGGGATGAGGAACTTTGGTCCAGACGAATCCCACAGAATGGTGTGACAAATCCTTATTGGGAGATCAAATGGCAGGCCTGTCTAAAGCACTTAGCAAGGTGCCTGGCATAGAGTAAGCTCTAAAGGTTAGCTACCAAGACCATCACTGTCATCATCATGTTTATCTAACCCAGGTCCTCAAGATATCCCGAGACATCCCCTCAAGACATCCCGAGCCCTCACCTAAAGTGTTCACAGTGACCACCTCACTGAAGGCGCTCGTTCCCAGCTTATTCTGGGCCAGGACACTGAACTGGTATGCTGTCTCAGGCTCCAGGGCATCCACTAGCAACCAGCTGGGTCCTGGTGGCACTGGTAAAGACAGCCAGTCATGGGGTCCAAACTGTGCCCGCTTCATCCTGGCCAAGAGAAATAGAAAGGATCGGGGACAAGGGAGCGGGGTGGGTTTACACTGGAAACACAAGAGTGCATGCAAGGTCCTCAAGGAGGTGGCAGGTGGTACACCTGGCCTTCCCAGGTTCAAGGACAGGAAAAGGTAATGACCAAGGTGGGACGCCCTACTCAACTTGGCTGTGCCAATCCTCATAATGCCAGGTCACCAGCCACTGCTGGTACCTCCTCTTCTAAAAGGGACACTTCGGTGTAAGTCATGCTCAAAATACCGGTCAAACTGCCAATTGCGTTTTGGGAAAATCTCACCCTGGTCACAACCCTGCGAAGCAGCTGTGCTGTGGGAGAGTAAGGACACTGAAAAAAAAAAAGCAGGTACCATAGTATGAAAAAGAAGAACAACTTGCAACAGCATGACTAAAGAAAGAACCTTGGTGACCAAGGCCACCCACCCTCCCAGGGACAGCCAAAAGTAGGGCCTAGAATAACCCAACGGGCTCACTCAGTCCAACCAGGTTTGAGTCATCTGAGGAGGCCTAGGGTACATGACAAAGAAGACCAGGAGTTTCTCCACAGTGGGGACGGGATCCCTAAGGCATTAAGGTTTAGAAATCACAATAAAGGAGACGGTCACACTGTTTGTGGAGAACACTGACACTTCTACACAGCCCACAGCCCAACTCCATCCACAATGAAACTGGTCATCTGCAGTGCCCAGCATCACCACTGGGAGGAGTCATCGTCCTGTGGATTGAGACTAGGCAGCCCTGATGCCCACCAAATTTCCCTCTAAGTCAAAGACTCACTACTATGCATACCCAGGAGTTGGAGCTAAGGCAGCGGAAAGCACAGCAAAAAGCAAGCACCAAATGTCTCAGTAGTAACATGGAGAGTTAGGAGCAGTCAGAAAGAACTGGAGGAAAGAAGACCTCCCAATCTTTGCACCCACCTTTCCCCTCCCAGGCACCAAAGCAGGTGAGCGAAATGTGACAGAGCAATGCAAGTGAGCAGCAGCATGGAGCAGAGCCACAAGCAGCCAGGGAAACCCCAGTCTGTGCCCAGACCTTCCACCTGGCATCCCTAAAGGTGGCCTGAGCATGCCAAATGCCCTGTCCTGGCCATGCAGCCTCCTGGCAGTGCCATGGTCTTGCAGTGCTCATCCGGCAGGGTTGTTAGGAGGCCCTGTCCCTGCCCCTATCTGCCTCTGGAAGACTAGAGATAAGGGGTGGGAGGGTATTCTGGTTGCAGCTCAGAGTTCTCCAAGCTCATCATCTAGGTCCAGTTTGCCTCTTCAGAGCTGAAAATACCTCAGATATTCAAAGTCTGGGAAATATCCAACAAATCACAGGAAAGAGAGAAGGCCCCCTCTCAACTTCCCCTGCTGTTTAGAACTGCAACAAGAGTTCTCCCTGAATCACCAGGGGTTTCTCTCCAGGGTGTGAGGTTTCTTCCTCCAGAGGCCCTGGCTGAGGCTGTGAGGAATACACACCCAGATGAGACAGGTCTTAGGAGGAGGAAGTGAGGGGGCTCACTGTCCCTGCTCTGGGATGAACCTATGATGCAGGTGGCTGGTTCTTCACTCGGGATAGGAATGTGCGGAGCAGGAAATCCTAAGGTGAGGAGAAGGGGGTCAACTGTAGCTTCTCTCTCCTCCTTTTCTATGCCTCTTTTCCTCAGCTCAATTCATGCAACTTTTAGATCTCTATCTATCCTATGGTTTGGCAAAGAGGTAAAATCACTGCATCTGGCTAGATTTATAATAGAGATATAAACACAACAGACACACATGGCCCCACAGAGAAAGTACAATGCTGAAGACCAGGCAAGGAAGTGTTCATCCCTTCACACTGGTTTCTGGAAACACTGGGGAAGGGATACAATACAAATTGGATTCTATGCTTCCAGCTAGGCTGTTTCACAGTGTCCTTGAAGACTGGGAGTCTCTTCCAGACTCCAGAAGACAGAGGAAACTAAAAGAAGAATGAATCAAAGACACAAAAAGGGAGCAGTGAGATAAGCTGGAGAGAGAGCAGCAGAGGGTGGTGGACAACTCAGGCAACAGCCCAAATAGTCTTCCCAAACCTTCTGGGCCAGGAACACAGGAGCACCCAGAGTCCCTTAGACATACCCATCCCCCAAAAGAATTGAGTCACTGTGTCTACACACCTCATCATCTAGAGGTCCGGTAAAGAACCAAATCATTCCTGTAACCTCCACCCACCCCAGGGCCTGACTGAAGTGGAGCGGGGCGGAGAGGGAGAAGCAGAGAGCAAAGCATGCGGGGCTGACTCACAGAGGTCCGTACCAAACTGAGAATGTCTGCTCGAATCCTCCATCATAGCCTGGCTCCCAGGACACGTTGGCAGTTGTCATGGAGACCTGGACCCGGACACTGCCCGGGGCATGGGGGCTGGTGCCTAGAGACCAAGTGGAGACCTCTAAGACCGAAGAGAACTAAGCCAATTGAGCTGGGCACCCATAACCTGCTGCATCATAGCAAAAGGCAGTACCCCAGGTGGAGTGACTGAGGATGGGGGGAAACTCAGGAGCTGGCATCCGAGCCTACCAGGTAGGAGGGCTGGAGAAGGAAACCCAGCCCACCATGCACTTTAGTCTATCCAGCAGGAGAGGGTAGAGCGCTAGGAATGTGAGCCAAGAGGAAACTGGAGCCCTCCATCACCCTAGGGCAAAGTCCTGTGCTCATTTGCCAAGCACAGAAACATTCCCTTAAGGTCATAGGCAAAGCCAAAAAACACCTCTCCTGTAGTTTTCCAGCCTTAAAAGACAGCCTTAACCACCCAAACAGTGACATGAGGAGCAGCTCAGCATAGCAGTTAAGACTTCCACTTGGGTTTGAGGCCTGAGCCCACCACTATCAGCGCTGTACCAGCCTCGCTTTCAATGACTGTGCACGGGGGCAATAGCAGCTCCTGCCTCATAAATTGTAGATGACAAGGCATCACTTGGTACAGGGCCTAAAACTGTTGGTAAATGCTCCAAAACTGTTTGCTGTTGTTAAACTAGAGTTGTCTGTCCCTAGAGGAGCAGGCAAAATGGACACACGCCTCAGGCAGATAAGTGGGAGAATGCTCAGCACCCCTGGAAATGTAAACTCTAGTCACCCCCTCAGTGCCAGGCCCAGCCTGTGGATCTCAGCATCCAGGGCCTTCCAGCTTCCCCACTAGACCCTAGACTCAGAGCTCTGAGCAATTGCTACTGGCCATACAGGTGCCTAATTTCTGTGTCAGGGGATTGCTAGATACATTCTGCCTGTCCCTCATGAGCAAAAGACCTCCCCAGGACAGGCCCCACGTCACCTCCCTACATGGAGTCCACAGAGGGCTGGGGCTGCCTATGGTAGGCTCCTGGTTCAGGGTAGACTAACTTAGGAAAGACGCCCAGTCTCCAGCACCCAGAACACCACCCGCCTGCCCACTGCCCCATACCGATGACAGTCAGGTGGGTACTGGCAGTGATGCTGGTGACCACATTGGTGGCGATGCACTCCCACTCCCCGTGGTCCTCCTTACTCAGGGCTCGAAACTGGAGACTCCCGCTGGGCAGGGCGTTGTGCTTGCTTCTGCTGGGTTTCCCTACCTTGGCCAAACAAGGGGGCAAGGAGGGGGGTGGGAGTGGGCAGCAAGGGAGGAGCCAGGTTGGGCAGGGGAGAAAAGAAGCCACCAACACCTCAGGGGTCCAAGAAGAGGATGGAGAGGGCAGTGCCTGAGCATTTGGCCTGCACCTCTCAATGCCCTTCATCTAGAGCATCCATCTAGAGGTCACCCTGACTTCTTAGCACCTGGCCTGTCAGAACAGAGCCACTATCAGGTCCTTCCCCGCAACCAGAGTCCTTCCCCCCTAACCACACTCCCTGGGAGCACCAGGACCCAGAGGTACCTTTCTCCATGTGATAACAGGGAAGGGGTCCCCTGCGGCAGCGCAGGGTATGAGTAGCTCCCGGCCGGCCTCCTGCCTGTACTCCCAGCCTGGTAGCACCGTAAAATACGGGGGATCCTAGGGAAAGCACAGCGAGTCTGTGAAGGTGGGCACTTCAGGTGCCTGCCCACAGGCCATTCGTGGCCCTGGGCCTTACCTTCAGGACAAGTCGCGCAGGAGCAGACTGACCCATGGTCCCCAAAGTGTTGTAAGGCACACAGGTGTAAGTGCCAAGAGCCTCCTCTGTGGCCTCCTCAATTCGAATGGAGCCATCCTCCATCAAGGTCCAGCCTAGATTCTGCCAGAGCATAGAGCAGAGCGGGGAGTCATGGTCAGGTGGTGGACCCTCAGTCCCAGCCCCACCAGGCCAGGCCTGGGCTGAGTCGGCTCCACCAGCCAACCTGTGGGCAGGCCCAGGCATAGCACCAGCTACCATGGGGATAGGGTTGTCTAAGTGCTCTGCCAACCACAGACCCCTGGGAAGCAACTCTTTGCTTTCCCAGAGTTTTTGGTGGGGAGTGGAGGGGTCCTGGCAGGGAACGAGACCCCAAAGACAGTATCTTAGTGCTGGGTGGGTATGTCTTATTGGGACCCACATGTGACTCTCTAGCACCTTCTCAACCTGCAGGGGGCGGCCGTCCTTGTTCCACTTGACCACCGTGGCCGGCGGCTCTGCGTCCACAGGGCAGCGGATAAAGCCATGAATTCCCACGGGCACATAGATTATGGGGGGCATGTTGAGGACACGAGCTGGGTCTGCAGAGGGGTAGCATAGGGTGGGAGAGAAGAAAGACACAAGGGAAGTCAAGAAGGGAGGAATCCAGGCAGGGAGATAGGCCACCACCCCGGCACCCCAAAGCACAGCCTTTTACACCCTCTGCCCATTCAGCAAACACTATGTGTTCTCAGAGCTCGACACAGGCTAGAGCTGGGCCCATTGACGGTAAAAAGATGAGCAAACCCCAGCCCTCGGGCTCCAGAACAGAGGCCACATCAGGCTGCCCTAGGGCAGGCTATAGATTTCTTTTGCCTGTCCAGCCTACAGTATTCTTAAGCAATTCTGTTTTGGATGCTCGTAGTGCTGGCCCGACCCAGCCTGCAGCACTCCTCGAATGCTTCTACTCACTACGAATATTACTGCTGAGCAGGGGCACTCATGTCCATTTTCCCAGCCCCTAAACTCCGAAACTCAGAGTCAACATTTGAATGCACCCTCTCCCACCTGTTCCTCATCCCAAGTCATTATCACCAAGCAGCTCCTCTCTCTCCACATCCTAAGCCAAAAGATGAATGGCAGTCCTATGCATACGATGGGCAGAGGTATAACCACAGGTGGTTCTTCTCTCTCCTCTCCATTCTGCTAGTTGCCCAGTCTCCCAAGCTCTAGTTTCCTGTGTGTGTCATCCTTGTCCACAGAACAGATGACAGGTTCTCAGGACAGTAGCAATTGTGGCACATCCTGTCATATGGGTGAGTCATCACCTTTCAATTCTTCCCAATTTCCCTGAGGGCTACCAATGAGAAAGATCCAGAACTTCCAGGAGGCAGTGAGGATGAATGAGCTGGTATCTTTTGAGCATTTGGAGCTCTTCAGAGAACAGCATTACATAAATACCAGGCTGAGTTATATATTTAGACATAGCTTCCTACTTTTGTATGGTAGAGAGTTTTTTTTTTTTTCTCCAAGGTTTTCAAAGGGTTTATGAATGGGAAATACTCTGAACACTGCTTTTTAGCAGAAATGAAGATCCTTGTCTCACCCACCTGAAAATCTTACCCCCCGGATTCTCTTTGAAGGCAGGAAGGAAGTAAAAAAGGACAAGTGGGAGTGAGTGATCATACTGGGGAGAGACAGGGAAACCACATGCCCCGCTTGGAAGAAAAATGGTCCATAGCTCCAAGTATGGGCCTCATCCTGGTTAGAGTCATCACTCTTCTGAAGGCCACCCCTTGTTGGTTCTTTCCCTCCTCCACTGCTACCTTCTTGCCCAAGTGATGTAAGCTAGCCAGGATGCTACTCCAAGTGAGGTCTTCCCTTCCCTTAGCCCCTTCACATCCAGCACAGCTTAGGGCACATGGTAGTTCACCGAGAAATAGCTTCTTGACTTGCGTTTTCCTACTGCACTGCAGGTCTTGGTGGGACAGACCTGATGCTCTTGGTCACATGGCATTTCTTGGGCCTCACAGCTCTTAAAATCTTTCAACTCATAATGTAGCATTCTGAAAGTCCTTGAAATTTACTGACAGAAGTGAATAAATTATGCCTTTGCCTTCAGCAGCAAAATCATTGCACAAGGAAGAAAACAATGAGAACATAAGGTTAGGAGTTTGACAGGGCTGGAAGGTCCCGCCCACCTCCACCACCAGCCCATTCAAGCCACAGAAGCCCATTCAAGCAGTAAACTTTGCAAACGCACATCTCTGCAAAGATGAACCCCACCTCCTGGGGGCACCAATTGTTCATCTACCTGTCCCCAGCTCAAATGCTCACTCCAGACTGTTGCACTTCTAACCCTGCACTCCATGCCCTTGGGGGTGAGAAATTCTCCTACAGTAGACCTCAAGTGATAGAGAGCTTGTCACCTACAGCAAAATGTGGGGCCTTTGTTGCCTAAGTGACAGCATCATCAGCAAATCAAAAGGAAGAAATTAATCCTCATCTCTCATCCTTCTCTCTCACACACAAAGATCAGTTTGCCAGGGGTGGGGAAACAAAGACTATGCTGAAGTATTAGAGATGAGCAAACTGAATTATTGTGCTCACACAAAAGACCTCCATTGTTCTGGCATGAGGAGCGGCTCATTCATTTGGATCTCTGGCAGTCCCAGAGAAGCACAAGAAGGAAGCCAAGAGGAGGCCAGGTGTTTATGGAACTGGATCAAGTCACCTCAAAAGAGGGTTCTGTCCCCTTGCCCCACATATCCATCCAGGGGGAGAAGCCAGAGAGCTGACAGGAAATCTAATCCTACACAGGTTCGAGCTACACTTTCTTAGACACTTAAGACAAAAGCACCAGAGAGCATCTCATTCAAGGTGCAGACAGAGGTGCTGGCTAGCATTCAATGCAAGCACAAAATGTTCAGAAGGTCTACCAATCTTTGAATCCTACCTAAGCCTGGCTGATGGAATGAGTTAGCTAGCACATGCAGTGATGCCTGGTCCACAGAAGACACACCACAAAGGCTAGTTTCACTTTGATTGACCAGCCCAGATATTGGCCTCTTCTTAGGCTGTCTCTTCTTTCTGCTCAGCCGTTCCTCCATTCACATTCCATTGAAAGAATTCTGTTCCACTGCCCTCCAACCTCCAGTGTAGCTAATTGTATAGAACATAAAGAATTGAGGACTTTTTGGACTTTACAAAATGGATTCCATGGGAGCCATGACAGTAATGTCAGCTTGCACATAATGGGGATGCCCTTAGGGTGTGACCAGAACACCCAGAACCACAGAAACATCAGCCATGACTGCCCTAGATAAGCCCCCACCTGCAGGAGCCAATAAGCATAAGGATC
The DNA here is from genome assembly GCA_003508835.1 of Eonycteris spelaea. Taxonomy (NCBI): domain Eukaryota; kingdom Metazoa; phylum Chordata; class Mammalia; order Chiroptera; family Pteropodidae; genus Eonycteris; species Eonycteris spelaea. Next base: position 1,448,803 of record PUFA01000288.1, on the reverse strand, counting down.
CCACCTTGCCAGGTCCATATAAGCTAAGCATCTTAGATGTTGCTCAATCCTAACCCGAGAACATCACAGACAGATGTGCTAGAGCCGAAGACTCTGACCTGCTCATCACTGCTCGGGAACTACACAGAGCTCTCTCTGTGCTGCCAGTCAACAGAGCTTGCTTTGGAGACTCTTAGAACGTGTATCTCTTTGCTCTGTTGCATAAGACTCTGAACTTCCCTTCTCTGTGTGTTGTGTGTTAACCAGCATGGGCACCTGATTGGTTTATCTGAGAAGGTTCCACTCAATAAACCCAGCATCGTGGAAAGACACAAACACATTCAAGGGTGTTACTTTGGTAGCCTCTTTCTTTGCTTGCAACGATAATGTGGCCTGAACCTTCTGGAACCCACATAATCCAGGGCTCTCCTCACCCCTACTCACACTGCACAGTCAGGTAGGCGGAGGCCGAGGGGGAACGCCCCAGACTGTTGCTAGGGACACAGGTGTACTTCCCCGCATCCTCAGGCTTCACCCGGAAGATGATCAGGGTCCCATCAATCAGGATCCGAACTCTCAGCTTCAGGTCACTTTGAAGAGACGCGGAGACAAGGAGACACGAAGGGCAGGGAGGCAGGGACAGTAGGGAGGTGGCAGGTGAGAGAAGAGGAACTTCCAGGAAACACCAGAGCAAGGTAGCAATGAGTTCCCTCACCCCCACACCTGAAGAAGGAGACCAAGTGTGTCCTCACATTCCCAGGGACCCTCTCAAGGCCCATCCATGCAGATGCTGGTCCTCACATGTAGCACATGTGGACCAACCACCCCCTCTCTAAGTTCTCAGAGCCCAAGGAGAGCCTGCAGCAGCCCCTGCTCAGAGGTCTTGTCTCTGGGGACCTGGCCTGGGCCCATGCTGAGGGCTTAGGGCAGGGTGCTCACTTTTGAAAGTAGACATTCTCATCCTGCCAATACCAGGTGTAAGTGAGGTTGCCAGGATACGCCTCCGCCCGGCAGGTAAGCAGAGCATCTTGGGATATGTTGACAGTGATGTTCTCAGGAGGGGACACTATGAAAGGAGGCCCTGGGGACACAGGAAACAAACATGACCTCACCTGATGGGGCAGGGGAGAACAAGAGCACCAGGGCCTCCCAGGTAGCTCTGAGACACCTCAGTAAAGGTGTCCTGAGCCCTGGGAGGGAGGGTGGGGGTAGCACTGGCCCAAGAGTTAGCAGCACAACCCAGGCAGTTGTCATGGAGACAATTTAGCAGCTGCCAGTGCTTAAGTTCTTACTCTCTCTATAGATCCTAGAAATGCAGACCATACTGGACATGGCCACAGTGTGCCCCACCCCCTTGATCCAGATGCAGACACCTTCTTGGTACACACCTGTACTTCATCCCCACACACAACCCCTCTATAAATTCTGGCTCCCAAGCCAGCCATCTAGCCACACACACACACATGGCCCTTCTTGCCCATCATTCCTTCCAGCAGAGCCCTGAGTAAGAGGCATACTGGAGAGTGAAAGTCCACTGTTTCAGTCCAGAGTGAGAAATAATCTTGCTTCTGGAGGAGTAAGAGACTTGTGCTGCTCACCAGGCAGAGGTTAAGAGGGCAGCTCAGGGGAGAGCAGAGTGAATAGAGGGTAAATTCCAGCAGTCCCTGGTGCTGACTTTCCAGACAGGCTGCAGCTGCCAGCTGGCTCTCTCCTGAGAGAGGCCAGCTCTCCTCCAAGCTGCAGAGGGACCTCTGGCCCCTGCTGCCACTTGGAACTGCAAGTCAGGAGACAGGAAGAGCATTGCCTTGGCAGCACTGGCAGCCCGGACAGCTGCCACCAACCATCCCTCACCAGATCCTCCAGCAGACAGCAGATGAGAGGCAGAGCAGGTGGACAGGCTCAAAACGGAGAAGAGACCCTGCTTCTTGGGGCCCCAGACAGGACAGACTGGCATCTCCAGGTGCTAACCGTGCTGACTCCAGCTCTGCCAAATGCCCAAATGCCCTCAGTATTATTTAAATGTCTAAGGTTTGGATTGAATTCCTATCTTTATCTAGTGATGCCATCACTAATGGAGGGAGCTCTGAGGGAGGGTTTCTCCCCTGAGGAAGGTGGATGTATGGCAGGACACAACTTGGTCAGACACAGAAACCAGAAACTCACCCAGCATGGGGCCTCAGGCCACCTGTGTGATAGCCACAGCAGGCCGCTTTGAGAGCTCTAGTCATGTGGTACCAATATTTGGGAGGAGCCCTGCCCCGCTCCTTATGGGCTGCCCATGTCCACTCTCCCTCAGCTGTGCCCACTGTGCCCTGGGACAGGCTGGCCTGGAAGTCCCTGAAAAAAGCCCAGAGCACAAAGAGGCCAGAGAGATCACTCTTACCTTGGACAAGCAGGTGGGTGGTATGGACAGCCTCCCCCTGGATGCTGTATGCGCGACAGGTGTAGGCGCCTCTGTCCTCCCGATTGACCGATGTTACTGTCAGACTTCCGTCACTCACCTGGGGCCAAGGAGAGATGGAGCTCAGCACTCACCTTGGGCCCCACCAATGTCATCCTGAGGCGGAGGTGGCCTCAGGGCTGATGCACCTGGGGGATACAGAGGCAGGTGCCTCATTTTTCATCTCCCTTCACCAACACACACATAAGCCAGTCTGCCTGCTATTTCCATTTCCCCTCTGTGCCTTTGCACAGGGTGTCACTGGTCACATAAAGTGGGAGACTGCCTTAGAGAGGGAAAAACAAGCAAAGGAAGGGTGCGAGGAGTGCAGTGGCCCCAACAAAGAACCACACTTACCCTGTATTTCCCACTAGCAGCAAGGAGTGTCCCCTCCTTGAGCCAGGTGACAATGGGCTTAGGGTTCCCAAAAGCCGTGCAGGTCATGGTAATGCTGCCACCCTCCTTGGCCTCGATGTACTGAGGAGGTGTTTCTGTAAAGGTGGGAGGAGCTGCAAAGAAACCACAAAGGATTAGGGTAGGATTATCAAGCTGCTGCCCTGCACACCCTGCACGCCTCACCAGCCCTCACCAGGTACCACACCCATGTGATCACGCATAACCCTCGTGGGCTCCTGTGAGGAAGGAAGGTGGAGACAGGTAAAATACTCTGCCCAAGAATCTTACACAAGAGGGGAGACCTGGAATTCAAAGTCAGTTTGGCTGGGTCTAAATTCTAAACTCTTCTCATAGTACTTGGCTAATTCTAATAAACATGTTTGTTGAGCATCTGTGGGAAGTACTGAGCTCAGCACTAAGACGGGGAAATAGATAAGACTGCTCTCCCTGATCCTCCCAGAGCCTATATTTGCCACCAGCTCCACAGACTGTTCCATCATCCCTCTGTCTTTCACCTCATGATCATCCAAGATACCCATACTTCCTTAACCCAGCCTGGCCAGGCCCTCACATTTGGACATTCGTGACCTGGCTTCATCCAGAATGCCTGCCTTTATCCACAGAAGCTGGGGTGCTCCCTTCTTAACTCTTCACTGATTGCGCCAGGTTGTCCCCTACGCCACCATCTGCATTGTAGTTTTGACTAAAATTCCATTCTGTTGGATAATCAGCTTTCAAGAGACTCAGTCTTATTTCTCAGAGCTTCTTAAAGAAGCTCCTTGGCCTCTCCTCCAAGGAATTCTAACAGTGATCTGGTCAGTCTTGACCCCTTGGACTATCAGCTCTGTGTTCTTCTGAAGTGACAAGGGAGGGCCCCACTCTGAACACAGACCTGAAGGGTCCACAACACTAGGCTGGGGAAGGCCATTTTGAGCTTATCTCAAGGTACCCAAAACTCAGGACCAAGTTCAAGTGCCAACCTGCCACTTGTTGTGTAACCCTGGGCAAGTTCCTCAGACTCTCTAGGTTTTACCTAAATCCCCCATCCTCCAGAATTGACATGAGGAATAAATGAGATAAGGTGTGTAAGAAGGACCTTGTAAAATGTAAACATGTAAAACAAGGGTTATTTTGCCAATGTTATCATCATCATCTCCCCATGAGCCTCTGAGGCATTAATGAGAAACTTTTAGAAGGGTCTATCCTTTCCAGACAGCCCTGCTCCCAAGAACGAGTCAGAGTGCTTTAGGATTTGATACCCACCCTCCGCCCCTCCACCAGCCTCATCTATCACATTTTCCTCTTTATTGTGCTCTAACCACAGTGCCTTCTTTGTCTTCCATGGATGTGCCAAGAACACCCAACCTCAGGGCCTTTGCATTTGCCTTCCTCTCTGCCTGGAAATCTAAATCCAGATCTCCCTCCTTCGGTTCATGCAAACCTTTGCTAAGATGTTATCTCTGTCTTACCTGATCAGCCAACATGAGATGGCACTTCTAGCCTTCTTTATTCCCATAGACTGTTTTATTTTCTTTAAATCATTTATCACTAATTCTCCTTGAGAGCAGAGATCTTTTCCGCAAATCCCACAGTATGCCCAGCTTTTAGCATAGTTCCTGGCATGTAATAGAGCACTCAACAAACATTTGTTGAATGGTTAAATAACAAATGAATGAATGAATGAATGAAGGTGCATACATATACACACACCTATAGACCAACACAAATGCAAATAAATAAAACTCCTTACGACCAAAACATGGTAAGACCACTTCAATAATCTCACGAGTCCATAGCTCTGTGGAGGCACACAGGGGCACTTGGAGAGTGAATATTGACTGAGTTAAGAAGCACACTTCATCACACACAAAAACACAGGCAACAAACATCCTCCAGAGAGTCAATTCTCATCCAATGTCTAATATACCAAAAATAATAGTAAAAAAAACACCCAAAGGACTCTGGAATCCTAACTCCCAGGCCTCCCTTCCTGCTCTGGAAAGTGCTCATCTCCAGCAGAGCCCCTCCTCGCCAAGCCTGCCCCTCGGAATACAGTTAATACAGCCACAGCCTCTATTACCTCTGGTGTCAAGCTTAAAAGAAAAGATAATAAATTAAATTACATCCTGAAGTGACAAATTAATTACTAATTACATAATTACTTTATTATTTAGGTGCTAATCAGGAAAGTACTTTGAACAATTTCGAGTTTTGGGGAAAATAATGGTTTGACTCTCGATTATTTACTGAATTAGGTGTTAGCTTGCCAGCTGCATTTCCAGACTTAATTCTTTTTTTCACAAGTGCCCTATAATTAATAGTGCAGGTTAGAAATAGGCTGGCCTCTCCTCCAAGGAATTCACCAACCTAAAGCAAGACTTGGCTTGGGCTTTGGGGGTATTTTCTATGCAATTAAGAAATAATTGGGTTTGTTTCCACCCAACTGATCTTCAGGAAAACACAGAAGGAGAATGAGACAATTTGTAATTCTAATTTTTCACTGGCCTTTCATTTTCCAAAGGTGATCTCTGTCAGAAAATGCCTGACATTAAACATTCTAGTTTGGAAGCAGTGGAATATTGGTGCTCTAGACTCTTTCCTTCAATAATGGAAATTTATGCTGGAAAGAATCTCAGAACTTGGGATGAAGGGAAGAGGGATAAAGGAAGAGAGATGTTGGCTGGCACCTCGGGCAGTGTCTATGCTGTTCTACCTATCTGGGCAGGGCAGGCTTCTTGGGAAGGGCAAATATCCTTATGAGGAGCCCTGGTTCTAAAGCCTGGAGCAGATGGTATACATTCTTAGCTTTTCTGCCTGACACTTCCATATAAACAACCTGCCTGCATTTCCTGAATGTGCCAGCACTCCTTCCTCTGGCCTTCCAGGCACGCTGTTCCTTCTGCCTAGAATACTCTCCCTCACTCCCACCCCTGCACCTGGCTAACTCAACTCCTCCCTGGCCAGGTCTCTGCACAAGGGACATTTCCTCAGAGAAGTTCTCCTTACCCTATGCTCCCAAAGGCCGTAATACAACTGTCTCTGGACTTGCTGCCACTGCTATATGCAAAACCTGCCACAGAGTGAACATTCAAGATTATGTTTTTGAATGGAATCATTGGTGGATTTGCAAGGACTTTTGAACTACCACAGTCCTCTGCATCTTCCAGCCTGAGGTACCTTCCTGTGTTACCACTTCCCTGCTGGTACATATTCAGCTGATTGCATCTATTTTCTCTCTTGAGAAGGAGGATGGCCAGCATCTTACACATAATTATCCAGATGTAAGTAACATTTCAGAAATTGGGCAAGACGCTTTCTCACACAGAGTTTCATTTAATCCTCACAACAGCCCTGCAAACAGGCACTGTTTTTGGTAACTGAGGAAACCGAAGCTGGTGACTTAAGTGGTCCAGGATCACAAAGCTAACATGCAATGAAGTCACGAAATAAACTCATCTTTTTAGGGTCTTGTTCCATGCCCACTCCACTCTGAGCAATTAGGAATTCCCAAAGAATCAACTCCCACTCATGCAAACTAAGATGTAATAAAACACACAGTTCCTGCACTAAATTCTACTTCCTGTCATGTGAGTGTCTACTGAACACCTGGTATCTCAGATTGCTGAAATGAACACTAACAGGATGATGCAAAAGGAGAAGGAGAAGAGATTTCAGCCCAGTTTAGGAAAGGGCATGAGAGAGAAAGAAAGCAATGTGGGGACTTCTGGCTCAGTGTTCAGTCAGTGAAGCTTTTAGCAGCAGATTTACCTTCCTAATTATATTTTGGTTACACTAATATTAAGATGAGTTTTCACTCCCAGCACACACAACAGCTGGCATTAAAAGGAGATGACTCAAAAGCTTGCCGGGTGGTGCGGACAGCCCACCCAATATTTAAAATCAGCCTCTAATAAGTCTCTTGGAACTGGCTGACAGGAACCAACTGCATCAAATGGGTCTGACAGCTTGGGCCAACACTGACCTAGGGCCGCCATCTCTAAGTGTGCTTTTCCCAGAGGCCGGTGCTCTGACTAAAACATTCTGTGCTTCCAGAACCCTGGATAGGTTTTCAGGCCAGAAAGAGCATGGCCTGACCCAACCCCTGGGAAGAATGACCTATCCCTACAAGGGAAGGCAGACAGAGCTGTCCTTCAAAGCAGATCAATACTGAGAGAAGCTTCCAAGCCAGGAACACCATCAATGTCTCTCCCAACCACAGCATCTATAGTCACAGACATCAAAACCAGAAGGACCTGAGCTGGGTATGCACATTCAAAGCATATACACTGTTGAAGCCTCAATAACTAGCATAGTGTCTGCAGCAGAGTGGTGGCTGAATACATTTTGTCATAAACTGAATAAAAAAAGAATAAGCGTCTGGCCAGAAAAACAAAACAGAAAATGTTGCCACCCCACACCCAGGGGGGACCGCTCTCCTTCAAATTTTCTCCATAGCTCCACCCTCTCCTGGCTCCTCCATAGGATCTCCTCCCAAGTCAGGACTCCCAGTGACACAAGGCGGCCTCTCCATACGAGGAGACCTGGCTGGGACTCAGCCCCTGGTACCATCACTGCCACAGACCCAGGACCCCAGCCTAGACCAACACCGGAACCAGCAAACTACCCTGGGGCCTCTGCCTCGGGCTTCCTTGCCCAGACATTCGAAAATTCATTTAACTTGAGCTATAAATAACTGATGACCATTAAAACTATTACTCTTCCCAAGATTCTTCCTTTTTATTAGACAGTAAACCCAGTACAGGCAGGGACTGAGTCTGGGTTTGTTCATCATCTGGTGCAGAGTAGTGGGCTTGGTGCACAGTAGACCTTCAGTACATATTATGCAAATATATACATTTAATGAGGAACCAAAATGTCAACCTGAAAAGGAGGATTGCAATAACGAGACTCCGGGAGTGTGGGGAGGCATTTTCTGGGCAAGCGGGGTCTTCCCAAGGCTGGGAAATTGTGCCAGCAGTTACCACTTTGACCTCCACAAAGCCTTAACCCTCCTGGTTTCAAGAACCAGATGCCTGCCTCCCTCTAAGGAACTCTGACACCACCACCCACAGCAAACCCCTGCCTTGTGCCCAGGGAGCTGCTTCTCCCAGGCACATGCTGACCCAAGAGGCTCTGGGGAGACAACTGAGGAGGAACAGCAGGCGGGGTCCAGCTGTGATAAGGCTCCTCTCTGCAGCAGGGACTGGGAGCAGAAATGGGGTACAGGTCCCCTAACGCAGGCCCTCAGAGAATGGGCTTTCCAGTTGTCCCCCACCCCTAGGAAGGAGGCCCGTACACACCGTTGATGGTGAGGTGAACCCAGCTGCCATTGTGAAAGGTGTCATACTGCTGGTCCAGCATGAGCACTTTGCATTCGTACCAGCCCTGGTCCTCAGAGCGAACCTGCTCCAGCCGCAGTGATGCTTTATCATGAAGACTCGCCCGGCCTGGGGGACAGAATAGACAAGAGCTGCAGCGGCCATCAGGGTGAGGCCAGCAGCTCAACATCCCCCTCCCCGGCCAAAGGCGGAGGGCCCATCGTAACCTGCAGACCGTTTCCCATGGCAGGACCCCAAAACAACAGCTGGCACCAACCTCCGGCTGCAGGTGGCAAAAGAAAAGGCATGAAGCATTGGCCGTGGAGCCACAATCCCGCCCCAGCCCTCCAGCCTCAGCTGGCCCCCATTCAAGCTGTAACTCTGTGTTTGGCCCTGAGAAGAGCCTCAGTTCCTTAGAATACTTTCCCTTCTTTTGGAGATTTCTTAGAACAAAGCAAAGACATGAGGGATACAGAGCTGAGGGGAGAGAAGGAAAGGGAGCAGGGAGAGGGGGAGGGAGGGAGCAAGAAGGGAGGGAAAGAAGGTAAAAGGTCTACACAGTCCCAAGCACTTCCACCCCTATCCAAGCAGGAACCCACACCTACACCCCTGTCTGGCTACTTTATGGCAGGGCAGAGGGAAGGCAGGCCGGGGAACAGGGTACTGGGATCCCCTCCCAGTCTTAATGCTAGTGCCAGAGGGGCTGCTCATCTAACCAGAGCTCAGGGTCGCCAGGAGCTAAGGCTGCAAGGCCTATAAGCCTGAGGCTGAGGAAAGGGCTGGCCAGCAGAGCAAAGACCCCAGTTAGCCTCCTTAACTCCACCTTCCACCCTTAGGAGGCCATCTTCGTCTCACTTAAACGTTTATCTCACTGCACTGAGAAGGTAAGAGTTGTAGCAGGAGCCAAACAGAGTGGGGAGTAGCCTCCTTCCTCTATGACGAGAGAGGATGTCCAGCAGCCCTCAGGGTCTTCCTCCCCTCACCTACTGCCTCAGCCCACCCCTCACCCCAGTGTCACAACCTCCTCTGCCTTCCTCCTTGTCTCGGCACTGGAAATCTGCCTAACAACCTGACTGTCAAAACCAACCAGGCCAAAAAGAGAGAGACATAGGCAAAGGAGGGAGAGGGAGGGAAAGGGACAGAGAGAGAAGTGGAAGCTTTCTTAGAGAAATGCAATGTAGACCTCGGTAGTCAGAAGTAAAGGAAAGCAGTGTCCCCCCAGCTTCCTCTCTTTTTCAACCCCAACACACACACACACACACACACACACACACACGCACACGCACACACACACACATGCACACGCACACTCACATGCACACACATGCACACAAGCACACACGCAAACGCACACGCATGCAAACACACACAGAGATGCCCCACGCCCTGCTCCTGGACAGGCTGGCAGACAGGGGCTGGCAGTGACTCACAGTGATGCCACTGCTGGCAAAAGTAATTGTGACAGAGGAGGCAGAGAGCAGGCACCCACTAGAGGCACAGACACACACTTACACTCAGGGATGGGATGAGGCCCAACTTCAGAGCCAGAGGGAGGTGTGGGTACAGGCAGACAGAGCGAACCCCACAGCTGCAACTGCCGCACGACGAGACACGGGCAGCAGCTCTGACTCAGCTTCCTCCTTCACAGAGCTGCCCTCAGCCCAGCCTGGCTGTCCCACAGGGTGAGCTTTCTAGGCTGTCTGTCTCCTACTCCTGCCCTGGTCCTGCAAACCCTGGGCTGTGCGGTTTAGGAGGGCTCCATGTCTGCACTACCTCCTCTTCCCTCTCCTCCCCGCCACTTACTTAGAACCTACCAGAGTCCAAAGGATGGGAAGAAAGAGGCAGAGACTGTGGGAAACAGAGATAACAGACAAGTCAGAAAAAAAAAAGAGGAGGCAATAGAAATAAAGGCAGCAGGAAGTATGACCACTGAGAGCTGAGACCCTGGAGGGGAAGGGCAGCCCTGCCAAAACCAAGGAGAGAAGGCAAAGGGGCCCAGACCTTACCTGCATACTCAGGGTCCACATGGGGTGGGTAGTAGCCAAACTTGATGAAGATAGGGATGGGTACCCCGAACTTGAACCACTCCACGACATAGGGTGGGGGCTGCCCTGTCACCGGGTGGATCACGTCGCATCGCAGGACCACAGCCTCGCCAGCTCTTGCTGTCACAAACTCGGGTTCCTCTCGCAGGCCGTGGGCAGCTAACGGGACAGCAAAGTTGGGATGCAGAGATGGAAGTAACAAGGAGATCCTGCCCTGGCCACTCCAGAGGCAGCCTCCTGCCCATGTTTAAGGACCTCTGCTCCCTTCCCCAAGGCCAGCTGACCTCCAGCCTGCCTCCTAAAGAGAAGCTCACTCACTCCCCGTAGGGTGCTCAGGACACCCTCCACCTCTCTCCCCAAGAGCCCCAACCGTGAACATGCAGGGGAGGAGAGGGGGAAGAAGAGCAGAGGGAAGCGATCTCTTCAGTCCTGCAGGCCAGCCCTTCCCTCCCCAATTACAAAGAGCAGAGCTGTGACCACGCCCTCCCCCGTGACACTCCGCCCTACAAGAATTCTAAGGGGCATGGACACTGAGAAGGTTGAGGGTCCATGGCCTCTCTGTGGGGACCCTTGGCCCCAGGCCACTGTGGCCAAAGATAAACTCAGACTATCCTCCAACACCAGGATGCTTTACACCAGAGCCTGTAAGGAGCGGCACAGCCCTATGTCCTCCCGCCCTCCTCCTACGCCCCACCCCCACCCAGTCTGATGCTCACAGCACAAAACAAGAGTGCTCTATACAGTCGCAGGGAATCCCTACCAAGCTGAGCGGAGGCTGCTAGGGGCAACGCCAGAAGGAAAACCTAACAGGCCAGAGCTGGTCTCTCAGCCCCCTCCCCCACTCTCTGCTGCACCTGCTGCTGAGGGGGATGGAGGGGCCTTCAGCCCTCCAGTTGCTAAGCCCCAAACCCATCAGGCTGCAAAGTACCAGATATCACCATGAGGAGAGCAGGATTCTGGGGACAAAGGAGGGGCCCTTGGGACCCACCTCAGCCAGCTAAGGGGAAACCACTCTACCTTAGGCAGAAGACAAACCAAACAGCTGCACAGGGTGCCCCTATCCTCGTGCCAGGGGAGACAAGGTGGGAAACCCACGCCCACCCCACCCAAGAGCTGGGGGTTAATGCAGACACTGCTTCATACACCTGGACGGCTTGCCTCTGGACCCTAAATGCCTGGGCTCCTGAACGAGGTGTGCAGCCCCCATCTCCAGCCTGACATTCCTCCCACCCACACCAGGCCTCCGTGCCCACAAAGTCACCTTGTCTAGTTTACTTCCCAGTCAAAGGGACAGCTAGGGAACACTCTCCCTCCTGCCTTTCCTCCCATTACCCAACACAACGCAGACTAGACAAGGGCTTTCCCCATCCTAGTCCCGCAGGCAGCACCAAGGACAGCAGCTGCTCATTGAGGCTGAAAGCCAGGGAATGGCTGGGCCTCCCTCAAGTGCACAGAGATGTCCAGGAGAGCAGCGAGTCTGTCTGTTGGGTGTCTCTGGGTCTGATTCCTACTGCATCTCTGACCCCTGTGTGCTCCTACTGGTCTCCTCTCATCTTGCTCTCTCCTTCATATCTGTCTCTGTTTTTCTCTACTCCGTCTCTCTCTGCTGTGTCTCTTTCCTTCTTGCTCCTTCTCCATGTCTGTGTCTCTCTGTCTCTCTTCAAGTCTCTGTGTGACTCTCTTTCTAGCTCCCACTCTACGTGGGTAATTCTGTCTACTTGCCTATCTTTCTGTTCCTATGTCTCTATCAGTGTGTGTGTGTGTGTGTGCGTGTGTGTGTTGGGGGAATATGTGGACTTCTGTTCACCTGTGCAAGGGGAAGAAATGTTGCCTGCTTTTCTGTGTGGACCTGTTTTTGTGTGTTTGTGCATTCTGTGTTTCATCTCTCTGTTTGTCTGTATGTTGTCTGTGTGTCTCTATGCATTTCTCCTTTTCTCTCTTCCCTTCCCCCTCTCCCTCTTCTCCCCTGCAAGTTGCAGAAAGAGGAGGAGGCAAGACCTTCCAGAAGCTGATTGGCTACCGGTGACATCACTGTTTTCTAGAGAAAGAGCTAAGATCACAGAGTATTTTTGGAGCAGAGCAGAGTGTTGCACTCACCTGCCTGAGGCCCCAGCAGGTTTCCCAATTCTCCCCACCCCCAAACTTGTTTCAGACAACGTTTGAATTCCAGCCCCTCAGGAAAAGCATGCAGAGGGCCCAGCTGCAGCAGGTGCCTCCCCCAAAATTCCAGGGGCACCCAGAAAGGGACAGATCCTGCCTCCCAGCACCTAAGGAGCATAAAGGCTGATCTTAGACCCAAGAGAATCGGGCAAACAGTGGGCACCATGAGTGAGCAAGGGGAGCAATGTGTGTGTGCACGTATGTGTAGGTACATGTTTGTGTATCTGTAGCTCTTAGCAAAAGGACAGGTGTATGCATGTGGATGTGTGCATGCACATGTGTGTTTGTGTGCATGTGGATTTGCATGCACGGCAGAGACTTCTGAGGAAATGAAAATAGGAAATAGAGGATCCTGGGGGAAGGGACTGAGTTATTCCCAGGGTCATGGTTACCTGGTGGGGGGCATAGAGGCTGTCCACAGAAGGGAGCTCCTTCACAAGGCTTTGGCCCTACAGCCTTTGGCAGCAGGAAAATGGGGTGGGGAAACAGTCGGGCACTGCTGGGCAGGTGGCTACCCACCTCTACCAATGAAGCTGGGCTCTGGAGCTCTCTGGGTCCTGGGTTTGAGGACTCTGGGGGCAAGCCCAGGAGGTGGGTCAGCTCTGGACTCTGACATGGGTTCCCACAGTGCCGGCTGCTCATTTGCACCTCCTGCTGCCTCATTCTCACCGCATGGCAATGAGGCAGCCTTGTTCACACCTCCCCCAGCACTGGTGCATGCTCCAGGTTTCCACCCTACCCCACCCCCAGCCAGCCCCTGAGCTCAGGGCTGAGTGCCCACCAGAGGCCTGCCCCCTAGCTGGGTGGCCCCCCCTATATCATTTCCCAAGGACCCTATCTGAGAGAGGACACAGTGAGATAAGCATCCCAAAGATCAGAAGACAAAAGAAAGGGAATTCCCCACGAAGAAAGAAAAAGGGTGGGAGTCCTGCTCCAGCCTCCATACTCAGTCCCACCCCCCTGTCTTTCTGAATTCTAAACTATTATCAGCTTTTGTCATCTCCTCACCACACACACATACACATACACACATACGCACACATGTTCTCTCATTCCATCACCCACAAGCACTTCTCCCTAAGCCAAATCCTTTCTGAGTCAAATCATGTCTAATAAAACAATTTCTCCAAAAAAGCTCACTATAAAAAATAAAATTAAATAAATAAAATTAAATTAAAAAGTAGGCTGGCAATGAAGAAGAAAGAGGAGCTTGATGGAGGAAAGACAGAGGAATTCAAACCCAGGAGGACACTGAGCCCAAACCAAAGAGTGAAAAACTGAAGAAGCAAGGAAGGAGACAAAGAGATAGGTATAGTTCAAACCAGGCACAGACAGAGCATAGCCTGGGCAGGGGTGGGGGGTGGGGGGGAGCGGAATGAGCGTGACAGCAAGCAAGAACACTCAGGGGCACAGAGGACTCAGCCACTGCAATACAGACACAGGCCTTCAAAGGACTAAGAACCAGGAGGGGGGCAGAGTTGAGGCTGTTCCTTCAGGGAGCAGGCAGAATTCTCTCTAGCAGAGCTGGCTGGAGCAACTGCCCACTGGTTCTTAAGGGGCAGGAAGGAAGGAGTAAGAGAAAGAGGGTGGAGGGGAAGAGAAGGATGGATGTGACTGAGATGGAAAGGAGCTGCAAGAAAAATAGACCCCCCCCTGCCCTATCACAGAAGACTGAGCAGCCCAAAGGGAGGAGGCTGTAACCTCATAGGGAAGCTGGCATCTGCAAGGGTGAGGACAGTAGGAGGCTGTGAGGTATCCTGGATTTCACATACCCGTTTTAGAGATGGCAGAACACAGCAGTACCCTGAGCCTAGCAAATCTGCAGCTTTGGGCTCTGCCAGCCCACTTTGGAGCTGTTTTACCCCAGTAGGGAAGGGAGAACAGGAGGGCAAAGGAGGAGGAGGTGGCCCCTGCAGTCTGGCTGACCTTTGGAAAACCTACAGGGTACAAATCTACTGTTCTCGGGGCCAGGTGGCACCCAGCAGGGAGCCAAGTTCAGGGCTGCCTTCGGATCCTCTGTGAGCACAGGTCCATGAGGTATCCAGGGCCTGGCATGGCCCCATGCCTAACACTCATAACCTGGAGCTCTTCCATCAGGGCAGGGCTATGGGAGAAAGGGCAGCTGAAAATGGGAGACACTCTCAATACCAGAGAGGGTACAGGAGCCCATGTAGGGAGAGCTTCAGTTGGCAGAAAACCTAGCTTCCTCTATACACCTACCATATGCCAGGCTCTGTGCTGGACATGTGACATGGAGTTCATTTAATGTTCACAATCCCCTGACAGAAGTACCACCATCTTCATTTCACAAATGAGCAAACCAGAAGGCTACCTGGCTCAGCCAGGTCACTCAGGTCATTCAGTCAGCAAGTGGGAGAGCATGCATCTCCTCTTTGCCCGCACTTATTCATGCCATCCTGCCAACCACAGGCCGGACACCAAGACCTGTCCCCCACTGCACCACACAGGTTCTGACAGCAAGACTCCTACAGCCCAGGACCAGAGAAGGATGCCAGAGCAGGCATTTCAGAGGCAGTCGGTCAGCCAACTCTGGCGGGCTCTGGGCTAAGCCTCACTGTGCCTGAGATTCAGGAGGCTCTGGCTAGGTCTAGTGGCGGCTGTGGTAAGGAAAAACCATGAGTGAGCACCGGCCGCCACGGCTTGTGAGTATGGGTCCTTACTGGAACCTCCTCTTCCTCCTCCTCTCCCTCCTCTGGGCACCAGACTCCCAAACTACAGGCCCGTTGTCTAATAATACCAGCGACAGCCACCGCCACCTCCATCTGCCAGCCTAAAAATAATCTCTGCTGAGTCCAAAAAAGGCACAGCCCCCGATAGTCCCCTAATCGCTCCTCCCTGACAAGCCAGGAGGCTCCAGGAGATTCCAGGGAGTCGGCAACTCAGGCTCCCACGGAGACACACACCCAGAGGATGGCATGAGGAAAGCAGGAGAGACTCCCTGCTGTCCAAAACGCAAAGCTTAGAACACTGAAAGCGTGAGATGGAGGAGATATTTGAGTCCAGAACCTCAGATCATGTCCTTTTTCTCCTTCCAGAAGGCAGGTGGGCTAGAGGTCATCTGGACATCATTCTGCCTCCAGCAAGGACTCCCACGCCCAGCCTGGCAGGTCCTCAGAAAGTCCTTACCTCCTATGGCCTCCCCACTGGTGACCTCACAGCCCTTCCAGTCCCCATTCCCCCTCAAACCTCTCGGAGTCAGAAGTCAGAGGTCAGGTAAGCCCAGACTGGCCTAGCCAGGAAACTTTCCCATCTTCTGAACAGAAAGGTGCTGGGGAGGAGGGGCAGGAACAGCAGGCCTCCTTCATCCTGTGGGTACCTCTCCTCCCTATCTCTCTCAGCTGGGTTCCAGAAGCAGCGCATGAGGAAGCAATGCTATTAGCAGCCTTAATATGCTTTCGGTTAGATTGTCTTTCCAAGAGCCCTTTCCCCAAGAGTCCCTGACAGGAAGCAGTCAGTAATTCAACCTCGACTCTGCTCCTTTAATGGCTCCTCAGCAGAAAGGCAAAGCCACACCCCATCCCAAGCCCTCCCCAACACCTGGGAAGAGCCCTGCACCTACTCATGTGTGACCAAATGTACACATGTGCTCTGAGGCCAGTAGGCAGGCCTGGACAGGTGAGGGCACCATGAGCTCTGCCTGCCATGGGCAACACTCCTTGGGTAAGGGGCCAGGTAGACATGATAAGTAAGTGGGAAATCGAAGTCCCATATTTACTCACAGTGAAGCATCAGCATTTCCTACACTGAAGCCAGAAAATGAGGACAGTAGCTCACCTCATACAATTTGTGAAAACAAGCCTGTATGCAAGCCGTCTGCCACAGACCATGTTGGTGGGTGCCTGCAATAAGGAGGGAGGCAAGGGGAACAGAAGGACAGGCTAGAGGAAACTATTTCAGCCCTCTTCTCAGAACAGTCAGACTGGCTAGGATCTCCGTCAAAGCCCTGGCCTACGTGGAATTGTTCTCCAAACCCTAATGGAGGCCCTGTCTCTGCTCACCACTCTGCTGCTTACTCATGCAAGAGTGAACAGAAAAGCAGGAGATTCCTAAGAAAAATAGGTCATCTGCCTGAGGCCGACTGGACTGGCACCCGTGGGCAGGGCCCTTCAGGGTCCAGGCTACGTAAGCTGCCTCTCCAACCCAGCACTCTTTCCCATCTTCCCAGGGACCCAGCCCATCTCTGCTCTGGGGTGTGCTGGATAATGGGCAATGGGTGCCAGAGCCACTGGAAGACAGGCCCCCTGTCAGCCTCTCCAGGAGCTCTGCCTGGGTTTGTCCCCCCCCCCACTTAAGCTTCTCTCAGGGACCTCAGACAACTGAGCTGAGCCTCCAACTTTGAAAACTTCTGGGCTGCCTAGACTCAGGTGCAGAGCCGGAGGATAAGAAAAGCAAGACATCTGCTCTGAGTCTAGTCTCACTGCTACCCACAGCACTTAAGAAGGGAGTGACCCCATCTCATGCCTGTAGATGAACTACCCTGTCCTGCTGCATTCCACACATGCACAGATATACACACACACAGGCATGTGCACACACATACAGACACACGTACATGTGCATAGTACACACACATGCAGACATGCGCACACCTCCAGACCACTTTCACCAATTACAGTTCTTTTCACAATTCAGATCCACTCTTCATATAAGCTGCTTAACCCGTCCTAGGGAGCAGACTGAAGAGAACCACTCTCCTGAGACCCTAAGCTTCAGACTGAAAAAAAAAACAAACCCACAGGATGTGGCAGGGAGAGAGATGTTCATGGAGATATGCGGTAAATCTCAAGCCTAGCCCCCTTTAGGGTTTATCTCCCAGCCCTTTTTCCTGGGCAAGGCACGCAGAAAGCCAGAGAAAGAAAAGGCCAAGGGAGAAGAGACAGCAGCAGGCCCAGTTCTGGGAGCCACGCCCTGGCTGGGCGGGCAGAGAGGAGGGAGAAAACACAGGCATGGGGAGAGAGCAGTGCCAGTAGCCAGGAAAGAGGGAGGGCAGAGATGCAGGGTTTCAGCATCTCCCCAGCTAGGCAGCCTCTGCTTCTTGGATAACCAGATACTGGCTTTCTGTCTCAGAGCCATAAACATGAACCATCCAGCTCTGGGACCTGACAACTCCAAGTCTAGCACATGTTGGGCCTCAGGCCAGCAGCTGAAAGCTGAGTCTTCTCACAGCCCCTCCACCATGCTCCTTCTAACACATCCCCTCCTCAGCTTCCCCCAAGGTACAGCTGTCAGACACACCCCTGCCTCTAGTGTGTGTGTGTGTGCTAGGGACACGCACATGCATGCACACACCACACCACTTGGCCACTTCCTGAGCCAAGTCCTTCTTAGCTGATAAGATGTCCATGAGGTCTTGCTAGAAGCCTCTAGGTCTAAATCTCCCTCCCATCTTATTTACCAAAGGAACATAGGGGCAAAGTCAAGCAGAGAGTAGAGGGCACTAGTCCAGCTACCAAAGAAATGTGAGTCAGAACCCCACTTTATTTGGGTATGCTGTAGTCATGGATAACCCAACCACAGAATCTGTGGTAGACAGAAGGATGCAGCCTTGGGAATCAAGGCCCAAAGTCAGTCAAGCATGACCCAGGGTCCTCCCTTGAGTTTGCTCAGCAAATGTCTGGGACGCTGAGACTCCAGTCACTATTTTCCAGGTTCCAGATACCTCTCCAGTTTCTCTCTTTTCCATACCCTCCCCAACCTCTCCAGTGATCTCAGCCCCTCCAGACACACAATTGAAGTCAAAAGGGGGAGTCCATCCTTACCTCTGTCCATGCCCAACAATGCCTAAGGGGCCCATTGTCCCCTTGCAACCCCTTTGCTAGAGCAGCCCCTGCTTTAGGCAAACCCTAAGAATGGCATCTTGAAGTCCCTCCCACTCAGGAATCTCCCCGGAAGTCACCTCTGCCAGTCAGAGAACAGCTGAGCTCTCACACAGAGCCAGCAGTTGAACACTGTTGGTATTTCTCACTCAAGCAGGCGCCTGCCACACAGGTCCCCTTTCTCTCCCCGCAGAGACTATGAGGCTATGACCTGCTAGTCTCCCAGGCTCCCCATGTCCTTCCCTCAAGCCTCTGGCCACTGACAAAATTCCAGTTTTGCAGATTTTTCGAAGGCTTTCCAAGCAGCCTGGAGGCCTGCATCCCCTCCACACATCAACCTAGGCTGCAGATGGATAAAAGGTTCTCCCCGAAGGAGGTCAGCCCATGAAAGGATACTTGGTTCCTGATAGAGGCAGCCTTCTGAACTTCCCCCTAAGGCACTCCCAAGCCCCAGTGTCCTGAATGGCCAATGGGAAGAAATTGAGAAGGGGCCTGGACCCTCAACGATAATGAAATAATAATATAACAATAATAATAATAATAATAAATGTTGACATTTATTGAGTACTTACTATATAACAGGTAGCCACTCATTTCTTTAGAGCACTAATGTTCACAAAGAAAAAAAAAAAACCTACGAGCTCATCCTGTTAACTCCATTTTCCATTGAGTCAAGTGACATTTAGAGAGCAACCTGTCCAAGGTCACAGGACCAGCAAGTGGCAGGCCAGGATTTGAATCCAGGTCATTTGACTCTGGTCCTAAGACTTTAACCACCACACATAGAGCCTCTTTAGGCTAAAAAGACCCCAAGACTAATAAGGAGCGGCAGGCTGGGGTACATGTCAAGCTATCCCAGACAGAAGGACCTCTCCACATACAGAAAGAAAGCATAACCTTCATTCTCAACAGCATTCAACATTGGGAGATTGTTCCTTCTGTCTGGCCATTCTATATGTTCCTGCAATATAAACTCATGTTCCTTTATTCTGTCCTTAAACTTGAAAAAAGTCTATTCCCCTCGTCCTGACTTGTCAGCTTTGGAGGCTATTTCAGAGCCTCCCTTCAGTGTCTCTTTTTTATTCAAAGATCCCAGCACGTCCTTCTGTGCTTTCAGTGACAGTCCCATAGCAGGAACATACCAAGAAACAGAGGGGTGGAGGACGAGGGCATTGGAAGACTACAAGGAAATAAGAGAAAGGAGAAGACTGAGGCTACAGACAGATTCTCAGGCACAACTTGACCCACCTCACGACCATCTCCATTCCATAAACTCCTGCAGTCTCCCTGGCCTCAGTTTTCCCACCCGACAAATGGAGAGTTTCAAAACTATTCAGCTCAGCATACCATTTAACAAAATCACCCCTACCTTAACCCTGCTCTGGTTCTGTTTTCAGACCACCTCTTGCCCCCACCCCCACCCCAACCCCGCGCAAAAAAAATTGTATGGGAGATATTTCATTCCAGAAACTTTCTCAAATCACTTCACCCCTCTCTCTTACACATCCCCAGACAAGGTGATGAGAGGACCCTGTAAAAGGCGCCTCCTGCCCATCCTTTCTGCCCTCCTGCCTACCCCTCCTGCCCTAGCGCCGCTAGGAGTGGGTTCTCTTCCTGGCGGGTCCTCCCTGCTGCCTTCCACCCATCCACCGTTTCTCTTTCGCAGCCATCTCCTCCGGGCTTGTGAACTTGCCCGCGGCTGGGTCGTGTCTGTGCGCTGAGAACCATGAGCTCAGAGTCCTGGCACCCTCGAGCTCCTCTCCTACTTCCATACATGGGCCGAGAACTCCGGGTGCCACCCAGAGGCTTGTAGGTCGTTTTGCCCGTCTCCAGAGCAAAAGCCCGCGCGTTCACGCGCGCATCACCCAACTAGCTGCGTTGGCTTCCTTTTAGCCTCTTCCACAGCTCAGACGGGAGAAAAGGGAAGGAGAAAAAACCTCTCTCTGCTCCAAGATGCAGCAGTGGGGACACCCTCCCCCACTACCCTTGCCCCCAGGCACCTCAGCCTCGTAGCCTGGGAGGACTGAGTGGGGTTGGCCCGGCTGAGGCGCGCTCCCAGGGAACTTTTACCTGACAGGGACCAGGTGCAGCTCAGGCTCGGGCGCCTGGCAGGGCTAGGCAAAACTGGACACTCCTCAGAGCCGCCGAGGGACCCTCGCGCTTAACCAGCTCTTTTACTCTCTCGAGGCTCTGTGCGCCCCCAGCTCTGCGAGGAGAATCCGACCTCCGGCTGCCAAGACGTGTGGTCAGGAGGGGCGCGAGCTGAAGCGGTGGGCGCCCGCAGGGCGGACAATCCTGTCCCTTAGCCATGGGTGCCGAGAATCCCAAGGCTTTGGGTCGCGCCTCCCGGCAAGGGCCGATCTGCAGAGCGGTGGCGCTGCGCGGGGCGCGAGCGTGCTGCAGCCTGCCCGAACCCGCAAACTCCCCGCAGCCAGAGTTAGGAAAGCTGCCGACTCCCCAGCGCTGGGGGAGGCGACTGCTCTGGCTAAGGCAAGGGACTCGGAAAACCGGTGTGAAGCCCTATGGCCGAAGATGGGCAAAGTCGTCCTCTATCCCAAGGGGTCTTTTCCCGAGTGCCCGGCAGCCGATGGGCTGGGGCCCCTTCCCGCCTGACCCTTCAGCCTGCTGCCCCCGGCCCTCCCAGGCTGTGCCCGGAGCGCGCCTGACCGGACCCCGAGCCTCGCCCGCAGAAAGGCGCGGCGCTTGGCGGGGCCTGGGAGCCAGAGGCGGAGAGGAAAGGACTGAGAGCGCCTGCAGGGGCAGAGCAGGGACGCTGCACTTCAACTCACCTTGAGCCGCAAGACCTCGGGTGCTGATCACACTTGCTATCAAAGTGGCCACATACCAAATCATAGTACTACCGCGCGCCAGCCAGGAGCCTCATCCTATCGCAAAGTGCCTCTGCGCCGCACACTTCTCGCCCGAGCGCCTGCTCACGCCTGCTCGTGCCCGCCTACGCCCCGCGCCAAAGCTCCTGCAGCCCTGGCGGCCCGCTCCCCATCCCTCCGCGGCTCCGCTCGGCTCGGCGCGCAGCCTCCCCGGCCCCAGCGCAGCGGCACCTGCACTACCAGCCCAGGCAGAGCGCAGCCAGCACCACGGTGAAGCCTAGCCGGGCCAGGCCTCCGGGACCACCCCTTCCCCCCGCCCATTGGTCACCGCCCACAAGCCTCGAGGTCTATTGGCTCAGAGGTCTGTCCGTCACGGCGCGGAGGCGAGTCTATTTCAAGGTGCGTTGAAGTGTGGTGAGCACAGAGCCGCAGAATCATGCGCATTGCCAGAGAGAAGGCGTTGTAGCGGCTCTGCTCTGTTCTCTTTACTGCTCACACTGCATGGCAAGTTTCTGGTAAAGGAAATGGTAGCTTCTCTGCTTGATAACGGGACCCTGGGAGTCTCAATTACCCCTGACAGTTCTGAGGGGACGTCTCCCCCGCCCATCACTACGGGGAACCCAACATTCGGCGTTGTTTCCATCCAGCTAAAAGCAATTCCCGGGAGGACGATGCTGATTCAATAATGGGGAAACCCAGGAACGCGCAGCCTGGGAAAGCTCGGGAACGTCCTTCGCCGGAGATCTATTCAAAGAGGTCACGCACAAACTCCCCCACCCCCACTCCCTTCCACACACGTACATGTTTCCCTCTGGAACGCACTCCCTTCTACCCAAAGTGATGTTAAGCTCCATCCAGTCTGAAGGCAGGGGAATGACTAAAATGACCCCTGAAAGTCGCTCAGATTTAGAATGAGTCATTAGCTCAACTGCAGGAGTGTCACAGACCCCCTCTGGAACATACCTACTCACACTGCCACCCCCAAAGCAGGTCAATGTTCCTCATCATTACTAAATCTCAACTTTGAGCAATGAAAGTTTTTTTCTTTCTCCTATAAAAGGCTGCCTCCTCATGCTCAAGATTCCTCCCCTCCCCACCTAATTAGTAGCCTAAACTCCATCTCAGCAACATAAAACTAAGGTGGATTTGGGGAGCATTTTAGGGGTCTGAGACAGAGGAACGCAGGGAAAGGAAAAGGGGACTTCTTATTCCTATGGAAGAAGACAGATGAACAAATGAGAAGGACTTTATACTTCCCAATCTCGCTAACCTCTCTTCATCCCTTCCTCCAGTATGGTTGCATTTGCAGAAGAAATAAATGAGTGTCATGGAAACATACTATAAACAATCACCTCGCACCAGCGTTCTGAGGCTGCGGTGAAGACGGCTGTTCTTTCAGGAGTGCAAGCAATGATGTGAGTGGCATAGCTTCCTAGGATGGGCTTTTGGCCAAGGAAGGAAGACAGAGGGATAGTGAAGGAGAGCTTAGGAATTTCATCCCCTCAAAGCACTTCTTAGCCACAAAGCACTAGCTCTAGGACATGAAGCTCCCAACAGAACAAGAAGGGGAATTGCTTCTGGGAACATACACATTCACACAAATAGCATACGTTGAACCCTGGAAGAACAGCCTTCCCTGAAACCTGAACCTTCCTAACTCACTGCCAGCCAAGAGATGGAAAGATGGAAAGATGGAAAGTGGAGCAGAAAATACATTGGTAAAGGTTTAAAATTGGTTGTAATCTGAAGAACCTGAACCCACGAATAATCTCCTACTCTACCAACCCACTCCAGTCATACAAACATACTCAAGATGCATAACTCTGGAGGCATCTTTCACTGATCCACTGGTTCTCTTTTTCTGCTAAGATGCCTTTCTTAGGGATGTGAAGTGAGTGAGTTGGAAGCTCTAGGCCCCCACTGATAGACTAATTTCAAGCTAGCATACCCAATAACGACAAGTTCACCCTCAACACACACACACACACACACACACACACACACACGCATGCATGCTTTCCCAAGTTCCTAGAGCTATAAATCTTATTGAGACCCATTGGCAGAACTGGTGATAGCAGGATTCTTCTTTCAAAACCTCTAGGCAGCTAACTAGCCTAGAGAGAAATGATGAATTATTAAGGCCTAGCCCCAGTTCCTAGCCCTTTTTAGGTACCAAAAAGCCAGAGGAGTGAAAAGCATATGTTCTCAGAGAAACATTCTTCTAGTGGCCTGCAAGGTAAAAGAAAAAATAGAGCCACTCTCACCATCATCTTGATTGTGTTTGCTTGGCTGTCTGTTTTGTCCTACTTGGTGTGGTAGTTTCTGCTAGGGAATTAAAACTGTCAGGGGAAGGCAGGAAAACACATAAAGAGCTTAAGAGTATGAGTTAGGTTGGGAAGGGCTTCAAAGGAACTATCTAAAAAGGATACTCAATTTCATCTGAATAAATCTATTGGAAATGGAGTGGAACAAAGGAGTGAATGCAGAAATTTTATATACAAATGAAGAAGTTAGCACCGTCATCAGACATGTCTCAGTTTGGATTCATATCAGCTCAAGAAGGACATGCTATATTAGGTCACAGTGAGGAATAAGACCAACTAAGTCTTTCCCTCTTAGCATGTGGTTAATCTCTGGACCCAGAAAGGATAGTAGACCTTCCTTGGCATGGACATCTCCATTGGAGGATTGAAGGTGAGCATGGATCCCAGCTGTCCAAGAGGGACATGAGAGAATAACATGAACTACTCCATGAGCAGCTCATAGGTGTACCTGTTTAGTCATTGATGTCACTAATAAATGCAGTGTATGTGCATCATATATGGCAGCATATGTCATCCCTTTTACATTTTAGAACTATGAAATGCTAGTCTTATCAGTTACTCCATGAAAAACCACACATAGCCACCATCCCAAGTGGAGGATAAGTGAGAAAGGTGGCTGACAAAGCCTTAAGTCTAAGGAAAGGGAAACCATCCTTACTCCTTCTCATATCCACTGAGCAAGTAGGACTCAAAAACAATGGTTCTCTCATGAATCACCTCTTATCCTCCTCAGAGGTTCCAGACCTCTTTGTAGAATCTAGATTAAGAGAGTTGTTAGGACAGCTGCTCGTGAGGAAAAGAGGCAGCTCTAAGTCAAAACAATTTACCTAAAATGAACACCAGAGATCACCTTGAGTGTTTATAGAATTCAGAAACTATATCAGTTATCTTGCCATATATATAAAAAAAAAATCCCAAAATGTAGTCACTTAAAACAACAAGGATCATTTGTTTGCTCACAAATATGCAATTTGGTCAGGGCTTGGTGGGGACTTCTCTTCTCTACTTCATATGACATCTGACCAACTGGGGGATGGAAGTCATACTTTCAAGATGGCTCACTGACATGGCTAGCAAATACATGTTGGCTGTTAGCCAGGGCAAAGAACTGTAGTCCTCCATATGGGATTCTCCACAGGCTACTTAGGCTTCCTCACAGCATGGTGGCCAGGTTCTAAGAGCCAGATTCCCAGAAGAACCAGGTGGAAGGTTTATTATCCTTTATGTCCTAGCTTTCGAAGATGCAATGTATCACTTCCGCCAAAGTCAAAGCCCTGTTCCAATTCCCAGAAAGAGAATATAAACCCCTACCTCTAAATAGGAGCCCAGTCTACATCCCATTGTATGAAGAGATCGTGGGATGGGAGGTTACACTGCAGCCATTTGAAAATGATACAGTCTGCTGTGAAAACAGACTTCAAAATTTATACAAAAATGAACTCTTGCAGAAATCCCTAGAAAGAAAGAGTTTGCAAACAGTATTTAGGTCTTAGAGTTTTCTCACTTTAATCGAGCTGCTGCCACCAGTCCCAGGAACACTGGGAAGTAAGCTTGACATTGTAAAATTCTAGCCCATTTGCAAAGTAAATTCTTTACTTTGTTTTTTTCTTCATACAACAAAGACCAATCAGCATGTTTTAAAAGAATTTGCAAGGAAAGAAGAAAATTAAAGAAATTGGATTTCCAAAATATAAATATCTAATCTTAAGATCTGATACAGGAAAAGTGGAGAAAAGCTTTGCAGGATTCTCAAACTTCCTTATCATAAGAATTTTCCATCTAGGCTCAAAATGCTCACAGAACTTTGCAGGCACTTTGTTTGGCTTCTTTCTCTTCCAGATTCCTGTTTGTCTCTTGGGCAGGTGGTTTATGGTTATAAGTTGTTTTTCTGGACTTGAGTAGCTTTTCTAAGAGTCCACTTGGCTCTCTCCAACAATAAATTCCTGAAGACTTTTTCTTATTAAAACTCAAACTTCATTTTGATTCAAATTTCCCAGAATATCCAGTGTTCCTTACTCAGTTGCAGTTCCCCTAAAGACTACATCTTTGGTTGAGTGTAGTGTCTGCTCCAGAGACAACTCCATTCTTACAGGCTTAAAACCCGTCCACACCATAGGATCATTTTATAATATCTCATCCAGATGAGTCCCCAAGCATTGGACAGAGGGTCTATCAGACCATCATTACAAAGGGCAGCTAACATTGCTTAATACACTAACCATCATTACCATGAGAAGGAGGAGATGATACTCTCCCACAACTTGCCCATGTATCTACAGAGCAAAATTCTCTCACACTGAGCCTTAAGCTAGAGTTCTTATAGCATGCTTGTATCATTTTACATAGAAATTAATTGATAAAAAACCAGTTCCTGGAATTTTAGCCAAACTGTATCATTTGTCTGGATAAAAGAGAACAAGTCCTTGCTCAAGAAGAAAGTATGTTCGTAGTTTATGAGCTTATCTGAAAACCAGACAGACAGCTTCTCTTAGCCATATCAACCCCACTACTCTTTCTTCTTGGTTTTCCAGGCCATCTCTGAACAATCTCAAAAGATGTGTTTTATGTTTTTGTGGCTTATCTAAGAATGCAGAAAATAGGTTCTCTACTTTGCACCAAATCTTCTACAGAGTTTTAGGAAGCCCTAATGACAGCCCTCCTTGTGAAGTGCCCCACAGGTATATGCTGCCATCAGTCTTCAGCAAACTATCACCTTGCCTCTGGCTGAATCATAGAAAATGTGATTTGCTGGGCTCCCAGACAATCAGGATCACACGAAGTGTACCCTCACCTGCCCAGAGCTAAAGGCTCCCCAGCAAGTTGCTGCAAGAGGTGGGCAGCAGTGGCCCCCACTTACACACTCTGGCATTCAGGAGTCTAATAGATAGCTAGGAGTCAGGGCTCTGCTGAATCATCCCAGCTCTGGCCCAAGTAGGCTGGGGGCCTGTGTCATTCTTTTGTTTGAATTATGCTTTCTCCATCTATGGAAGGGACAGTATAAGGTAATAGGAATGAAGGTCTGCAAAGGAGAGAAATCTAAAGGTTCTTATGTGCTATTTCTCTGTCACAGACTCTCCAACAGTCTCAAGTAATAGTCTAGTTCTGTGTCCCTGTTACATTATGTAGGAGAAAAAGTGAACCTGGCCTTATCCCAGAGTTTAAAGATTCTTGAATGGCCAGGAATTCTAGTATAGTATAGAAGCTTCTGCAGAAGCACATGAAGTCATGGATTGGAGCCACTGTCATCACTGAAATTGGCAAAAGGTTGATGTTAACAGAGTTTCAAGCAGGTACAGGGAATCAGCCAAAGAACAACTCATGCTAGAAATCAGTAAATGGAAAGATCAGGGACCTAGGCTCAAGAAGCACCAGAAGAAGGAATTCTCCAATTAACAAGTAGCCACAGAACCCAATATGCAGTCAGCACTGTGCTAGGTATTGAGAAGGACAGGAAAGTGAAAAACCACAAACCTTTATCACTCAGAAGCTTAGCATCTAGTCAGAAAGGTAAGGCTAACCATTTGCACGACACTTAATAAACTCTGTCATACATGGAACTAGAGAGAGATTGTGGCCCAGGCTTGAATTGCCATAGAACCTTAAGAAGGTGGAGATAGTAGAGATAGGTAGGAGCTGAGTGAAAGAAGTGGGATATGCACTAAATCTTAAATAAAGGAAAGGAAAAGGCTGAATGAATACAGCAAGGTACTGCAGTCCAAGGGAAACTGCTGGCTTATAGTCACCTAAGGGCAAAAAAGCTAGTCTATCTAATTTACTGCTATCTAGTACCCTGGTGCCACCAGGTAGTGGGTGTTGAGTAGAGATTTATGGGGAATTACCAAAGTGGAATAGGTGGCATGGCTGGCAGGTCCATGCACAAGGAGTAGGCTTCCATGTTTAGAGCAGAGACTGTGTATAGGGAAAATGAGGGAATAAGTCAACTAGAAAAAGGTAAGGAGGAAGAGTTGGCAAATAGGAGTAACTCAAGTGTATGTGGGTTAATTAGAGAGGTAAGGAGGGGGGAGGTGAGAAACAGGTCTGGGCCTTTTAAAAGTTGGGGAGAAAACAACTCTCTTGGCTCAAATAAAACCAATGGGTAAAGAGGTGGGGGACAAGGAGTGACAAAAGGCTCAGCTGATGGTGTGGGAAAGAGCTGTGCTTCTGTTTTGGACCCACAGATGGATAGACTGTGAGTGGGGGAGGAGAATAAGCTCTGGAGCCACAGCTGGAGGGCTTCAGGGGGTCTATTTCTGGCACACATTCGACCCAAGACCTCTTATTCTTGGACCCTCCACACTTAGTTCTCAACCCCCACACAAAAGGGCCTTGTGCATGAGTGCTAGAATATGCAAATGAAGCTTTATTCGATTGCCCCCACCCCTCACTTCCCAGAGCCTTGGCATGAGCATCGCTCTACCAGGTGCAGGAAACAGAGGAGCTGTTGCAGGAAGAGAGGACCAGAAAGGAGCCAGAAGTCAGATGGAAACATCAGCCCTGCTCTCTCCTTCTCCAGATCCATTACCCGCTGCTGCCCTCCTCTGACTCTCCCCCTTAGCCACTCTCCTATCCTCATCCCCTACCCCTTTGTCCTGTCCCCATCCGTATTTCACTGCTCCCTCTATTATGAGACCTCACTTCTCAATGTTTTTGTTCTTCTCTTCCTCTCTGTTCTGCCTCCTGTTGGTTTTCAGAGTGGTATGGAGAGCCTAGAAACATAACCAGATTGATTTTTGTATGAAATATCCATGACAGAGGGTACCACAGCAACAAGTTTCCATGGCACTTGGACACAGATAAATATGGTATAAAGGAGTGATTACTGGACTGAGAGTCAGAAGACCTGAGTCACATCCCTGCCCTATCTTACCAACACCATATCCTTAATCAAGTTGTGTAACTTCCCTAAGCCCCACTGGGAATTTCATAAATGTCCAGCCATTTATTCAGCAGCTGGCTGAATAATATATATACAAATATATACAAATATATATTGAGTACATATAGTGAGCCATGCACTTTACTATATTGCAGGCTGAGTAATACAGACATGGTTTCTACCTTCACCAACAGAGCTTACAATTAATAGCCCATAGGGTTGTTTAGAAGAATAGAGTGAGCTAAGGGATTAGCACAGTGGCCAGTCCATTGTAAGTGTTCAAGAGGTACTGTGCACAGAAGGTATACCAGAAGCCCAGTGAGAAGAGCAGTCTGGCCTCTATATCCCCCATGGGATGCAGCTGTTACTGCACTGGTTCAAATTAAAAGATGATGCTGAACTTCTAACCTTGCTTGCAGCCCAACATCTGTCTCTAGATGGCTAGAAACTAGGGAAAAACATGGGATAGTGCAGAATCATCAAACACAGGACTGCTCAACCCAGAAAGGCCCACCTATATGGAGATCTGGTATGTATGCTTGTATTCTTGGGGTATAATGGGAGAAATATATAAATAGTGATGGAAACTATTGGGGGAGGAAGAAGAATTCACCAGAGCCCTGACTTTCTGAGGGCTTAGAAGCTAAGCCCCCTTCTCCTCCCTTTCTAGGAAACCAGCTTGGAAAAGCCCGTGGACTAGGGGGTGTTCACAGCTGCCAGGGAAGCCTAGGGAAAGAGGGTTCTGTGGTGGAAGGCCAGTTGAGGCACTGAAAGAGAGTCTCATAGGGAATCCAGGACAATGAGCTGATAGAAGAGGAATGTGGGGAGAAGGGGGATGGAGGGGCAGGCTGCCCCGAGGCTGCTTTCCTGGCAACTTCCCAAGGTTAATCAAGGGGCACCAAGAAGCCTCTGCAACATTCTAACAAGAGGAAGGCCTGGTTTGAAAAGAACATTTGCTGTGGGGAGAAGGGGCCTTTCTCTGCCCTAGGCTGCTGTTCCTTTGTGGAGGTTCTTTGAGGCATGAGCTCCATGAAACAGCGTGGGATTTGGGGCCAAAGTGCATAGTTTGCAATTCATCATCCAGGCAAATGGCCTACCGTGGCCGACAAGAAGAGAGTCAAGCGACTAGTTCAGCTGCCTTTGGGCCTCTGAGATGACGGTAACTAGGGAATCTCTATTCATGGAATTCCAGAGTCTGACTGTATCCCATGAATTATGAGTGTTTTAGAGAAGAGCACAAAGGGCTAGAAGGGGAGAAAGCTTAGTATTAACTGAAAATTAGGCAGTACCTTTAGAGGGATAGAATTAGGGATGGGGTCAGGAGCTGATAGTATAGGAAAAAAATGTTGATACTTTTCAAGCTCTGAACGAGTGTATGTCATATGCTCATGCGTCACAAGTTTAATACACTGACCCATAGTTCATGTGTACATGGGGAGTTCCATACTAGGACTCCCAGCTTAGATTCGCCCAGAACGTTCTTCTTGACCCCAGTGCCCAGTTTGCCCTAGGCATCATCATAATTCTTGTCTCCAGGGTAGCCAGCTCCTACCTCCCCCATCCCACTTGTTATAGACACTAGGTAACAACCACCAGCAGGTGGCGCTAGCAGGAGCCTCATGTAACCAATATTGGCATTAAATGAAAACAAATACACGTTTCTGGAAGGAAAAGCGATCATGCTGGTGCATAACCCTTCTTACTGTGTCTGAGGCTGAGAACCAGTAAATGGATCTACCACGAGTACCATTCCTAAGGAAGAGGAGAGAGAGGCCAAAAGATTGAGATAGAAAGGGGAAGAGGAAGCAGGGAGTCAGCTTCTGTGTGGGCTTTCGGAGATTTGGACATGTATGTGCTCATGTGTTGATGTTTGCAAGCACATTGAATGTTGTACCTTAATGCAGGTAGGTTAGTTTTGTATCAGTATATATGGAAGAAGTAGTGTGAATAGGCTTGAGTCTGTAAAGGTGTGTGTGTGTGTGTGTGTGTGTGTGTGTGTGCGCGCGCGCGCGCGCGCGCTGCATGTGGTATGGCTCCAGGAGGGATAAAGATTAAGCGAAGCAAACAACTCCTAACAACTACAGTACCACCAGCACCACACACACCACAGTTGTTAGCCTCCTCCACACACTCTCCACACCATACACACTCCAGGAACATACACCACACTCTCACACCACCCACGCAGACAGGTGCTGTGCTGCCACTTACAGACCTGCCCACCCACCCACTTTCACACGTATATACAGGCCTTGAGTAGAACCATATAGATGCAGGCAAGACACACATCGACACACAATGGCTCTGCACACACATGAACATGACTTGCATATTCTGTGCTGTATCTGTAAATTCTCAGAGCTCCCCACTCCAGGAAAGGGGTGAAAGGCGTTATTAGAGAGTTGATACTCCTATCCTGTATAACATCCTAATTTCTGAATTTCTAGAGGTCCAAAAAAATGTATGAAATCCAAGAGACCCCTCATCAGGGAACTGTGGGAGTGGAGAGAACGCTCTCTACACAATCCTCTGCTGGAGTGTGAGCAGCAGCGATACCTCCCCGCCTCACCGGTCCTGCTGAGGACTCAGCACTGTGAACAGCGCCTCAACTAGCACAGACCCGATGCCCCAGAGCAGTTCCCATATATTCAGGGCACCGGAGCTCCCTTACCTGCATCAAGAAGAACAACTGAAGTCAGATACGTTCAAGTTCCAACTCCTTCAACTTTGTAGTCTTATAAACAGGAAATAAAAATGCCTGCCTCTCAGGGCTGTTGCGAGCATCAAATGACTTGAAGACCATATAGCCCTCAGCACTGTGCCTGGCACATGCTAGAGGAAACTCTCTATATGTGTAACAGCTGCTCTGATTTCCATCCTCATGACCTTCCAGATAAGGAAGTGAATAGTCTGTGCAAAGAATAATCAATTTTCTTGGTAATATGGCATTTCCATGTCGCAGGACTATGAGCTAGGTGAACTGGGTTCAAGGCCCAACCTTGCCAAATTGTAGCTCTGATACGTAAACAAATAACCCCATCTGAGTTTTAGTTTCCTCTTTTATTGA
This sequence comes from Eonycteris spelaea, assembly GCA_003508835.1. Classification (NCBI taxonomy): domain Eukaryota; kingdom Metazoa; phylum Chordata; class Mammalia; order Chiroptera; family Pteropodidae; genus Eonycteris; species Eonycteris spelaea. The sequence goes on along the minus strand of PUFA01000288.1, from coordinate 1,417,533 downwards.
CCTGGAAATATAACAGCTAACACAAATTGAGCTTTCCATGTGCCAGGCCCTGTTATAAATGCTTTAAAAAAATGAAATCATTGAATTCTCATGACATTAAATGGAGTGATCTGTTATTGTCCCCATTTTTATGAGAAGAAATGAAAGCACTTGCCAAAGATCATGCCAATTGTGGAGGCAGAGACAGGATTGGGACCTAGGCAGCCTGCCCCCAGAACTGGTGTTCTTAACCATGACACTATACTGCCTCCTCCATGGTGTGTCATGTGCATCAAATGACATTATGAGTACAAAAGTAGTTTGAAAACTGCAAAAGCATTATACAAATATAAGGGTATATTGTTATGCATCCCAGCCTGGCTCATGTTATGAGTAATTGCACAAGAAGTGAGAACGGAGGTGAGTACAGGGAACAGGATGGGGATGGATTTCATCTGGGACTCATACATCACACCAAGAAGAAATGGGTAGAGGATGCGTCAAAGGGGGCAAGCAGCCACAAGCATCCTTGCATGGCTTTTGACTTTCTCCTTTGTCAATCCATTAATAGCTTGCATTACTACTTTACAGAACATAGAAGTTATCATTTTCAAGTCACCCTGAAATATTTCTCTTAATTCTAACCATTTTCTCATCAGCTTTCTCCCACCCCCTGCACCCTCCATCACTACTCTTTGGCCATGGTTTCTAGTGTTCCCTCTCCTATGTCATGCTTTATGATATATTGGGAGTTGCTGTTACAGGAAAACCACTGTTAAAGCCCAGGGCATCCTAGGGCAGGTCTCAGAAATACAGCTAAGTCAAGAGGCTCTAGAGCAGGTCCCTCCATTGCATTGAAAAGCAGGGCATGGTGACCAGGAATTCTGCTTGCAACTTACTTTAGGAAAAAGGAGACCTCTGGACACTCTCCTTGTTCTCCAACCCGACTCATACTGCTTCCTGGAGAAGATTCTGATTCTTAGAAAAGAATTATCCTACATACATGAGGAAAATCCCCATCTTTTGGGGAGCCCCATTGCCCTCATCCTTTGTTGTCTACCATATAAGACAGAATAGTCACTGACCAGGGTGGGAAGGTCCTTCAAACCTGTCACACTACCCCCATCTCCTACTCTTTCCCCACACTTTCTGTTTTTTCCAGAACCTTTTCTAGCCTACTCCTTCTTCCCTTCCCCTTCTGGCTGGTGAATCCACAAAGTTGTTTTCTCAAGCTGGCAAAAGGAACCCAGGCTTTTAATAGGAATGGCTGTTAGCAGTGCTATGAAGGCACCCAAGCACTCTCAGCTCTCCATTTTTCTCTTGCTCCTTTTCCATCTCCTATTGTGTTCCCCTACAATTTAATCTGGACCCCCTACTGCCTAAGAAAGATACAAGCTTCTCCTCTGAATTTTAAGGAATGAGATTCTTAAGGAGCCCCTACTAAAATTGAGGAGGCTGGATACACAGTGAGGGAGTCCCAGTGAACCCCAGAATAGCATGAGTTTTCAAAAAAAATTATCATTCTACCCACACTTCTGTATTCATGGCTTGGCTATTTCCCACTCTCTCCAGAAACTTTCCTTCTCTTTTCACCTGCCACAAGCAGACAGGATGCCCCATCACTCAGGTTTTCTCTTAGCTATCCCATGCCCTGAGCTGGAGCTAGCTGCTTCCTGAGATCCTCCCCTCTTCTCCTTTCAGCCCCAAAAGTTGTGTTTCTCTAAACATGGCTCCTGGATCACTTGTCTTAGAATCACCTGGACCATTTGATAAAATCTCAGATCTGGGGTTCACCTTAGATCCACTCTAAACTGAACCAGAACCTCTGGGAGTAGGACCTGAGAACCTGCATTCTACAAAACCTCTTGTGGCTCAAACTTACTGCAGTTTAAGGAACTACTACCTCAGTGTAGCAGGAACCAGCCTCCAATTCTGAGTTCCTTCCTTGCCATTAACCTTTACCCCAGGTGAGTAAAGGTCCCCATATACATGCATGCTCTGTGTCCCCTGGGAGAATCACTGATACTGGAGAAGCCCTGTTATAGTTCAGAGCTGGGTCTGGACTGTGAACCCAGCCCTACCACTAACTAGTTATGACTAGCTTGGGCAAGTCACCTGGCATGTGTGCTTCCATTTCCTGGTTTATAAATGGGGTACAATACTTGTTCTTTTACCTCATAATTATGTTGTAAGGTTCAAATGAGAAAAGCGAAAGCTTGTTGAAAAGCTAGAAGTCTGGAATAAATGGCATGTATTTTATTATTATGTAAGAGATTCATGGGAGTGAAAAATCGAGTATCTGTCAAGAGAGCCTGTTGCCACACTGTAGATCAGTAAGGGCAGAAACATGAAGCTTGGCCTGCAGTACCATCACTCCATGGGCTCTCTTTTCAGAGCCCGTCCTGAATCAAGTGGGGGAAAAGAAGGCTACATTGGCTTTATGTGTTCAAGGGAGAATTCTCCAGGTCCCCTTAAATGAGTCTCCTCTTAAACCAGTCTGCCCCTCGTCCACCAGCCCCATCAAGGGCAGTGGGCCCAGCCCTCTGCATCAGCTCCTCTCCTTCTAATTACTCTTCACACACTCTGGCGCCAGGCCCTCCAACCAAATTACAATTGATTCTTCACTCCTCCTGGATCAATGCCATCGACCTGGAACAGGGAGGACAAATCCAAACTTACCCTCTAGGAAACTAATGGCCCAGGGCAGCACCCAGCAGAGAGACCTGCCCAAACTCTGCATGTGCATGTGCGCGCACGCACGCACGCGCGCCCACACACGCACATGCACACACACACGCACACCCTTAAGAAGGTATATGAATGAGTATGTGCACAAACACACTGGGCCACACATTGATATTCACATATAGACACATAGTTGATATACATGCCTGGATACTCTCCTGAATGCCTACACAAAGACACACACACTCATAAATGGGACATTGGCTAGAAAAAGAGGGCATTTGGAACCACAGAAAGCATGCTCTGGATGAGTGATGAGCAGAATTCTAGCTCCTCAACAGCCCCCTCCAGCCTGCCCTCTAAGAGACACACTCAGAATCACGCACTGACTATGAGTCATGGTGTGGTGAGCCTGACATGCCTATGACACACACCTCAAGCAACTCTTCTGCCAGCTGTGTAGGACTCTGGCTCCCACTTCTCTGGGACGTGCCCTGCCTGCAAATCCCTTTGGGGGTGTTGGACAAGTGCCTGGCAACTTCCATACCAGACAGAATCCAGTATAACTCAGCTGGGCTCCCTCTACACCTCCATCCTCAGAGCAGCTTGGAGCACATCTGCACCTGAGGCCTCGAACAATAGGAAATGAGGTGCCAAGCTTTACAGAAGCCAAAGCAAAGTGACTGCCACCAGCCCACTCTCATCCAGTGTAGATATGGGGATACAAAAGAGAATGTCAAGTATAGAGAGATAAGGCAGAATGAGACTACTCAATACAACCCAAGCAGATGCCAAGGCCTCAGACTGCACTGCCCACTACCCTGCAACCAAGTTCTTATCCTCTCCTTCACACACACCCAGACCACTAGGCTCATGCCAAGTCCATCACTGGGTCAAGTCACAGAAACACAAAATATCAGAAATAAAAGAGCCCTTATAGATTATTAGGTAACTCCTCCCCATTCTCTTAATATCCAAATTTCCTTAATGACTTTCTCAAAAGGGCATTATCATACTAAATGTGTCTACTGGGACACTTTGGAGAATGGAGAACTCCCATCAAGCAGTTCTCTAGCTAAACAGCTCTAAAATTCCATCAAAGTCTTTCTCCCCTTAATGTCCACCAATTGCCACAAGGAAGCAAAGCCATTTAATTATAAATGGTTGGTCTTTCTACTGAAGTTTCTTACAAGAGGAAACACTATTTTCCACTTCTACTCGTAGTTCTAAATATGGAACTCTGTCCAGAGACTGATGAATGAGATTCCATGAGCACCACAGAGCTGTTCCACCTTGAGGAAAGGGGACTGGTCTTTTGTAATCTGCATGGATCAGTCATTGCTGCAGATCAACCCAGGCGGGGAGCGTAACTTCCCAAGCCTTTCTCTGCAGGGAAGAGTGCAGCTGTGAGCTGTGAGCCTATAGTGGCCAACACTCACAGAGCAGTTGGGGGTGGGTGTAGCAGCCCAGTAAAGAGACCTGAGAAAAGCATCTATCAGAGGTATAAAATGGCAAACGCACTACAGGTTCCCTAGAGTATAAGAATGGGACAGATGAGGTCAAGAGAAAGGTCCCTAACCAAGTTGCCTTTCTCCCCCATCAGCTGAGCCAGAGCTGGGCAAAGCAGATTCCCAACACAGCAACATGGTCACAAAAATAATTGGTTATGCTTACAAGTGGTTGGGGACTAATAATGAGCTTATTTATTAAGAACAGTAGAGTATGTTTTTTATTATATGCCAGAAACAGAGCTGGTGTTTAGGTTGCAATGAATTCCAAACTGTGTGGTGGGACTCGTGGGCCACCAAAAGGTACCACAGGTGGAAGACATTGGGGCTGTGCTCTGCCCAAAATGCTTTCCAAAGTCACGTCATCTTAGCATCTTCCCAGGAGTGACAGAGTGTCTGGCTCATCATCTTTTTGACCAGCCTTTAGGGAGGTCTAGACCTTCCTCCATAGCTGTAAGGCAGTGCTATTCCCTCTAGAAGCCATGGCTGGACATGTAAAGCGTTGGGTCGGGAATGCAGTGGCAACCCTGTAAAGACACAGCTAGCAGAGAATGAATCGCCTGAGCCAGTCCTTAGTAGTACCTTAGCCCAGAATCAGAAAGAGCAGAGCTGGCCATAGCTGGCCATCTCCAGAGAGAAGAGACATAGCCCAGGACATGCAGGATGACTTGGATCCTTGCACTTTGGCAAAAATAGACAATGCCACAGTGACCTGATGTGTGAGGTTCTCTGTCCAGGAGGCTGACATCAGGGCTATGTGCTACCTGCCTTGAGGTGGATCTCCAATCTTGGGGGCGGCGGGGGGTTCACCTCTAAGCCAGGAATCTCGAGTCCTACACCCCTACAACAGACTTATTGGAGATCAGAGTCACCCAACCAGGAAAAGAAGTACTCTGGAGAGTTCAACAGAAATCTTCTCTAACCTGGTCTACTTCCTCTGCCCTCAGCCTCGTTGGCTTCCCTGCTCCCTCCTACCTCTGCCTTTTAATGTCCTAATGGGCCAGGTGGTGATCATTGTTGGAGCAGAATTGACTCAAGAGACTATCTCCTCTGGCCAAGAAGAGAAAGTAACAACAATAGGTCCCAGAGAATCTGTCTGTCTGGAGACATTGGATGCCAGAACAATGAAACTCGCACCTGGCCCCCAGCCCTGGGTCCCTAATGTGGTGCCCTCACTCATTCCTAAGAAGACAAGATGGATGGTGGCTCCCTGATCAGTAGCCTGGCATCGTATGAATAATCATAAGACTGTCTTGTTTATAGGGTGACACTAAACCAGAACACTGAAGAAGGGGTGACATCGTACAATAGTTAGGACATTCCCTATATGGTGAGAAACTACTGGAAAGGAATTTTAGCTAAGAAGACAAGACTCAGGCTCCAGGGAACTAAGGGAGATGCAGATGACACAGGGTAGGGGTTGAACAAGCATAAGCATATAATCTGCTAGATCGACTGGTTGGCCCTATAAGTCTTTAGGCTAAAATCTGCCCTTATTACCTTTTTCATCCCTCATGTCCTCCAGCAAGCATCACCCACTTAACTCTTCAACTCCTTCTTACCTGAGTCATTTTCTTAAGCAATTACTGAAAACTGAAAATGCAAAAGACTTACTGAATTTTGGGTGATACATAGGTCAAGCCACTCATCCCCTACCTCTAGAGATTTACATCCATCTACTAGAATGTGAGGTGTTCTTTAATTACTACACATAAGTCATGTTAAGATAAAAGATAATGCTTGGTCAGGGACCCAGAGCCCAGCATGCCTAAGTCCTGCCATGCCACAGCTACTCTCAACTCCATCCAGACCCTGTAGTGTTCCTACAGATAGAGATGCATACGTGGAGGACAAAGTCAGAACAAGACTTGCTCTTGAAGTTTGTGCTGCAAACCTCAGAACAGCCCCTGGGGAGCAGACTACACACATAGCAGTCTTTTTTTGGCCAAGGATAGAAGCAGGCATTCTTTCTTCCTCTCTCTAAGTCTATGCCCACTCAACCAGAGAAGAAAGGAGAACACAAAGCAAAGCACAAGATGAAAGCATAGCGTTTTTTCTTAATTCCCCTTCTAGGAATCTACAAGTTTAAGACAGTTTACCAGTGGGAGAGAAGACAGTGTTAGGCCCCAGCATCCTGAGTCAAAAGGACCATATCTATAACCTCTTGGCCCCAAACCATCATTGCTCTTGGCCCACTGAAAACCATCTTCTTTCCACTTGCACATGAAATGAGCAAGTAATAAGGGAGCAGTGATATCCTGAAGTTTCCCCTGGTAGCCAGCATCCCAGAAAAACTGAGTCCCTAGGTCATTCAGCACTTCCCTGCACGAACATGTTAGGAATGGAATCTGACTATATTTCCAGTCTCTTCAGGGTCCTCTTACTTTTTCACCTGAGCTAACAGGATGAGAAGCCAAATTACTGATGCTGTGGGAGGCTTCAAATGGTGTTTCCTGTGGGTATTGTTTCCAGCCTAACATTGTATTAACATAGCTCTGCTTGGTGATTACTATATTATTATATATTAATCATAGGATAATGATGCACACTTACCCTCCTTCTCTCCTCAGTCTATTATGAGATCTCTCCTATATTATGAGGTACCACACCTGCTCTCCTGTAGCTGCACCCACATCCCACTCTCAGGGGCCAGCCTTGGGCTCAGCAGCCCTCCTTATAGGTAAAGTCAGAGGAAGACAATTTGCTTCTGTCCACATTCCAAACTAACAGTGTCCAAAGCCAGAGTTTGGAGCTCACATATCTTCACTACCCAATAACCCCTCATTCCTATCTCAGATGGAAAAGTCTAAGAAGCAAAATAAGGTCAAGAAGAAATGAAAGATAGTTTAATGGTTTGCTGGGATCCAGAAGATGGAGAAAGAGGCTGGGGCTTGTTAACTCATTCAGGTGCTGATTTCGCACTACTTTGTGCCAGTATTCATTTGTTCATGTTATAAGTATCTGTTAAGTCTTACTTGGTAAGTATTTTAGGCAGAGTAAACAAGACAAAGTTCTTACCCTCATAGAACTTCATTCCTTAAAGAAGATCCACGTCAGGCCTTAGAGATACAACAGTGAAAGGTCTTGGTCTTTGACCACCTAATGAGAACAGCCAAAACTGTCATTTAAAGGTACGGTCCAGGATCCCACTGGTGCACTGAAAGGGAAAAAGATGCCACAAAGAGAAAAGACTCACTCCCTGACCTCAAGGGATATAGAGCCACATAGGAAAACAAGTATAAATGAATATATTACAACTGCTGAAGCCAGGGAATGTGTTCCTGCCATGAGCCTAATGGAATTATCAGAGATGTCACTAAGTATATTTGCCCATTTCAGGAGTCAACCCACGCCTGTGATTTATACTTTACTCTTGAAGGCCTGTACATTTTTTCAAGAGTCCTTCTCTACCACACCAGTCATTTGTATATGCTTACCCACAATACAAGCAGGGCACAGAATATGATGCTGCCTCCTGGTATCTATACTTTTATATAGTCCTCTTCCTGAGCAGTGTTGCCAATAGAATACTATGGAAGTGATGATGTGTAACTCCCAGTGCTGGATCGTAAAGACATTGTGGCTTCCACCTTGGCCTCCTGAATTACTCACTTGAGGGAAGTCATTGCCATGACACGAGGAAACTTAAGTAGCCCTGAAGAGGGATCTACATGGAGAAAAACCAAGGACTCCCACCAAAAGCCAGACGCCATCTTGGCAGCCATGTTGTTGAGCCAGATCCTCTGGCCCCGGTCAAGCCTTCAGATGAAGGTAGTCAAACTGACATCTGATTACAATCTCTTGACAGAGCCTAGGCCAGGACCACCTAGCTAAGCCACTCCTGAATTTCTGAGCCTCAGTTACTACAGGAGATAATAAATGGGTATGATTGTTTTAAACTACTAAGTTTGGGGATGATGTGCTATGCAGCAGAGATAACTAATACATACTCCTCTCAATAAAATAGTTCCCAGAGCACAGCAGGTACTCAGGAAATGAATGAATGAATGAATGAAGCTTCTAGCAAAGGGACCATACATCAAACATTGTGACCGTCAGTAGGAAAGGAGGAGTGGTCATGGCAAGGAGAACCAATGTTCAAAACTTGAAAAGATAATAAACTTAACCCATAAAAATAGATAACAAGAACAGCCTTAGTATTTCATTTTCTTTAAATCAAAATAAATTGGCTGTAAGTCATCATGTTACCCAAGACCCTCTCTACTTCTACTTCAACCTCACTCAATAATCTGAGAAAGAACCCCACATAGGGAAAGAACCTCTACTCCCCAAATCTGTTATAGTCATGTCTGATGCCTTAAAAGCCACACACAGTGATTCCTTAAAGCCATGTTGCTCTACAGCTAGAAGAGACTTTCATGAGAGTCCCTGCGTCTAGAATATAGTCTCCCTGAAATACAATAAAGCCATTCTCTTCTGAGGTATCACTCCTCATTCACTTACTCATTCGACAAATATTTATTGGGTACTGTATTAGTCAGGGTTTTTCCAGATAAACAGAATCAATAGGGTACAGAGAGAAATATACAAATATAGGAGAGAAAGAGGGAGAGGGGGAGAGAGGGAAGGGAGAGGGAGAGGGAGAGAGAGGTGGGGAGAGAGGGAGAGGGAGAGAGAGAGAAAGAGGAGAGAGGAGAGAGGAGAGAGAAGAGGAAGAGGAAGAAGAAGAAGGAGAGGAGGAGGAGGAGGAAGAGGGAGGAGGAGGAGGAGGAGGAGGGAGGGAGAAGGAGAGGGAGAGGAAGAGAGAGTTAGTTTGGTTTTTTAAAATTGTATCACAGTTGGAGGTGTACATTCAAAATCTATAGCACAGACCAACAGGCTGGAGACCCAGGGAAGTATTGATGGTGCAGCTTGACTCCAAAGGCAGTCTGCTGGCAGAATTCCCTATTTGGGGAACCTAAGTTTTTTTCTCTTAAAGCCTTCAACTGATCAGATGAGGCCCACACAGTTATGGAGGATAATCTGCTTTACTCAAAATCTACTGATTTAAATGTTGAAATCATCTGAAAAACACTGTCACAGCCACGTCCAGATTACTGTTTAAACAAATATGTGAGTACCATGGCCAAACAAAGTTAACACATAAAATTAACCATCATAGGTGGCCATTAACTAATCTAGACACTGAGGCTTTAGTAGTAAACCAAAACAGAAAAAATCTCTGGGCTACTGGAGGTTTTACATTCCAGGGGTGAGAATATAAATAAATAATTACATACGTATATAACATGATAAGGTAGTTCTAATGTTACGAAAAACATAAATCAGGTAATTGAAAGAAACTAATGAAGTTTGCTATTTCAGATAGATTAGTCAGGGTAGATCACCCTGGAAGACAGCACTTGAGCAGAGACTAAATGAAATGAAAAAGCAAGTCATATGAATATCAGGTGTTAGGGGAAAGAACATTCTGGGCTGAGCAAACAGCAAGTACAAGGGCCCCGCTCACCAAAGAGGTTGAGCTCACATGCCAGAAGCCCTCTATCCTACTCCTTCCTATGGAGAATCTCCCTGAGTCTCTTCTCAGTCCTCCTTTTCCCACCCTCAGCAGAATTGCTCCAGGAGCCCAGACTTTTAAGAACCAATTTAAGGACACTTGTCTGTGAGCAAATTCTCTTTGGCTATCCAAATCTGCATAAGCAGAAGAAGATAAACACCTGGCTACTTTCTTGGAAAGGGATGGAGTAGGGAAACAACAACATGATAAGAAATTAATTTCTCAAAAACTCAATAGGAATAGCAGCTACCCATCTAGCCCCCATGCTCAGCTGGATCTTAAAGCAGATTTGGGGGCAAGGAAGTGGCAAGGAGGAGGGACTCTCTCATTCTTAGATTCAGAAGAATCTAAGAATCTAAGAACTCTGATTCAGAAGAATTCATGAACTTCCTAACAAAACTAAAGTAATTCCCCCCAAATTCTAAGATATCTCCTTCTCTAAGAAATCCAACATAGATTTTGAAAATCAAAGTGGCTTGGGATAGTGGGAAAGGCAAGAGGTGGCTTTCCATTCACACATCTCAGAAATTGGAACCAAGAGCTCCCTAGAGAGGAAGTTCATATTGAGTCTCACTGTGGCCAGGCCTTGGGTGTGATAAGCAGCCTTCTGGAAGCCAACCCAGGAGCTATGAAAGCCATGGTGACCACTCCCCTGGAGAGGGGAGTCAGTAAGGAGCACTGGCCTCCCCCATGACTGAGCTGTCATGAACTTAAAGGAGAAAACTGAAAGAGAGGGAAAATGACAACCAACACCTTCTCAAGACAGTGAGCTTAAGCCAGACCCCTGGGGGTGAGGACGTATCAGGTAACTTAAGGCTAAGTATAATGAAAGACCTTAACCCTTTTTCTCCCTCATGCTTTCATATCCACTCCAAACACACACACACACACACACACACACACACACACACACACACACACACACACACACTGAAAAGATGGTATCTGGAAAATTGAAATCAATTTGATTCAACAACCTTGTATGTGTAAATTCTCTGTTCTCTGCAGGGTACTCTGCCAGGTGCTGAGAATGCCAAGAGAAGTAAGCCACCTCCTGCCCTCCGAAAGCTTATTCCAAGGTCATGACATGAGACTGGTATTCCATTTGTAATGAAAAAAAAAGTGTAATAAGTTCACTGAAGAGGAAAAGAATCCTGCCTAGGAGTTTGAGAAGGAAAGGGGCAGTTTCTCAGGGAAAATGTCATGTTACTCTTGGGGAGTGAGCCGGGGGGATGTGAAGAAGCGCAGTTTGCAAAAGGAGGCAGGCAGGCAGCACTCTTCTGAGGGTGGTCAGGGCACTGGCCAGAGGACATGCTGTGTCAGATGGGCCTGGAAAACGCGTGCTTCTCATTTGTAGAGGGCTCTGTTTCTTCACTTCGCTTTTTCCCATAGGCAGTCTTAGATTAGATGTTCTTAAACAGAGATGTGTTCCTATGAACTCCTTGACAAAGATAACTCTGGCATCTGCGGACATGGGGCAAGGGGTGGTTAGAGGGAGGAAAGATGAGCGAAGTGGGAACCTGGAGGATTAGGAGTCTGGGTTGGTGGTCTCAGCAGGGCTCTGCTAGCCCATGTGAAGATGGAGAAAGGCAGGGCAGGTCTGAGCAAGGTTTCAAGTAGAACACCGAGGACTGGGGACAGCAGATGACTGGATATGGAGATAGAGCGCCCAGGGATCCCCCCTTAGGTTTCTGACTTGGTCGGTAGAAGAGGCTGACTTGGAGGAAAAGGGCCAGAAATAGGCCCCATGAAGAGCTCATTCACTGCCATGCCCTAGCGTACAGAAGTACACATTTGTGAACCAAATAAGCAGAAGAGATGAACAGGAAGTGGTGGAGGAAAAGTAATGTAAACTTCCCAGGGTGTTAGGAACTGCTATAAGATTGAGCCTAGGGGTGGCTGGGCTTCACAAAGGCACTTAATACATGGGAAGGACTTGCTGGAGACAAAATTCTTCAGCACATTGTAGAAAATATTTCTCATTGGTGAATCTGCCACTTGTTCTACGCAGTAGAGCTTTCAGTTTAGGGCCCGGTGGTGAGCAGAAACAGCAGCCTTTCATTGAAATGAAAGCTGTATTATGCTGCAAAATTGGCTCTTATGGATATGGTGAGGAAACATGGTGTGGAATGAGAGACATCCTCAGATCTTTCCCTTTGAAAACAACAATAAGCTGAACATCTAAAACTCAATGAAAACACCCAAACTGCACATCAAGCACATCTGAACATGGTACCTGCGCGATGAGCTACACAGGTCAGAACCCTGGTGTCAGGCGTGGTGGGAGCTGGGAGAAATAAAGAAGCTGCCTCTTGCAGCCAATGGAGCTCCTTGCAGGAGGAGGAGAGGGGTGAAAGGTGTTGGTGACTTCCCTGATCAGGCCTGCCTGGAAGTGCCAGAACTTCTAGAAGCTGGCAGCAGGGCCCAGTTATCAGGGCAGAAAGCAGAGAAGCTGGAACAAAGAATTCGCAGAGAAGAAACAACAATTGATTTTTACTGGCCCCAGTTCCAAAACAGGCTGAGCTGCAGCCCCCCACACCCAACCCAGAGGACCCCTCCCCCCATAACCTCCAAGACCAATCACCACAGAACACCAGAGGGATCTGAGCAAAAAGCTGCTGAGACTGAAGCTACCTTTCACAGCCTCTGGCCCTCCCTGCAGGAGGGGGTCGGGGAGAAGGTGCGGGATTTCCCTGACAGCCTGCCTGGAAGTGACAGAATTTCTAGCGTCGGGCAGCAGAGCCCAGTCATCAGGTCAGAAAGCAGAAAAGTGGGACAGGACTACAGAGAAACAGTAGATGATTTTTACAAGCCCCAGCTGCAAAACTAAGGCCTGAGCTGCAACCCCCAACTCCTAACCTAGAGCGCTTCTCCCCCCCACATGCTCCAAGACCGATTCACCGTGGATCCCCAGGGGAATCTGAGCAAAACACTACCAAAACTGTTTGCTAATATTGACAGGGACTGAAACTGAGAGTAGCAAGTATTGATTAAATATCTACAAGAAAATTTTTTAAAAGACACTTAGGCTTTATATAAAGCAGGGATCCAAGAGGCTTAGACACCACCTACTGGAAATCAAAAGAAAAGCGCCTTTTTGCGCAGGCTAAAGAGAGACCTTTATATAATAAATCTTTCTGGAAAAACAATGAATACACTTCATTAATGCCCAGGTGCATAAATATTCCATAAACACCATGAACAAACAAGGTCACAAAGCATCTCAAAAGAAAGAAGAAAAATCTCCAAAAAATAAACCTATAGACATAGAAATATGTGACGACATGACAGAGAATTCAGGATGGTACTATTGGAAAAACTCATTGAGATCCAAAACAACTCAAATCAACAATTCATGAATTGAAAAAACAACAAGATGAGCAGAGCAAGGAGATTAAACCCTCAAAAGGAACCAATAAACTTCTGAAGATGAAACACACACACACACACACACACACACACACACACACACACACACACACACTGCAAGAGCTGAAAAAGGAAATAGCAAGTTTGGGAAATGGAAGAGTTGACCAAATGGAGGAAATAATCAGTAATATCAAAGACAGAAATCTAGAAATAAATCAGAAGAAAGAAGAGAGAAACAAAGAATGAAAAATAATGAAAGAGAAATACAAGAACTAGCTGATACCATCAGGAGAGGAAACATAAGAATAATGGGCATTACCAAAAGGCCAGGGACAGAAAGCATTTTCAGACAAATAGTGGATGAGAATTTCTACTATGGAATGAGCTGGAACTTGGAATTCAAGAAGTCAACAGAGCACCCAATTATCTCAACCAAAAAAGCCTTCACCAAGACACATTGTATTAAAGTTATCAAAAATCAAACAAAGACAGAATTCTCAGGGCAGCCAGGGAAAGAAACGGTAAATATAAAGGAAAAGCCATTAGATTATCATCGACTTCTCAGTGCAAACCTTACAAGCCAGAAAGGAATGGCACAAATATTTAAACTATTTAAGTGAAAGGAACTACCAGCCTAGAATAATATATCCAGCTAAGCTCTCCTTAGACATGAAGGAGAAATTAAGACCTTTCTAAACGTACAAAAATTGAGGAATTCTCCACTACGAGGCCTGCACTACAGGAAATACTGAAAAGTGTCACTCACTAAAACAAAATAACAAAACAAAACAAAAATACATAATTAGGAGTAAAGTGACTATCAGGCAAATAGAAGCAGAGGAGTGCAACCCTTACTAAGAACAGGGCATTATAAGCTTAAATAATAAGAAGAGAATTGCTATAGCAAGATAGTAATGAACATTCAGCATACATAGGGACAAATTGAGATAACAATGACTGAAAAGAAGGATTCAAAGATCCAAATTGCAAAGGGGAAAGGAGATAAGGCACACGCAGAAGAAATGATGACGTGTGTGTGTGTGTGTGTGTGTGTGTGTGTGTGTGTGTGTGTATAACTATATATATAATATCCTTTTCATATTTGTAATGGTAACCACACACCAAAGATTCAAACTGAAGTATATATATAAAACAAGAAGAACCAGAGGCAAAACCCACAAAGCCAACCAAATAAAGAAAACAGAAACACAAGGACAAGGAAGCAATGGAAACACACAAGCTACCAGAAAGCAAAAGATAAAATGGCTATAAGAAGACCTCATATTTCAATAATCACCCTAAATGGACTGAACTCACCAATAAAAAGGCACAGAGTTGCAGATGGATCAAAAAAACAAAACCCAACCATATGCTGCCTCCAGGAGACACATCTCAGCTCCAAAGACAAATATAGACTCAAAGTGAAAGGGTGGAAAATGATATTTCAAGCAAATGGCATTCAGAAAAAGTGGAGTAGCGGTACTAATATCAGACAAAATAGACTTCAAAATAAAAAAGGTAAAGAAAGATACTGAGGGACACTTCATAATGATAAAGGAAATGCACCAAGAAGACATAACACTTATTAATATCTATGCTCCCAATCAGGGAGCCCCAAAATATGTAAAGCAATTACTAACAGAACTAAAGAGAAACAGACCAAAACACTAGTAGGGGACCTAAATACCCCACTGTCAGATATGGACAGATCATCCAAACAGAAAATCAATAAGGAAATAACATCCTTAAATGACACATTAGACCAACTGGACATAATTGACATTACAGAGCCTTCCATCCCAAAACAGCTGCTTATACATTCTTCTCTAGTGCACATGGAACATTCTCAAGAATGACCACATACTGGGACACAGAGATAGCCTCAACAAATATAAGAGGGTTGAAATCATACCAACCATATTCTCTGATCATAATGCTTTGAAACTAGAGATCAACTAAAAAGAAAGGAAGAACCACATAAAAATGGAGATTAAACAACATGCTATTGAAGAATAACTAGTCAGGAAGAAATAAAAAGAGAGATCAAGAGATACATAGAAATGAATGATAATGATAGTACAACATATCAAACTTTTGGGACACAGCAAAAGTGGTCATAAGAGGAAAGTTCATATCATTACAGGCCTATCTCCAAAAACAAGAATGAGCCCAAATAAACAACCTAACACTTCATCTTAAAAAAACTAGAAAAGGAAGAACAAATGAAGCCTAAAGTCAGCAGAAGGAAAGAAATGTCAAAATTAGAGCAGAAATAAATGAAATGAAAAAAAAAAAACAATAAAAAAAATAAAAAAACACAAAGAGCTGGTTCTTTGAGAAGGTTAATAAAATTGACAAACTCCTAAAGAAAAAAGAGAAAGGACACAAATAAACAAAATCAGGATGAAAGAGGGGAAATTATCTGACATCGCAGAAATACAAAAGATCATGCAAGAATACTATAAAAAGTATATAATAACAAATTTAATAACCTAGAAAGAAATGGACCAGTACTTAAAAAATACAATCTTCCTAGACTGAATCAAGAAGATCTGGAAAATCTAAATAGACTAAGCAGTATGGAAATTGAAACAATCATCAAAAACCAAAAAGTAAAAGTCCAGTAGAACTTCACCAGTGAATTCTACCAAACATTCAAAGAAGATTTAAACCTATTCTCAAACTCTTTCAAAAAATTCGAAGAAGAGGCAATACTTCCCAACTCATTTTATGAGCCAATATTACTCTGATACCAAAACCGTAAAGATAAACACACACACACACACACAAAAAATACAGACCAATATCTCTCATGAACACAGTTGCAAAAATCCTAAAGAAGATACTAGCGAACCAAACACAGCACATATTTAAAATTATATACCACGATCGAGTGCACTTCATCTCAGAGACATAGGGATGGTTCAACATATGCAAATCAATTAATGTGATACACCACATAAAACAAATTTAAAAATAAGAATCATGTGATTATATCAAATAGATGCAGAAAATGCCTCGACAATATATAGCATCCAGTTTATGATCAAAACACTTAACGAAATCGGGTATAGAAGGAAATTACCTCAACATAATAAAGGCCATATGTGACAAGCTCTCAGCCAACATTACAGTCAGTGGTGAAAAGCTAAAAACCTTCCCTCTGAGATCAGGAACAAAGCAAGCTGTCCACTATCGCCACTGTTATTCAATATAACATTGGAGGTCCCAGCAAGTGAAATCAGGCAAGAGAAAGATATAAAAGGCATCCAAATAGGAAACGAAGAAGTCAAACTGTCACTATTTGCAGATGACATGATTCTCTATATAAAAACCCTAAAGACACCACAAGAACACTACTAGAACAATAAGCAAATACAGTGAAGTCTGCTGGATACAAAAATCAATGTTTCAAAAAATCATAGCATTCCTATACTCTAATTATGAAGCGTCAGAAAAAGAAGGGGGAGAAAAAATCATTCCTGCAATTGCACCAAAAAAAAATACATAGGAATAAATTTAATGAAATATTAAAGGACTTAGATAATGAAAACTACAAGACTCTATAAAAGAAATCGAAGGTGATACAAAGAAATGGAAAGATATTCCATGTTTGTGGATTGGAAGAATCAACATAGTTAAGATGTCCATATTACCTAAAGCATTATACAGATTAATGCAATCCCATCAAAATCCCATTGGCATTTTTTAAGAACTAGAACAAAAATCATCAGATTTGTATGGAAGCAAAAGAAATCCCAATTGCCAAAGCCATCCTGAGAAAAAAGAACGGAGACTGGAGGAATCACTCTGCCGACTTCAAGTTTTATACTACAAAGCGGACAGTAATCAAAATGGCATGGTATTGGTAGCAAAACAGACACATGGAACAGGTGTACCAGAGAACAGAAACAAGGGTCCAGAAGTATATATATTTATACGGGCAAATAATTTTCTACAAAAAAGCCAAAAACATACAGTGGAGAAAGGAAAGCCTCTTCAATAAATGGTGCTGAAAATTGGAAAGGCCACCTGCAAAAGAATGAAACTAGACTGTTGTCTATCACCACACACCAAAATTAACTCAAAATGGATTAAGGACCTGAATATAAGACCTGAATCAATAAAATGCATAGAAGAAAACATAGGAATGAAACTCAAGGACCTTGGACTTAAAGAGGATTTTATGAATTTGACCTCAAAGGCAAGGGAAGTAAAAGCTAAAATAAATGAATGACTACATCAAACTAAAAAGCTTCTGCTCAGCAAAAGAAATGTCAACAAGGTAAAGAGACAACCATCTGAATGGGAAAATATATTTGCAAGCAACCTCTGATAAGGGCCTAATATCCAAAATATACAAAGAACTCATACTCAATAACAACAAAAAAACAAATGATCCAATCAAAAAATGGGCAGAGGACCTGAACAGACACTTCTCCCTAGAGGACATACAAATGGCCAAAAATATATGAAAAGATGCTCAACATAGCTATTAGGGAAATGCAAATCAAAACCACAATGAGATACACCTGTTAGAAAGCTATAATCAACAGGAAAATAACAAATTGGAGAATGCAGAGAAAAAGGAACCCTCATACACTGCTGGTGGGACTGCAAATTGGTACAGCCACTATAAAACAGTATGGAGGTTCCTCAAAAAACTAAGAATTGATCTACCATATGATCCAGCAACCCTCTACTGGTATTTACCCCAAAGACTTGAAAACCCATATCCAAAAAGATATTTGCACACCAATGTTCATAGCAGCACTATTCACAGTGGCCAGGACATGGAAGCAACCGAAGTGTCCTACGATAGATGATTGGCTAAAGAAGCTGTGGTACATATATACAATGGAATATTACTCAGCCATAAGAAGAGATGAAATACTGCCATTTTGACACTGGATGGACCTTGAGATAATCATGCTAAGGAAAATAAGCCAGACTAAAAAAGTTGAAAATCACATGATATCAACTTATTGTGGGATATAAACCTAAAACAACAAATGAACAGGACAAACAGAGACTCAGGGACATGGATAATGGACTAATGGTTACCAGAGAGTAGAAGGCGAGGGAGGAGGGAAGTGGTAGACAGGGTAAAGGGGGTCAAATATAGGGAGTTAGGGGAGAGTGAATTGGGGTAAAGGGGATCAAATATATGGTAGCTGAAGGAAACTGGACTCTGGGTGGTAATAGAATATATAGATGACAATAAATTTATAGTTTTCAAATTATAATGTACACAGAAAAATTATGTAATTATATTAACCAATGTTACCCCAATAAACTTAAAAAAAAGAAGTGGGGAAAATATTGGCTCTTATTTTGTGGTGCATATCTCTATGAATTCTTACAAATGTAAAGATTTATGTAAACCACCACCATGATCATGACAGTACGAGCTCCACCACCCTAAAAAAACTCCCTTAAGCTACCCCTCTATATGCAAGCCCTCATTTCAGTCCATAACCCCTGGCGACCACTGATTTGTTTCTATCACTAGAATTTTGTCTTTTCCAACATATAAATAAATGAATATATTATATATATATTATATTATACACACACACACACACACACACTATTATGTATATTATTATACATATAATTATATGTATATCATTATATGTATATTATCAAACATATCAAATAAATGAAAAATATATATGTATATGTGTGTGTGTGTGTGTGTGTGTGTGTGTGCGTGTATACCCTTTTGAGACTGGCTTTCTCACCCAGAACGTCTTGAAGACTCAAAAATGTTGCCTGCACCAGCAGCTCGTACTTCTTTTCTGTTGAGTAGTGTTTCATAGGGTGGATGGACCACAGTTTTCTTCTCTGCTCTTTTGGTCCACTTCATAAATCCTTGGTACCTTTCTCACAGAGTAGGCCGAGAAAGAAAGAAAGAATGACACACTTTGATTTCTCACCCTCTTTCATTAAGTAAGAAGTGACTGGGGTCTACCTCATGCTGGGTACTGTGATATGACTGGGGATACACATGTGAACAAAACAGACAGCCCTCCCTGCTTTCACAGGACTTCAGTTCTAGAGGGAGGAGACAGGTGGTAAATCTTCAACCTGATGAATGAATGGTGTTGGATATTAAGAGGTGATAAGTGTTCTGGGGCAAATAAAAAAGGGCAGGAGCAGTCAGAAGTGTGGGGAAGGTGTTGCAGTTTTAGAAATGGGGGAGACGTTAAAGCAAAGAATTCAAAAAGAGAGAGCAAGGGAGGAACCTGACAGAGGAAAACGCCTGTGTGGGTGGTAAAGGCCTAGAGAGCTCTGCAGGGCAGGGGCAGCGGGGGTGACACAGACTAAATTAACAATGAAGTAGGGCTTAGGAGAAGAGAGAATTTCTTCAAGACTGAAAACTCAACCACCAGCATGCCCCCCCCCCCAGCTCCCTGTCCCTGCAACATCTTAGAACATTCAGGATAGCTGTCTCTCACTCCCTTTTGATAGTGGAGCTCAGAATAGGTTCCCAAAGCAGACTAGAGCATATGCCCATGGCAGAAAAACCTTTGGCAGGCTTCCCTGAGCCCCATCATAACTATACCCAACGCTCAAAACAGACTCACACACCAAATGATTCGAAGGCCCCAAACCAGGAGATTGCATTCTACTCCCAAGAAAGCGGTATCCTGGTCACGCTCTGCTAGCAGTGCCCTGAACCAACGAGCCAGCAGGGAAGATGCCAGGGGTCAGATGCACTCTGAACCCTAGGGGTACAGGCCTCATGATGCTGAGGTCCTAGGGACACTTGAGTCCCACAGACATACCCCAAGAGATTCTTGTTAAGTCCTTCTCCTAGAGCCAGGCAGAAGGGCACTAATCCATGCCTGAACTGCTGGCTAGGGTTCCAGATCTCATTAGCATTTACAAAAGTTGAATTAATCCTCCCTTGATAATCTGGTGATTATGGATTTTTATTTTTAACTCTTGTTTTATGAAGACAAAGTGCCTTCGGCAGCACAGATGTTCCCAGGGATGCAGAAGAAGGGTGTAGCGGGGCACCAGGCATTCAGACAGGATCAGAGACTCTCTCATGGCCCAGTCAGCGGGTCCTGAGAGGAGGTGAGAACATTAGATATGGCTAGAATCAATTCAGCTGATCAGGAACAGAAAGGACCCCCAAAGAGGACATAAGGCCCGAACCCCTAAAGTCCCAATTAAGACCATCTGCATGGTATAGACAGCTCTGATTCATCTTAATCACATGCAAATTAAAAATAAACATCAGTAACTAGCAGCGTGGAGAAAGGAGGTGACATTTTGAAATGCAAATGAAGTGGGAAGTACTAAAACCAGGAAATGATAGTGGCTAACCCCTGACCCCCTCAGCACACCTGGCCTGAGGCCAATTCGGAGGCCACCCTCCATCCCCTACACTGCTCAGGAACCAACACAGAATGGCAGCTGCCAATTTTTCATTGCCAGAACCGTGATGGCTTTTTGTACTCAGTTCTTTAGTCAGCAATGGCACACCGGACAAACCTGGATCTTGACAATAAAAACAAGGGTACCAATCCAAGCTCAGTCACTTACCAGCTATATGATCTGGGATGAACCATAGGCCCACTGCACCTCAGTTAACACAGGTACCACCCCCGCCAATGACCTGCAACATAATCAGTGCTAAACAAGCACTTATCTATTTGTTCATTTTCCTCTTCCCTCAGAAGACAAAATCTATTGTTTTAAAAAAAAAATTGGTTTAATTCAAGAAAAT
Source organism: Eonycteris spelaea (assembly GCA_003508835.1). NCBI lineage: Eukaryota > Metazoa > Chordata > Mammalia > Chiroptera > Pteropodidae > Eonycteris > Eonycteris spelaea. Next base: position 1,396,733 of record PUFA01000288.1, on the reverse strand, counting down.
AAAAATCTTTATTAAACATCCCATGCTAAATCAGGTGTCAAGGATTCTACAGGTACCTGCGAGGGCTTTGTAATATATATTAAATAACAAATTTCCCCACTCAGAGCTTAAAAATCAAACAGGGGTGTTGTAAACAATCCGTTGAGCATGAGGCAACAGGAGCTGATAGTGACTGTGTAGATATCTATACTTCCATACAGATTTCACCACCTGGCTCAGATCAGGAGCAGGATGGGAGGACAAAAGGCAGCTGCCATTCTGGATCCTCTGCCTACATGCAGGCATTTCTACCTGTGATATTATATTCAATCCACACAGGTTTGCAGATGAAGAAACTGGAACTCGGGTGAGCTTGGTGATTTGCTCAAGACCACAAATCGTCTGGAATTCTAACCCGTGTCTGTCAGCCAAGAGCACTGTCTGCTACTCTTCCCATGTGCAGACATGCAGTGAGGAGACCCTCTGTCCAATGAAGAACTAACTCTGTATCAGCCCAGCAGCTGGGTCCTCTTCTGACCGAGCTCTTGGCTGCAGCCTCTCAGAGCATATCTGAGTTCCCCTAACCCATCCTAATTAGCACAAACTCTCCAAGTCCCTTTCCTCACATGCTCTCCTCAGCTTTCAGCAGGCTCTTCTGTGCTCAGCTCCTGAGCCTGAGGGCCTGACAGACTCCCAGTGTCACCAACTCTGCCAGCAGAGGGCAGGGGCAAGGGCTGGACTCAGCTCACTGTCCTGCAGCCTTCCTGTGCCATGGAGCAGGCTCCCACTCCTGAGGACAGAGGGGACACTTATCCACAAAGAATTCATCACCATCTTGTCCCTGGTGTAGGGGATCAGATGTAGCAATTGGTTGATTAGGAAGGCTGCATTAACACCAAGTCAAAACATCGCTTTTAAAACAAGCTTTGACAAAATTGTCACATTAGATGTATCTGAATAAAGTCAGCCGGGCAGCTGGCAGAGCACAATTCTACATCATTTTGACAGCCTGTATTAAGAAGCTGCCGGCACCACTGGGAAATTACCTCCAAGCTAAGCCCGAATTGTAGCCAATGCAGCATGTTCAATCCAAAGCAGGGTGCAAGGCTTCCTGGGAAGGGACTTTGAGGGGAGAGGACGGACATTTTCTTCTTCCCTCTTCCCACAGTCAGGAGCAGAGAGGGGCACCACTACCTGGTGGGAAAGCACAATGAATTTCAGTGCATTTAGGAGAGACCCTTCCTTTTTCCATCTGAGTGGGAGCTGCCTTGCTCGAATTTCTGTCTGGTCTCCCATTTAGTAGCCTGGGAAAGGAAACATTGGATGAGGCAGCAGTAAGTCCAAGAGTAAGCCCCTCCTTCTATTCCTAATGAGCTGTTTGATCTTGGGCCACCTACCTCTTTCTTGGCCCTCTGTGTTCTTTCCTGGAAAAAATAAATAAATAAATAAAATAAAATCAATGTTTTCCACACTGTGCTCCTTAAATTTCCAGAAGGTATCCCAGAAGTGATCTGATAGAGGGTGGGTAGAGAAGGCAGAAAGCTTTACATCTCTATTGCACGTTAACTAGATATGTGCTGTTTTTGTCTGTTATATATACAAAGCTCTAGAAAATATGCCTTTGAAGGAAAAGTTCCATCAAAAAAGAAAAGAAAAGAAAAAGGAAAGAAGGAAGGAAAAAAGGAAGGAAGCAAGGGAAGGAGAGTGGAGGGTGGAAGTCACAGCAACCAGGAACAAACAGACTTCTAATTGCTCTAATAGTCTGTGTTTGAAGGAGCGCATATTCTAGTGCACAGGTGGGCCTTTTCCAGAAGTGATCATCCTTGGGCTTCATGGCAAGTAAGGAAACGTGTGCACTCTGCAATTTTCTAAATGGAGAGATTTGATGGCCTGAGCCTCCTGGACCGTGGAAGAGGGGAGGTAGTGAGAGCTAGGAGCTCAGACCTGCATACTCTCAGCCTTGCAAGGAAGCTGAGAGGAGACCAGCTCTGTAAGCCACCACCTCCCATCCGCAGATGCCGCAAATACAATCTGATGGAGTAAGCTAAGTTAAAAGAAACAAGAAGGGAGAGGATGCAAAGGGGCACGAGGGCTCTGAATATTCATGATGCTAATTAAGCAACAGCTAATTGGAAAATGTTGAATTTTATTAAGACCTCAGACTTATATTGTTGCAACAGGCACTGACATAATAACAATCATCTAATGGGCACTTTGGGTTTTTTCCAGAGTTTCTTTTCTCCCTTCCTGGCTGTTAATGTGCAAGAGGAAGCAAGCCAGTGAGTAGAAGAGGCCAAGGGAAGCTAGCTTTATAGCTTGGTTTGTACAGTCCAGAATCAGAACATTGGACTGGATGACCTATCAAGACTCTTTCCACATCATCATGAGAGAAGCTGATGAGACGTTTTGACTTTTCTGCACCCCAGGATTCCTGAGGTTGGAGAGGCAGGGAGATATATAAAAGGAAGACAGTTGCCACCCCCAAAGGTGGGAGAAAGATATTCCACATCAAACGTAATGCCTTGCACTCAGCAGATAGTAAAAGTTAGAGGTGATGATGGGAACAAAACAAGCTTTAGGAGGGAGTCACTGAAGGTGGGTTTCTCTCACTGGCTTTCTTTCCTATGAAGCTGAGAAGGAACTGCTGTTTCTCTGATCCTGAGAGGGACACTTCTCAAGGTCTGTGTCAACCTGAAGCACTAAAAACAGCTCAGAAGTTGAAGGAAACCACCATCTACTTCTTTAATTTCTCTAGCCTGCAGAGAGAAACACCACCTTAAAAGGAAATAATATAAAAAGAGTGCCCTGGATCCTTTGAAAAATGTCTGAAATGACATTGATGTTCCATTAGAGGACAAAATGCAATCACACCTTCTTTACTTCAAGATTTGCTAAAACGGGCAGGATATGAAATGGAATGGAAAGAGGCTCTCCTGGAAGCCTCTTTCTGCGAATGTCTTATTTATGAGGGTATCAGAGCTCAAACATACTCCAAATTCACAGTCCCACTCTTACCATAGAAATGATGGAGAGGGAGGAATAATAAATATCTAGTTAGAGAATGAAAATTGAACATTAGAATCAGGGGAAATGGCCATAAATACCCCCTATTTGATTAATCTGCCTGCTTAGCAGAAGAAGTCATAATCACCACCAACCTGCAGCAGGTCCCTGGCACCAAAGACATAGCAAGTGAGGAGGAGGCTGTGAGGCTGTTCCTGAGCCCCATCCAAATTACAGGTGGCTTCCTGTCCCTGAATTGTACTGTAGACCTCCATCCACCACCCACTGCTCTTCCCAGCCCCAGACCACAGGCCAAGTCAGCTGGAAGGGATGCAAGGTCTCCCTTGGGCAAGTGGGGCAGACCTGAAACCCCACATCCGGGCACCAGGTGAGGAGGAGGTGGAATACAGGATCGAGCATGGCCAGGGGACGCTCAGCAGAGAAGAGAACTAGAAATCAAGCTAGACAATAAGCATTTTGAGGAGGGATTCACTATTTGGAAGACTTTTTCATGGGAAAAGGAACATCAGAGGCCTAAACTCTGAAAATATCTAGTGGCTTGCTTTTCTTTCTTTTTTAAACTGGTAACAAAGATTTATTTTTAGCGATAAGAAAAAAATGTTGGTTACAGTTAATCAAAAAAAAAAAAGCAATTTGGAGACCAGCATTTTGTGCAGATTAAAAGCAAACAATATATTTATTTAAGTTTTTTCCACATTGGTTTTGCTATGAGGAGACTCTTCCTTGCCCATTTGAGGAAATGCCTCATGCCCCTCCTGTGGAATCTGGATTAACATGTAGTGTTATTTCCGCCCATGGTTCTTTTACCCTCTATCACCAAAGGGAGGTTATCAAGACAAACATCTTGGGAACACTTGTGCACTGTTGGTGGAAATATAAATTGGTACAACCACTGTAAAAAACAGTATTTAGGTTCTTCAAAATGTTAAAAATATAACTACCATATGAACTGGCAATCTTACTTCTGGGAATTTATCCAAAGGAAATGAAAATATTAACATTGTAACATTATTTACAATAGCCAAGATATAAACACAACCTAAGTGTCCATCAATGGATGAATGGACAGAGAAAATATATGTATACACACACACACACACACACACACACACACACAATGGAATATTATTCAGCCATAAAAAAAGAAGGAAATATTACCCTTTGCTACAACATGGATGGGCCTTGAAGGCATTATATTAAGTGAAGAAGTCAGACAGTGAAAAAAAATCATATAATTTCACTTGTATGTGGAATCTTAAAGCACACACACACACACACAACAACAACAACAACAACACAAGTTCCAGGATACAGAGAACAGATTGATGGTACCAGAGGAGGGGTGGGGAGGTGGGCAAAAAGGGTGAAGAAAATCAAATATAATATATAGCACGTTGACTATAGTGAATAATACTGTATTTGAATAATTCCATATTTGAAAGTTGCTAAGAGAATAAATCTTAAAGTTATCATCACAAGAAAAAAAATTTGTGTAACTATGTATGGTGACAGATGCTAACTAGATTTTATTATGGTAACCATTTTGCAATATATACAAATATATTGTATATTTTATATTATATATCTGAAACTTGTATAATGTTAGATGTCAATTATACCTCAATAAAATAGCTCATTAAGTAATTTTTTAAAAAAGAAAAAAGGAAAACAGATGATGGATAGATAAAAAGGTAGATGAATATACATACAATTATAAACAGAGATGATAGATGCAGATATATAAAACAATGCAAAAGCTCAATGATTAACAATACTTACAGTACTTTTTAAAATATTTTTAAAGCACCTTTCCATCTTTCCTTAGTGCCTATAAAGGTGGCAGGGCAAGTGCTCTCAAACCCATTTCCACAGATGAGGAATGTAAGGCCCAGAGAGAAATGTTTGTCCAGGGTGGCACCAACCAGAGTTCTTTCTCTTCTGTTGGACTGTTCCTCTCTTACTTTAAGGGCAAGTCACCACTAGCATTTTTGAGCCCCATAGGAGGGCTGGGACAGCAAGAAAAACATAGCAGATTTCATCCAAAATTGAATCATAGCTGGGACCTCTCCAGGGATGCTGCATCTGAAGCCAAGAGAAGCCATGGAGGTGAAGTTTAGCTGAGTTTCCAGGGTTCCTTTGTGTCATTCCAAGACTGAGGAGCTCCCTAACCATCTGTGTGTCTGGGAGCCTGCTTGTGAATATGCCTCAGCACTCCAAGGAATCAAAGGGGCCCCACCCCCACAATTGCACACAGGTGAGAGTGTCAGATGCCCCTCCACAAGAGTGGCCCACAACTACCTGCTCAGCCCTTCCAGAGCCCCATTTGGGAGTGTACTGCCATTTCCCTGCCTGCCCCATTTCAGGAACAGATTCAGTAAGGAAGGGGATGCCTCAAGGGTCTGCCAGAGGAAGAGGATGACTTCCTGGACACAGACTGCTTTTCTATGGCCTGCGAGTGACCCTGCTTCCCAGACACAAGTCAAGAGAGAAAAATGAACACACTTAAGCTTCCTAGTAATTGTATCCATCACTCTAGAGATGGAAGTATTCCTGCCTGAAGCATCCTCAGGCAGTTTCCTAACAAAACAGACTATGGATCTCAGGACCCCTTAACCTAGCCTGGTGATACCTGCCTTTGTCTACCCTTAGCCCTAGCAATGTCCTCAGAACCTCTGACTTTCAGAAAACCCAAAATTAACCTGTGGACAAGGGCTCCACTGAACTGACCCGTCTCTGATCCAGGCAGACATCTGGGCCTCTGATCTATCTGTGCCATCATTTCCCATCTATAGGTGGAGAAAGGAAGTAGCGACTGGAGTCCGTGGAGAAGAAACCCTGAACATCTTCGGAAATAGCTTCTTGGTCAAAAATTCCCCAAAGTGCCTGGCATCGGTCACAGCTCAATTCTGGGCTCTGTTGTGCTGTGTAACAGAAAACTGGGCCTAACTTAGAATGAGAACCCTGGAGAGGTGAGCCCAAGCAGCAGGTGTAAGCAAACTGGCATGGCCCAGGTGCTTACCTGAGGACTGAGAGTCAGAGTAGACCAAATGTGGGTGCTGCCTGGAACTACAAGGCAGGAGCTAGCCCACCACATGGGTCACGGTCTTGTGGGCTCAGCACCATAGGACACACAGGTCCAAGTGGGGAGCCTGTCCTCAAACATACGATCTGATGCCCAATCCAGTGCTCCCACCATATCAGGCCTCCTCAGAGGGACCCTCAGGGAGAAAAGAGCCATTGTTTTCTAGATTTCCAAGTTTTCTTCTTTCAATTCTCCATGTGACCTTGTTTCATCAAGAGGAGATAGATGAGCCAGCCAAGGCCTGCACAACCCATCTCTTCCAAATGTCACCTTCACCCCTCTGATTTTTGTCTATGCCCAGCCCCTAGGCTGGACCCAGACAACCCTGCTATGGCCCTCGAGTGTACCTGGTCTCCCAGACACAGATGCCTATGGAAGGCTCTCCATCTGCCCCTTCAGACAGGGTGTTGTTGGTCAGCTGCCCTTATCCCACCTACACTGTGAGTTCCTGAGGACATAGCCCCTCTGGCTTCCTCTATACTCACACAGTGCTGCACACATACCAGGCTAGAGAGTGACTGTCCTCTCTCTACACCTCAGAGTCCCCCAAAAGCCAGCACAGCCCAACAAAATATGCTGAGGAGGCCATGGAGACCTTAGTTTGCCCTTCACCAGACTCCTGAAGACACTTCCTCAGCCCAAGCACCCAATAAGGAAAATAGGGCCGGCAGCACCCCCACGCTGTTCTCTAGGAAAGGACTGCGGAGACAGAGCTGCCCTCTCACTGTCATCCATCTCTAGGGCTTAATCCTCTGAGGCTTTAGGTGACAGATTTGGCTGCTCCTCACCCCCCTGTCTGGCTGCCTCCCTGCCAGCCTTGGGTTTCTGCTCTCTCTGAGTCACCCTGACCCCAGCTGCCACTACCAGCAGGCTCTGTCGGCCACAGCCCTCTCCTCCTTGTAAGTGACAGTTCTGTCATATCACCATAGCTCAGGCAGCACACTGTGTCCTTGAAGATTTTCTCCTGCCTGCAGTGCACACACAGGGCTGTCCCTTTGCCCTCTGCAGCTTCCTCCACACTCTCCAAGCATCCTGTTCTTTCCACCTCAAACTCCCCAACATCCGGGGGAAACCTGAGTCACCCCAGCCCTGGATATCCCCAGCAATGTGTGTGATCTTTGCAAACCTCTGACCCTTTCTAAGCCTGTTTTCTCATCTGAAAAACAACAATTATAATACATCCTCAACTGCCTCTCAAGACTGGTGGGAGATGAAATGAGATCATGTACGTGGATTTGCAAAGTAAAAACTCTGGTTATCATTATACTTATTCCTGTGTTACAACTCACCTCAAACCTGATCACCATAAGCAAGGCTGAGAGCAGTTTTAGTGGCTAGAGACTATCACCTTCTACCATCCCCAGTCAGATTCTTCAGGCATCCATCACTGCTTACCCCGACTAACTAAACTCTACCCCAGTCTTGAACCACAGGAAGAATATCAAGGCACTACATGATTGCAATGGTTATTTTTATGTGTATACCTGACTGGGCATGGCATGCCTAGACATTTGGTCCAACATTATTCTGGGTGTGTTTGTGAGTTGCTTTTGGAAGAGATTAATATTTGAATTTGTAGACTGGGTAAAGCAGATTGTCTCCCCTCACTTGGGTGGGCCTCATTCAATCAGCTGAAAGTCTGAATAAATTAAAAATTCTAACCCTCCTGTGAGTAAAAAGAAATTTCTGCCTGACGTCTTCAAGACATCAGTCTTTGTTGGCCTTTGGACTTTAACTAAAACATCAGCTCTTCCTGGGTCTTGAGCTTGCTGGACTTCAGACTGGAACTTACACCATCAGCTCTCCTAGGTCTCCAGCTTGCTGACTGCAGATCTTGGGACTTGCCAGTCTCCATAATTTCATAAGCCAATTCATACAGATATAGATATAGATATAGATATAGATATAGATTTAGATATAGATATAGATACACATACATACATATACATATATATGTACATATATATACACATATATACATATATCCATGTATATATATATACATACATACATATGTATATACATACATACATATGTATATACATACATACATACATATACACATACCGCCTTTTGGTTCTTTTTCTCTGGAGAACCCCTGACTAAAATACCAATTTTATTGAACAGTGTGTGGGAATGAAACTGTTGGGAAATATTTTGGTTGTCAGAATGACTTGATAGAGGAGGCCCTACTAACATTTAGGGAGCAAGGGCTAGATGCTAAATGCCACCTAATATCCATGCTTGTTCACCCAAATGCCAAGAGCACTCCTTTAAGAAACTGCCAACCTCTTCAAGTTCATCCTCCTCCATTTTTGGCATGGCTCACTTTGCCAGAGCCACCCAAGCAACACTGGCCTCCTTTTCTGTTTCTCAAACACACCAAGATAGTTGGTGCCTAAGAATTTTGTCTCCACCTCCAACTCCAGATGATTGCATGACGTTCTTTCTCATCCTTCAGGTCCCATTGCCACCTGAAAGGGATTTTTCCTTATCACCTAGTCCCCGGTGGTCCTCCACAGTGACATTCTTTAATCTTCTGTTCCACCTCCCAAGAGCACTCAATTCCCTGGGAAACGATCATGTCCATTTGTTTCCTTGCGAGGACAGAAACTTCCCACCATTCACCCCTATGTTCCCAGAACATAGTAGGAACTCAGTAAACCTTTATGAAACCTCGATTGGGAACTTATAATGAGCCAGACATAGTGCTGGGCACTGAAGCTTCAAGCGGAATAAGCAGGGGCAGGTGCTGGAATTCATTTGACGTAAGCAATCCTGGTCTCTGGCATCTCTGGGTGATAATCCCAAGCACCTACACATTTTTCAAGGTGTCTATATGACCAGATTTCAGCTTCAGTCCACAGGAGTGCTAGTACCCTCTTCACCTACAGCCTGCTTACTCACAGACTCCCTCTTCCTAGGCTTGCTGTCACCAGCTTCTTCCACAGGGCCTCGGACCAGGCTATCTCCTAAGTCTGACTCAGTGTGCTGATGACCCACCAGGGCACTGCAGCCAGCTCCTGCTGGGTCCCACCTGCCTGTGTGGCCCTCCTCACCTCTGTGAACACAAAGCAGGCCTGAGTGTGCCCTGCTTTTCTGACTACTTCATAGAGTGCCAGCTGTCAATATAGGAAGTAGCCATGGAATGTGAGCACATTCTCCACAGCCACTACTCTGTCTAGACTTGATTTTTCCTCCAATTCAGGTTTCCAAAATCCCAGCTTGCCTGGTGCTCAGAACTGCTTAGGTTCAAACCAACAGACCCACTCTGACCAGGATTTGGTCTTAAAGAGAGTGTTAGACTAATGACTGACCTTTAACTTAGTCCCAGATATCTCCTTCCTGGCTCCATGGCACTTCAGGCCAGCAAAGTCTCGGGGGCTCATGGCAAATCTTTTTTATGATAGCACATCTGAAAACCAAGTTCTAGGGCTGTCTGCAGAGAGCACTGGTCTTAAACAAGACAACAAATATAAGAAGAAGCCTCAGACATGCCAGTTACCTGGCCCAAAAAGCTCTACAGGTCATTACCCTCTTGCTGTGACTTGAAGTGCCTTGCCTTTAATTCTAGCACTGTCCCAGAAGCTTTCTGTTAAAAATGTAAATGTTATTATTAATATGCAAACTGGGAGGAGTAAAGCATCAGTATTACCTCACTATCATACTAACAGATCAAATACCCAAGGAGAAGGTAACCAGAACAGGGTAAAGAGAAAAGGAAGGAGAAGGAAGTGTTGCAGACGAAGATTTTCGTTTCAAAATTTCGCCTCAGGTCACACCTTCGAGATGTTCTCTCTGGAAGAGAGCACCCCAGGCAGAAAGGGATCCCAGGCATCACCAGCTCATGTCACAGGTTGCCTCAGCTGTGCCCCGTTCTCTAATGAGGGAACAACCACTGCTGCCCCCACCCCTGCCTTACGGATGCTGGTCTGATCACTGACTTTTCCTTGCAGTATGAACCGTTTTCTTTTTGCCTTAGATTAATCGACATAAAGCTGAAATTATTCAAAGAGAATTCTCGACATTGAAGAGGAGGGAAACGAAATGAGAAACAGGAAGATGCAGCCAATTGTTTTCTCCCAATACAATGCATGTCTTTCTACAAGTGGCAATGACCTAGCTTACTGAGAGAATTTCTAAATGTCTTCAGGATTTGAGATTTCTGTTCTTTAAAAATGATGTCAAATCTATAAATGTCTTATTTTTTTCAAACTGAGTTGTGTCATGTTAGGAGACAATAGCAGTGTACTTTAACAAATAATATAAACTGCAATATAGATTATAGTCAAATTCTGTAATAACCTGTGTTTTTATTTAACCTATGAATTTTTATCAAACACACCTCATATATTTGTTGAAACCACCTGGCAGCTGAGAACGGAGGCCTCACCTGGACCTCTGACCTGAAGCAGCTTCTTGGGGAATCCTTCTGGGCAGGGCTCCTTGGGTGTCTGGTCTAAACTGGGCTGTCTCTCTGACTTCTACCTATACCCCGAAGCTGAGAGGTGGATTATTCCTCTAGCCCGCAGGCATGTTAGTCCTCGAAATTTAAGCTTGAGGATTCTTCCTTGGTCCTTTCTGCTAGAAAGTTCTGTGGCCATCAGCCCTGGAAGCCTCCTCTTACTGCAGCCTTCTCTTTGTCACTTAACCAACTGTTAGGGGCTCAATGAGATTTATATTTAGAACTAGTCTTTCCACTTTCTGCAGTGATGAAGATATTCAGTATGGTGAGGAGCTGCCAGTCACATAAGGCCTTTGAGCACTTAAAATGTGGATAATACAACTGAGGAACTGAGTTTTTAATTCCACTTAATTATAATTAATTTACATTTAAAGAGCTAGCTGTGGCTAGTGGCTGCCCTATTAGACAGCATAGCTCTAGCTAAGGAACACATGGTTGTGGACACGACCATCATCCTGGCCTTGTGTGACTCATTTAAAGGCTTCACCTCACATGTACACCCTACACCATACACACACCACAAACACCACATACCACACACATACACACACCCTACACCCTTCACCCCACTACACACACGTACACCATCTCTAGGCCTCCTTACCTTGCCTCTCCCCGCCATTTTTCTTATCTCTGGCAGTTTATTTGTCTGTTTATTGTCTGTCTTCCCTGCTAGTAAATAAGCACCATGAAGACAGTAACTTTCTTCTTTTCCGCTGTACCTCCAATGCCTAGTGCAGCACCTCACACTTATTAGGGACACACACAAAAATATTGTTGAATGAATGAATAAACCAATGAACTTATGAAGAAGGTGGGGAAGGGTGAGAGGGTACAGGGGTGCCAAATCGATGTTCTAGCCCATCTTCTTCAGCTTCTTCTTCCTTTTCCAGCCACATCTCTCTTCCTGCTGTAAGCTGCAGCTGTAATTTTCCAAATGTTGACTCAAGTGCCTCCTTGCAGAGCTTGGGTCTGCTAAATATTACAGAACCCTCGTGGGTAAAATAGATGCTGAATGTCAAGAGATGGTTTGTGTTTGGAATGAAAGCAGAAAATACTTTACCATTCTCAGCTTCAAGATGCAGGGGTCCCTATGCAGAGGGAGTGAGAATTGGTTAGAAGTCATCTTTCTCTTCCATGTAGAAAGTGATGCCCACTTCATCCCATTCCCTGGTTTATTCTGGGGCTCTCTTCAGAGAAATGACTATCCCTTGTCCCCCACAGCACCATCTCCCCATTTGCCTTTCTCATTACCCCTTAGAGGTAAGAGGCTGTGGTGAGAAGGGTAATTAGGGAGATCTCACTTCTTTTACTCCCCATCCAAAGGAAAGTGGCTTCCTAGGAGAAACCACTTTTTTTAAAGGACAGTAAGTAATATTTCTAGATAGAAAGTGACTGTACATAGTAGGAACTTATTACATATGTTTTGAAAGAAAAAATAATGAAATGCTGTCAACCTCCATAAATTGAATAGAATGGACAGGAAGTGATGACCACTGGACATGGGGACACTCACGACGAGATGAAGTGGAAAGCTCTGAATTCCACGTGAGACTGCAGCTTGGAGTCATAGGGCTAGCCTTTGATATGGCATCAGGTAATCTCCCTCAACACCCTCCTTCCAGCCTGCCTCCAAGAATACTTGGCACAAGTCTTCACACAGGGAACCTTACACAGAGAAAGAGGTAAGGCTGCCCTGGGAGCTATTGAGAAAGTATCATTACAGATTTTCCAGATCATTCACCACCAACAAGGTGATCTCTAGACACTGAAGGAAGACTGTCTTCCAATAGAGAATCCAGTGCAGAGTAGGCAGCAGTGCGGGCAGCAAAATGGCAAAGTCGTAGCCCCCCACACAGCCAGTGTTCCTGAGAGCCCAGAGCAGGAAGTACAGAGGCCTGGACCCTAGTGACATGGACAGGGGCCAGGCAAGTCATTCCAGCCTCTCTGGACAGGATGGGGGTGGACTGTAGGCCAATCCTAGACTCTAGCAGTGGAGACTCACCAATGTACAAAGGACTTCACAGGGACCCATAGAAAGTTGAGTGGCCCTGGAGGCCTGCTTCTAGTTTCAGTTCTGCCACTAACACACTGTGTGCCTTGAGCTCATGTTTTCATCTACGAAGGAGGATGAGGACATACCCATGAGACTTGGGAGGATCATGTGAGATGCTATACACAGAGGCCGAGCACAGGGGCCCTCCACACATCTCTACCCCCAGCTCTGTGGGAAATGACTTGTACTGTTCACTCTTCCACCTTCACATCACTGAGCCCACGGAGGGGGCGGGGTGCCTGTGGGAGGTACTCAGACTCCTCGGCCAAGACAATGATGAATGCTCACCCCATAGCTCTGCTCCTGAATCTCCAGCTCTGATTTTCACCTTTAACACAAGATCTGATGCAAATGAGAGGCCTTGGGCACAGGAGGAGCCCAAGAAGCCGGCCAGTCGCTTGTTGCTGGGCCTGGGCTGAGGTACCTGTCTTCTGTTTTGGGGAGTAGGACAGAGAGCAGCAAGTCCCTGGGGCAGCAGTCAGGCAGAATGAGAAAGAGGCCGAGAGTTCTCTGGATTTCTTTTTCAGGTCCATGTGCTTGTTTACTAGGAGAGAAGCTGTGCTGAGAGCTGGGGTGTCATGAGGAGCACTGATGGGGATGTCATACAATGCCCACTGTTGCGCTTCATTTCTCTTATTGTTCTAGAGCCCAAAAAATCGCAGAGATGGACATAGACATATCTGCCAGAAAAGGCTTTGAGAAAAAGCTGGTCTGCTGGGTGGAGAACAGTTGTAGGTATCATCAGAATCTTTCTGGGCGACCAGCTATTTGGCCTGTCCTGACAGGTCCCCAGGATATGGAATTTTCAGTGATAAAACTGGGACAGTTCTGAGCACACCGGGGTGAGCTGGCCGCCACATCCCTCCCCACTCGTGGCAAACTCACTCTCAAACGCAAGACTGCGGCCTTTTTATTCTAAACCAGCCTTCTCTCTCAAATCCCTGTACTCCTCACAAACTCTCTAGCCCCAACACCTCCCTCCACTTCTACATTGGCAGCACCTCTACCAGCCCAGGAAAGAAAAAAGTGGAGAAGGTTTGTGCCCATCTGTATCCTGGGCACAAAGTAGAGCAATTTCATGGCAGAACTGGTATGTCTAGTCCTAGAAGCTGAACTGGAATAAGGAATAAAGGCAGCATCCAGCACTGGATGAGAAACAAAAAGAAAGCCCTGAGCATTTTATTAATGAAATACCACCCACTTTATTTGACATATCTGGGCCCAGCCCCCCAAGATCTCTCCTTCTGGGCTCTGTGTGTTCCTACTTCCTGGCTGTACTTGAAAAAGCAGTGAAATCCTGCTGACAGCTTTGACAGAAATACATCTAATTTAGATACATCAGTAATGCAGTTACCTCCTCCCTGGGCCTACATCCCATAGGCAGTAGACTTTCACCCACAACAGGGCTGCCCCTGTCCCCACAAGAGAACTTAGGACCAGGATTAAGGCTCAGCTGCTTGGGTCAGAACTTTGTTTCTGAGGGTCATATTTCCTACTTTCAGAGCATTTTAGGCCTTTCTAAGTGCTATCATGCACACGTAATCTCTATGTTTCTAAGAGAGTTTTATTTTTTCAACTTTATTGAAATATAATTGACATATAACATTGTATAAGTCAAATTGTCATGTTGTACACCTGAAACATTTTATCTTTTGACCCTCATAAACCCCTGTGATCTCCCAGAGCGTGGGTAATTTGTTCAAGGCCTCACGGCAGAGGTGGGCCTGGGTCCAGACTCTGTTTGCTTTCTTTCTTGCCTATTTTTGCTTTGATTATGAACATCATCACCAAACAAGGCCTGCCAGGCTCTGGGGAGGCCCAGGACAAGGAAATATGTCACAGCCACATTCTGATGAGCACCAAGCCAGAGTCACCAATGACCTGAGACATGGTCACGATGTCCCCATCCCCAGGTGCCCACTTTAGCCATCTCAGCTGTTGGGAGCCATTACAAGGCACTGAAGGTGTCACGTAGTTTGGGAGCCATAAAACAGTTGCTGAGACTGCTTGGAGCCCTAAAGCAGCTGCTGAGACTATGCTATCAATGGTTAAAGGAAGCAAATGGTTGATTTAATCATTACTGACCCTGGAGGGGAGGTTTGCCTCTTAAAGAAATCCTTTTAAGATAATGGGATGTGTTACATCCCAGACAACTAGGATGTTATATGATCTTGTGTGAATGTTAGCATTCGAATGATATAAGTTGTGCTTTGCTATTGTATCCTAAAACATATATAAAGGCTGAGCTAAATAAAGAAGAGGCTGCAGCATTGACTGTATGCCCTCTTGAAGCGCTTTCCTGTCTTCTTCCTTTCCTTAGGCTTCACCCCTCTCTTTTAGGTGCTGTTTGACTTTAGCCGGTACTCAGCCTGGCCTAAAGCCAGAGGAAATGCCTTTTGGGACAGACTGTACCTGCATAGCTGTGGGCAAGAGCCCGACGGCCTCCACCTACCAGTGTTGCTTCCAACAGATACCAAAATATAACAGAGGTGTCAGCTCTTTTAAAGCTGAATTTTCTATAGGTTTTCCAAGTTAAAGAAAGTTTCAACAACATTAGATCTTCAGGGTGATTTCCTGCCAAATGAGAGAGTGGAAAGACCATATTCACCCATGTTGAGGATGGAAGGAAATACGGTGTTTCCCACATAGCTCTTCCTCCAAGACATTAGCACTATAGGGGAGACAGATGTTAGAGAGAGAAATGCAAAGGGTCAGGGATCTCCATCAATTCTTGTAACCTTCTTTGAATTAATGTGTCAGAACAATTCTTATTCCAAATGGAAAACACAACCCTTGATGGCTAACTGGAGAGTGGTGCATGGGCTCAATCCACATACACTGAGCATCATTGTTTAGAGCAAAAGGGCTAAATTCAGATCAGCTGAATGAGGCCCCAGTTTCTTTTCTTACAAGCTGGATGACCTTGAACATGCAATTCCATGCCTCAGTTTCCCCCTTTGTGAAATGGGAATCCACATAATGCCCATAGAATTGTCATAAGGATTAGGTGAGTGAAAACAAATCAACCTCCTAAAGGAATGCTGGCTCATAGGACGTGTCCCATAAATCTTGGCTCTTACTATTACTATGCACAGAGGGCATGGGGAGAGGCAGTCAGAGGAACTTTACATGTGTTATTTTGCCTCGTCCTTTTTTAAAAAGCTTGAAATAGATGGTATTAATCCATGTTTTTTAGATGTGGAAATAAAGACTTAGAGAGGTCATGGGGAGATTGGGAATAAAGGCAGTGCTAGAGAATAAAAGATGAAAATTGCTTTAAAAATATAAGACCTGCTTGAAACCTTCATTGACTTCTCACTGCCCTGAACCTGGCATAAACCATGAGGCCCTGCTCCAAGATCTCCTCCACTGGCCTCTTCAGGGACTCTTCATGTGTTCCAGATCTTACCTTACTCAGTATCTTCCCCGAGTGTTCATCACTCTGCCACACACCTGGCTGGCACCTTCTTGGGGGCCACCAGCCAACAGGGTGACTATATGAATGAGGAAAATGCATGCACTTTTGACGGTGCTGGCTATGCAGGCACTTAGCCCAAAGAATATGTGCGGGCTGGATTTTGCTGCCACCCACACCCACCCACACACACACACCCACACACACACACACACACACACACACAATCTCCACAACCGTACAGAGCAGCTCCCAGGTCAAATATTCCCCTAGAGAGTCTCCCTGAACCCTGTACTTCCTAAGTCATAACTCTATATTTATATATGTTTATTTGTCTATGTTTGTCATCGTCCTCTACACTCAGTGACAGCAGAAACTGTACCTGATTTATTACTGTCCCTGGCACATACTAGGCACTAAATAAATACGAATTACATGAAAAATTGAATGAATAAATTTCATAAATGAGTGAATGAATAAAAACAACAACATATACCCAAATCAACTAGGTCAATTATCTGGATTCTAAAAGCATCCTGAATTAGAGTTTAAAAAAAAATCTCTGATGAGATCTACAAAAGGACCTCAACCAAAAGATCTGGACCTACTTACTCATAGCGCTCCATACCACAGTCTAAATTTGCAAAATAGTTGCTACCACCACAATAAAGGGTAGAGAATTGCTCTACTTGCTCACAGGTATTTCTCAGTGATGACTACAAGTTTCTGACACACTGTAGATACGTAATCCATTTTTGTTAAATGAATACATGTTTCTAGTAAGTGTGGTTTCAAAGCAGTCACAATTCTGCGTTTAAGCCAGAATTCGATTTCCTTGATCAAACATTAACTGGAAAACCATATCCTCTGGAAATTATCAGGAAGCTCCCTAGAAAATTCAGGGTCTGAGCATTCAAACATCAAGATATTGAATAGGTAGATCTCGCTGCTATAGTCTCTTTACAAATAACAATAATACAATGTATACAAGAAATACAAATCATCTCATCCACATTCAGTCTCTGCCATTTTTCATCACATGTCTGTTGTAACAGTATCTTCCCTGACCCTCAGTTTACTTATCTATAAAGGCTGATAACAAGAATACCTACCACCTAAGGGAGTTGTGAGGATTAAACTAGATATTATCTGGCACATAGTAAGTAGTTATTATTATAATTGCTTAAACAGAAGGCATCATTTCAGAAGGAAGCTATTTAAAGCTATGAGAATTTATTGCAGGAAAATTTTCCTGATATTGTTCTATACACAGAAAAGTCAGGAAATTCCTTGAAAGGTGCTATCTAAATAAGAGTACTCCCTACAAATTCCACTTCCCCTGCAATCAACTACCCATTTCTAGGTGGATTCTGATTGAAATTATAAAAAAAAAAAAAAAATTGGCACCAAGAATGTATATTGCAAAACAAAATGTGTTGCTTTTAAAGTGATTTTGGAGCCTCAGTAATTAGTCTAGCAAGTTCCAAAGATACATTCTGTAGTCATCATTCAGTATTTGTTTCCTTTGGTGATCTGCCTTCCTAAAAAGAAAGAAATAAATAAAAGTAAAAATAAACAGGGGAAACATTTGTTATGAAGTTGCCTGGGACTGAAGGTCCCCCAGGCCTTGCTGGGCTCTGTGTTATAAGGAATCCCCTTTGGATCCCACATTTCTTCTTCCTGCCAAGCTGCTCCTGGGTCACTTCTCAGCTCTGGTGGCTGCTGAAACAAGACAGATGCTGCTATACAAAATAACTCAAGAACATACCAAAGCCTGTTGCTTCCAGCACTTGGAAAATTTGACATTCAAATATGCAAATATTTTATGGCACAAAGAGAAAAAAGAGAGAGAGGAGCTGGAAAGTCACATTTGAAATGAAACATACTAGAGATGTAAGCAAACTAGAATTTACACTTCTGGATTGTAATTAAATTGGCGCCATTATCAAAGAAGAGCACGGAATTTACCATGATCCACTACAAGAGTCTCTCATTACTGATGAAACCACCAAACGTGGTGCCCAGTCTTCAGCACCGACCGGTAATGGCAGAGCTATATTTGGAGCACTCGTTGGCACAAAGGGCAGCAGAGAAGTTAGAACATTGTCTTTACACCATTTCCAGCAGTACCATATTTATGTTAATTTTAAAAATAAGATGTCTTTAAATATAAGGATTAAAATTCTGTCAATCATCAGAGCCCTCATAAACTTTGAGTTGGTTTTCCAGGAGCTGTGAGAGAATGAGCAAAGTCAATCTTACTATCTCAAATGGTGAAATGAAAAGAAAACTCAAACCGTAAGTCCAAAATTAATCTGGGTCACACCATTAATAGCTGAGCTATTTTGATCAGTCTTCGTGTCTCTATTTCTTCACACACATTAGTGAAGTTAGTCTAGATGATTTCAAAGTCACAGATCTTAGACTGTGCGGAAGATTGTAGCAGAAAGATTTGAATTGAACAGACCCAAGTTTCAGGGGTGGCTTCCCTATTTACTAATGTTGTGAATGTGGGCAAGTTTCTTTAATAATGTAGGGCCTTGGTTCTCACCCATAAAACAGGGATAATAATAGCTTCTATCTTACAAGGTTGCTGTAAAGTTTAAACACAACTATGTAAGTAAAGCATTTGACATAGAGTAAATTATGGTTTTAGTCCCTCCTTCTTATAATTTCTTCTCCTTTGTGATGGAAGCCAGAGAATACAACTAGACGAGATTAGGGACAGTTTGAGACTGGGATACCTGCAACATCAACTTCATCAATACTGTTTTTGGGTCAACTGAGTGAACTTTTATAGGTACGGATTCAGATCCAGTCATACACAGTACTCGTCACTTAATTGAAACACCGCCCATGACTTTTTTACTTATAATTAGCCATCCAGTATGCCGATTGCACTTCTGACGCCCTACCATCATCAGGTGGTAACTGTTTAGTGAATAGCACTTATTTTTAATACTAATCTAGCAGTAAAGGGTGAACTTTACTCCCTGACTTCCTCCTCCCCTATAAACTACATAAAGCTGTCCAGAAAGTTTTATTTTGTTTTAACATTATCAGTAATGCTATCCCCCTTAATTGACATAGACACTGAAATTGATTGAATCAATTAATCAATTCAGTGGATTCTACTGGTGTTTGCTCCATAATTTTTAACACTGAGACATACTATTTACCAGGCACTATGCTAAGCACTCAAAACAAATGAGAGGAACTTCTCTTGGGTTTGATAGGATAAAGAAATCCCAATTTATCAACTTTCATTGTTTGGGAAGGACACGATGAAAAAAACCTAGTGCTAGAGAAACACATTGCATTAGTTATCTCTTGCTGATTAATAAATTACTCTGAAACTTAGAGGCTTAAAACAAAAACATTTATTATTTCCCACAGTTTTCAGAACCCAAAAGGAATCTAAGAGCAGCTCAGCTACATATAGCCCTGGCTCAGGGACTCTCATGAGACATTGGTCAGATGTCAGCGTGGGCTCCACCACACACGTGAAGCTTGTTCAGTGTGAAAGAGGACCATGAAGGATGTGGATACCAGGTGAGGATCATTGGAGGCTCTACTGCAGGCTGGCCACCACACAGAGTATTGTACAGAAAGAGAATTCTGGCATTAGGCCATGAAGGGGAACACTGGGGCAGCAATTCTAACCAAAGATAAAGAGAGGAAGAAACAAAGCTATCCATTGGGATAAAAATCAGAGAAGAAGCCAAAACTTTTTAGTAAGTTTCACTTCTGTTAGAAAGGTAGGTAGTGGAGCTGGCCTCCAGAGCCTAATCAGCTACCACAGGGAATGAAGGAAGGAAGGAGACTGAAGAAGTCAGATGCTATGGGTCCTGAGAGGGCAATAAGCAGAGAGAAGAGGGTGCTGACATGAAGCTTGAGCAACACAATCATCTACAAGGAAGTATTCTGCTCCAAAGTTCTGGGACACAGAGGGGAGACAGGAGGGTCTGCAAATGGATGTGTACCATCTTCCTGGACTCTCAGCCCATGGTTTTCTTTTCATCAAAACAAATAGTCAACTCTTGCATTTAGTCCACCCCTAGACTGGGATTTCGGTCTGTCTTCCTTTGTTCCATATTCCAAGCCCCAAAAGTTATCCCTGCATATGTGATCCTAGGACAATCCCAAGAAAGACCTTCAGGAAGTTTTACCTGGACATCAGCCTCCATTGGGCCCATCAGCCTGGACCCTGAAACTGGTGCTGGCTGGGATTTTTTTTCCCTTTAGCAATTTATACAGTTGGGATTGAAATTAAGAAATTACAATACATTATGTTTAAAAGTGTTATCCTATAAGGCACCATTCCAATGCTCCCTGTTTTTCCCACTAAGCATATCAATGTGGTTTCCTCAGGCTCTGTTGCCTTGCCTGGGGCACATCCTTGAAGAAGAGCCTTCTGGCATGGAGGCCCAGGTCTGAAAGGCTATCACAAGACTGCTAGTGCCTAGGTCTGAAAGGCTATCACAGGTCTTCTGTTTGCTAGTGCCATGTGGTACTCTACGGGCCTCTGCCCCAGAGTGAGGCCACATTTAAGCTTTACTCGGCCCCTTGAGCAGAGATGATTATGTCTCAGCTGCCACCTTGAGAGACTGATGAGTAATGAAGCTGGCCAGCCCTGAAGCTCCCACGTAGAAAGAAGGTGAGGAAGGAAAGGAAAAACAGCCCATTAGTGTATTACTGTCCTTCAAAGCTGACAGCAAAGAGCTAGTGTGATCCCCAGGGATCCCCAGCTCCATGGGGAAGTGATCTGATCTCAGAGATCAGTGGATTGTGCTGACGCTGTTTACCCTGGTGAATAATAAAATCAGACTGATCTGCTAAGAGCCACCTGGCTTCGTCCCTCAGGGAGAACACAGGCAGGAACATGCTGACCATGAGATGCAAGGGCAGCTGGGACCTTGTCACCCATGAAAATAACGTCGTTTGACAAGAGAAACCTGCAGAGATCCTTGACCTCAGCCCTCTTGGGGAAAGCTTCTATACTGGCCTCCGCACCCTTCAGGGCCCAAGGTAGGTGTCAGGACTTCTGCCAGGATGCAGTGAATCTGGCCCAAAACACATTATGCAAATGATAGACCTGCCAACGGATGAGTTGAGAAGTAATACCTGGGGCAGAGATAACAGCATTTCCCTAAGCCCTTGACCCAGCAGAAAGACAGTTCACCTAACACAGTAGTAGTCCAGTTAATCGGGAGCCTTCTTAGTTGCATGGAGAAGCCACCAGGCCCTTCCCAAATCCTCTGCTTCTGCCCTAGTACCCATGGTAGACTCACATGGAAGGTCGTAGCCTCTGGGTCTTTCTTTTTCTGCGTAACCTGTACACCTAAGACAGATTCAGCTGTCTCACTTTTCCTAAGAGCTGTAAGAAAGTGCCAAACTCCACTCTAGTTGCTTTGCATAAGATGTATCACACCTGGATTCAGATCTTACCCTGCTTTACAGCCATCTTGTCTCCAATATTTATTCTTTGTTTCTTCTAACACAATGCCCCCAAAGAGGGTAATCTACATATTTCCCCTTCAAGGGGAGAGTAAGGATATCTGAGTCCCTAAATCCCTTACCTAATGGCCTAGCAAAGGTATCCCTACCCTGACAAAGGGTTTGAATATGATATATATATATATATATAGTGTGTATACATAAACAATATGAATACACACACACATATACAAACATATACATATGTTCTAAGGAAATTATATATTAGCAAATATATATTTAAGGAATATTTTTAAAGGCAGACACCCCCCAATTGGAAAATAAACCTGAACAGGCAATTCACATAAGAGAATATTAAAAGACCATGAAATATATAAAAAATGTCTCAGCTTAAATAATGCTCAAGGAAATGGAAATTAAAACCACAAAGAGATACCACTACTACACATACATCAGAGTAGTTAAGATTAAAAGGAATGATAATATAAAATTTTCGCCAAGATGTAGAGCAATGGGAATTCTCATATGCCACTGGCAGTAGTTCAAGCTAGTACAGCCGCTATGGAAAACTAGCAGTATCTACTAAAATTGAACATATGCATCATCTATGACTCAGCAACCTTACTGCTAGCTATGTACCCTATGGAAATGCATGTATAGGTCTTTCAAAAGACATAAATTATAATGGTATAGCTGAAGTATAATTTTTAATAAAGACTAAAAACAACCCAAAGGTCCATCACCAATATTAATAAATTATCATATTCATGTAATGAAATACTATTCGCCAATGAAAATTAACAAACTACAGCTATACAAAACAACATGATGAATCCCAGAGACAGAATCATTCGTAAAAGAAAACAAATGTGAAAAAAAAAAAATACATACTGCGTGATTACATTTTTATAAAATTTATAAATAGGCAAAACTGTTAGTCTTTAGGAATGAAAGATTAGGTGGTTTTCATAAGAGAAATGCTCATTATGACCTTGGGACTGTGGTGATTGGGAGGGGATGTGAAGAGGGAGGCTTCTAGGAAATTGGCAATGTTTTGACTTTGGGTGGTAGATATTTAAATTATGATTTGGGAGAAAGATTGTTTTATTTTTTTATTTTTTAATCACAGTTGACATACAAGATTATGTTAGTTTTATATGTACAACGTATTGGTTAGATTTTTTTCATGTAACTTAAAAAGTGTTCACCCTGATAAGTCTAGTACCCACCTGGCACCATATATAGTTATTACAATATTATTGGCTATATTCCCTATGCTGTGCTTTACAACCTTGTACCTGTTTTATAACGGGAAATTTGTTCATCTGAATCCCTTCCCCTTTTCCACCTATCCCCCAACATCTCTCCCACCTAGCAATTATCAATGTTCTCTGTATCTACGAGTTTGTTGTGATATTTGGTTTTAGATAATTCATTTGGCTGTACATATGTTTTTCACATTGTTCTGTTTCTGTGTGTATTTAGCAATTAAAACAATAAATCAGGAAAAAAAAAAAAGCCTTCCCTTTCTTACCCATATGCCCTTCACAGTAGGTGGCTTAAGAGCACAGATGAGCTCAGGCCGACATAGGATTAAATCATGGCTCCCATCTTACCACCCACGTGATCAAGGCAAGATGTTAAACTCTGTAAGCCTCAGTTTCTTTTTCTATACAATGGGGATGATAATGATTAATAAATATGGTTGATGAAAGGGTGAAATGTCCTAGAATATGTTAAAGCCTAGCACAATGCTGGAACATGGAAGGTATTCAATAAATGGTGGGTGAGCGTCGTCGGTCTGGCAGCAGTTGTTGCTTCTTGCCCTCTTTAAGTTCACCTTAACCTATTCTGCCTATTCTGTGAAACAGTGGAAACCTCTGTGAATGTGGAATTAAGTTGAGAAAGCCATTTGTCCTACTTAAGATTCAGTTACTTTGTCTTTAAAATGAGAAGAGTACTACATAGCTCAGACAGCTCTTATAAAGCTTATGTGAACTGTAATACCCTGGTTTGGAACTCCACGAGCCAAGAAGGAAACTGACACCGATGCAAGCGCAAAAGGGAGTTTATTGACAAACTCGAGTTTAGACTCCACTCGTTCACTGACGCAGCAGTGGTTGAGAGGAGCCCCGACTGAGGGGCTGGGACCTAATTTAAAGGGCAAAACCGCAAGCCTTGGGGAGATGCCTTGGCATTACCTGATTGGGAAGTTAGGTTGACCTTTAAAGGGATTGGGTGGTAGGTTGTTGGGTCCGCGTGCAAAAGGGGGTCGTGTGCAGTTGGGGCTGTGTATAGAGGGGGCTGTGCGCAGAAAGGGCCGAGTGCAGAAGGTAGGGCCAAGTGCAGAAGGTGCCGGGTGCAGTAATCAGACTATGTGCAGGAGGAAATAAGGGTGGGGGTGCCCTAAGGGCCCACCGATTAGCTGGCTTGGCTGGTTTGGCCAGGTGGTAAGGCATTTTCTTGACCACTGGCCTCTGGGGAACTTTTCATACAATTCATCTTGGGATCACTCAGAAAAATGGAATCATTCCAGTCTTTCATAAACCAATAAATGAACATGTCTGGCACCCAGTAGAACACAAGTCTGTTTTTCTAGTAGTTTTTTTTTCTTTTTCTTTTCTTTTTTTTTTTTTTTAGATTTTTTTTTAACTCAGGACCATCCATTAGTGAGATACTATAGGAAGGGAGACTGGCCCAGAAGACTGAGTTGCTGTTCTGGTTATCTATTGCAAATAGCATTCATATTACCCACACCATACTACCTAGAAACAACAATTATCTTTTTCTTATAATGCTGTGGGTCAGAAAAGAGAGGGAAGGCAGAGTCAATTAGGCATTTCTCACATGGGCTGTCTCATGCAGTTGCTTTCAAATGTCAACTGAAGCTGCAGCCATTTGAAGACTCAACTTGGCTGAACGTCTAAGAGGTTTATTTGCTTGCTGGTGGGCAATACTTACTCTTGGCAGAGAGCCTAGTTGGAGCCACAGTCTCCAATTGAACACCTACACATGACCTCCACATTTAGTTTAGGCTTTTTAAATCATGGTGACTCTAAGGTTTCAAAAAAAAAAAAAAAAAAAGGCCTGGTGGATAAGGCAGAAGCCACATTATTTTTTCATGAACTGCCTTTTGAGGTCATCTAGTGTCACTTCCCGCAGAATCTGTTGATGAAAGCAGTCACAAACCTGCACTTATTCAATAGATGAGGGCATAGAACTTATAGCCATCTTTTAAAATTGTCATAATACTAGAAACACTGAGATTGCATATAAATTCTGAAAAATTTTTATATAACAGATAGGAAGCCTTGCATAATGATTAAGAGTGCTTACTGTATTCAAATTCTAATTCAATGACTTATTTCTGCATATCCTTTAGAAGTTACTTAACACTTGATATAGAAGACACCACTTTGAGACTGATAGGAGGGGCAAAGACATAGAATGGGCTTGTCCCGCATCCATGTGCAGTGGTTAAAAATCAGAGAAATATCTTGCCTGCAGAACTCCCCACTAGCAGCGAGGGTACCCAACACCACACGAGGCTCCCCAGACCAGGGATCCAGTGCTGGGAAGAGAAGTCCCCACAATTTCTGGCTGTGAAAACCAGTGGAAACTGTGGCGGAGTGAAACAAAGGTCTGCTGGAGTCACATGTGTTCTTCTTAAAGGGTCCACATGCGTAATTACTGCTGATAGACTCCGAGCTCCAGCACTGGGATAGCAGCTCAAAAGGCTCCAGGGACATACGATTTGGGAGAAACCAAATTGTATGGCTTCAGGGCAAAGGCTTGAAGGGCAGCTTCTTCCCAGACAGAAGTAGAGGCAGAAGCCATTGTTCCTTTGTTGAGGCTGCCCCTGTCCCAGGGTGCAGAAGCATGTGGCTGCCATATCTGAGTTTCCACCAACCTGGCTAACACTGTTTTCCCTGCCTTGGTGATTCCTGGAGACCCCTCCCCACCCAACTTGCGGGCCCATCCAAGCCACTTCCAGTGGTTTTTCCATGCAAACAGCCTATCTTAGCTCATGCTGTGGACTTTCCTAAAATTTCTCAAAAGTTCATAAACCCCAGACAAGCAGCATATGGCCTTGGTGTGCCTCATACCTCTTGCCTAGCATAGAGACAGCCAGCTTGGTTTGCAGTTTAGCCTCTCTCAGGCACCTCCAAGCCCAGTGTCTGTGGAAGACATCTGCAGATCACTTTGTGGCTCATACCAAGTGGCTCTGGGCAGGGCACAGGCAGTGGATGAACTTGTTCTACAACAGGAACCCTCCCAGAAGGCCCCAGGACCAGCACAGCTAGTGGCCAGCTTCAGGTCATGCTGGAGCAGCACCAAGTCACCTCCATAAGTGACACATCGAAAGCAGAGTGGGCAAGCACCAGAGCTCTGCTAAAGTGAATCCTGCTCTGTAGGGTCAACCCCTGCACAACAGTTCCTACACTGTAGTCATGGCCAGTCCTCACAACAAATCAGCCTGAGAGTTAATACCTCTCATTGACATCTCAACAGCAACCAAAGCTCAACTGCAATAGGAAGGCACATACAATCCACACAAGGGACACACCTGGAGCACCCAGCTCAAGTGTCCAGAGAGACTGTGCCACTGGATCCCACAAGACAGCTACTGCATAAATCCACTCCACCAAGACTGGGAGACATAGCAGCTCTATCTAGTGCATAGAAACAAACACCAAGAGGCAGTCAAAATTAGGAGACCAAAAAAAAAAAAAATTACATGTCCCAAATGAAAGAATGGAACAAAGCTCTAGAAACAGAACCAAACAAAATGGAGATAAATAATCTACCAGATGCAGAGTTCAAAACACTGGTTATTAGGATACTCAGTGATCTCAGTGAGGACTTCAACAAAGAGATAAGAAACATAAAAATGGAGATGCAAAACATAAAAGAGAAAAAGTCAGAAATGAAGAATACAATAACTGAAGTGAAGAATACATTAGAGGGCAGCAACGGTAGATTAGATGAAGCAGAGGATCAAATCAGCTATTTGGGGAAAAGGGTAGCAGAAAACACTCAATCAGAACAGCAAAAATAAAAAAGAATCCAAAAAATGAGGATATTTTAAGGGACCTCTGAGATAACATCAAGCATACCAACATTCTCATCATAGGGTGCCTGAAGGAGAAGAGAGAGAGCAAGGAACTAAAAACCTATTTGGAGACATAATGACCTAAAACTTCCTTAACCTGGAGAAGGAAATAGACATATAAGGCCAGGAAGCACAGAGAGTCCCAAACAAGATGAGCCCAAAGAGGTCCACAGTGAGACACATCATAATTAAAATGTCAAATGTTAAAGACAAAGGGAGAATCTTCAAAGCAGCAAGAGAAAAGTAGTTAGTTACCTACAGAGGAACTCTCATTATACTGCCAGGTGATTTCTCAACAGAAATTTTGCAGGCCAGAAGGGAGTGGCACGAAATACTCAAAGAGTTGAAAAGCAAGGACCTATAGCCAAGATTACTCTACCCAGCAAAGCTATTATTTAGAATCGAAGGCTGGATAAAGAGCTTCCCAGGCAAGAAAAAGCTAAAGGAGTTCATCAGCACTAAACCAGTATCATAGGAAATGTAAAAGGGACTTCTTGAAGAAGAAGGAAGAATAAAAAATAAGAATGAGAATAAGAATAAGTATGAGGAGGAGGAGGAGGAGGAGGAGGAGGAGGAGGAGGAGGAGGAGGAGGGGTGGCTCAATGGATAAGAAAACACAACTCTCACATATGCGCCTATAGGAGACTCACTTCAGATCTAAAGACGCACACAAACTGAAAGTAAAGGGATGGGGAAAGATAGTTCATGCAAATGGAAGGAAAAAAAGCTGGGGTAACAATACTTATGCCAGACAAAATAGACTTTAAAACAAAGGCTGTAACAAGAAACAAAGAAGGACCCAGTAATCCCATCTCTGATATTTATCCAAAGAAACCCAAAATGCTAATTTGAAAAAACAGGCATATCCCGATGTTTATTGCAGTATTTTTTTATCATAGCCAAGATATGAAGGCAACCTGGGTGTCCATCAATGAATGAATGGATAAAGAAAAAGTGGTACATATTTACAATGGAATATTGTTCAGCCATGAAACAAAATGAAATCTTGCCATCTGCAACAACATAGATAGACATAGAGGGTATTGTGCTAAGTGAAGTATGTCAGACAGAGAAAGACAAATGCCTTATGATTTCACTTATATGTGGAATATAAAGAACAAAATAATTGAACAAATGAAACAAACTCAGAGATACAGAGAACATTTCAATGGTTGTCAAATGGGAGAGAGGTTTGATTGAGAGATGAAAGAGGGGAAGAGATTAAGAAATACATATCAGTAGTTACAAAATAGTCATGGGGATATAAAGTATAGTATAGGGAATATAATCCATAATGTAATAATTACGTATTATGTCAGATGGGTACTTGATTTATTGGGGTGATCGTTTTGTAAGCTATAAGTGTCTAATCACTATGTCATACAAATGAAACTAATATAATATTCTATGTCAACTACAATTGAAAAATAAAAGGATTATTTAAAAACAAACAAAAACCCACACCCACTACTTGGGAAAGTTTGCATAAATTTTTTAAACCTTCTGATGTCTCTCCATTGTAACAATGATAACTTGGTTTTAATGGCTTCCCTGTTCTTTTCTTTCCCCATTTTAGGATCCTACTCCTCCTAACACTTAGTCATATGTTGCTGACAAATATTTTCTCTAGTCTGCTTTTTTTAGTTATGAACTGTTTGTTCCTAATTATTGGGAACATTTTACCATCAGTACATTCCTTCCCTCTCTTCCATGTCTTCTATAAGCAATTTAATAATATCTAAGCTCTTGTTCTTCAGGTAGGAGAATCCCACTACCTACCTTAACCTTTCTGCCTCAGCTGTTTCTAAATTTCATAAGCTCCACCTCAAGTGCCTTTTAATGAGGATCAAGAATGGAATAGAAGAAGAATAGTGAATAAGGAGACCATCATATTTTCTTCCTGAAGGTACACCAGGATGATGTTCTTCATGTTGATGGAAACCATTCATAATTATGTACTTGTTCATATTTTTAAATAAAAATTATTATTTGAGACAAAGTCTTGTCTTCGAGAAATCAATAGTCTAAAGACAGTCATTATGATATAGGCAAGCATCCACAAGACACAAAGAACAAAGTTTTAAAAAATAGTATGAGACATTAAACATTTATATCATGCATAGATCAAGGTAAGTGTGTTTGTCACCTTGATATAATTTAGTTACTCTGTCCCTGGCTTGTCCCTCAAGAAACTCTCCCTCCTTTGTACACTAAATTATTTTAAAAGTTTATTCCTTTTAGAGGACAGAGGTACAGATCCATGTGACCTTCTCATTGCAGAATCTTACTGCTGATTTGTGAGAGCTATTGATGTGATGTTGATTTGTAACTTGTGAAAAAGAAATTGAATTAGAGGTCATGAAGTGACTCAGGAAAACTGAATGCTATTGGTAAACTTCTGGGCAATTTTTCAAAAATGCAAAATACCTCTTTCAGTTGTTCATCTTTGATTCATTTGTATAGTTTTTACTTAGAGTGCTTCATCTGGTGTATACAGTACATGTAATCATTACTTAAAGAGCTGACAAGTTTCCTTCAGGGATAGGTGGGACTTGCTTATCTAGGAACTCTGCAGTGTTTCACATTTCATGGGTAGAGAAATGGTAAGGTCATTGGAGGCTGGAATCCAGGGAAGTTGAAACAGCTCTACTTCTCCCAGAGCCAAGATCCCCTTGTGGCTCTCAGTATCTCATGCTCATGAGTGAAGAAAGCAGGAGAGCCACTGGGACAGGGCTCTGAGTTCAATGACATCTCTGCCTTCAAAAACAGAATGTCTCCTAGCAGGATCCTTTAGATGAGCTCCTTCTGACTGATCTGGGCAGTTATAAAGCCCCAGTTGGAGAGTGGCATTCAATCTCCATCTTCGATACTCTGACATTACTTATGGGTCCTAGATCCCCGAGAGAGAAGTAATTGTCTCTGAATCCCATATTCTCTTGACCCTCTATCCCGAGGTTGTTGGTCAGACCTGGTGCAAGTCCCTCTGACCAGTGTGCCCCATCCCACTCTGGTGTTGATGTTTTCTACATATTCAGGAGAGGTCTATGCCTCAGGCTAACTCGATTCCTGCCATTGCATTCCCTCACTTCATCTCACACTCAGCTAAGCCATTCCTATGTTCCACCCACAGCAGTAACTGCAAACTCTTAGGAGTTTTTATCAGAGCAAACTGTCGTTCTCTCCAATACCCCATTTGAACCGTTTGGATGGACTATATCTTCTTCTGGAGTTCTTGTCTGAGGCATAACTTGAAAACACCCCTTTAGGAAACAGTGAAGACTCCCACTAGAAAATAAATGCCAGGAGATCAGAGAGGTTGTGTTTTTTTTTTCATTTTGTGCGTAGTATGAATAAATATGAACAAATCAATCAATCAATATGGAGAGAAGAGAGAATAAGAGCTCTTTGAAATAAGCAGATACAAAGAAGGAAGCAAACAGACAAGGAAAGGCATGGCCTGCTCTCAGCAAGGATCCCAATTCCTTTCCTGATCTTTCGTTCTTTGGAAAATTCCTGTAAGTACCAGAGTAGCTTGTACATGAGTTCAATTGAGAGCAGAGCATACTCAAATCCCAGCATAAAGTCATTATGCCAAAGCAGTCATATTGAAAGAACAGGCCATTAGAGAGACCACTTAAAAGTTAAAGGCATTCAGAGTCACAGGTCACCTATGGAGTCAGCAAGTTGAACAGTTGAATTTGCCTATCTAAAGTGTGTGGGAAGGAGTGAGTTCCAGGACTCATGGAAAACAGGGAACCAGGCGGGAAGATGCTGAGGAGGAGAAAGAGGGAAAATGTGGATGTAATGCCTGAGAATAAAACCGTCACATTTTCCTTGATCAAGCATTTATGCTTCTTGACCTCTTCTTAGCTGAAGAGAATGGTCTAATCGAGTAGTTTATTTTGCCACTGAGAAATACTTCTTTGACTACCTTCTCTGAAACTCATATTCTCTTCCTCCTAAAAACAAACACAACAAACAAAAACACAAAATAACAAATACCCATAACATGCTGGAGTGTGTACTAAGTGCTTTTATAAACATTTTCTTACTTAATTTTTTTCAGCCCTTTTGTCAAGAATGCCTCATTTTTCTCTTCTGTACTGCATGTCAGAGAATAAACATGTATCCCACATCCATCAGAAAGAAGCAGAAACAGGATTTGGACTCAAGAGTATCTGACTTCAATTCAAGTGCTTATCTCACTATAATGTAGGTGCCTGGTTCCATCCTCCTCAGAGTAGTCATGTGGCATAGATCCCAGGAAGGAGGTGATATCCATAGAAACATGTGGAGGTCTAAGTATGCTGAGAGTGACACAAGATCATGGAATTGGATACAGTTCTGGGTGGAAGCAATATTAAAGTTAACATTCATGTAGACATTGAGCAAGTTTGCCATGGATCACCCACTCCTTTCAATAGGACTAATAAAGACAATACTATTGTCTCCAGTTTACAAATGAGGAAACTAAGAGACAGAGGTGTTAAGAGATGTTTTAAAAATAATCTTAAAAGAATAATTGCAGATGGTAAGATTTCATTCTTTTTTATGACTGAGTAGTATTCCATTGTGTATATGTACCACTTCTTTTACCATTCATCCACTGATGGATACTGGATACACAGGTCATACTCATATCTTGACTATTGTAATAAATAAATAAATAATAAATAAATAAATAAATAAATAAATAAGGACACAATAAACATATGGATGCACATGTCTGTTCAAATGGCATTTTGGGTTTCTTTGGATAAATATCCAGAGGTGGGATTACTGGGTCCTTCTTTGTCTCTTGTTACAGCCTTTGTTTTAAAGTCTATTTTGTCTGGCATAAGCTTTTTTTTTCTTCTATTTACATGAACTATCTTTTTCCATCCCTTTTACTTTCAGACTGTATATGTCTTTCGATCTGAAGTGAGTCTCTTATAGGCAGTATATGTGAGGGTCTTCTTTTCTCCTCCATCAGCCACCCTGTCTTTTGATTGGAGCAGTTAATTCAATTACACTTAAAGTAATTGTTGCAAGATATGTAGTTATTGCCATTTTATTATTCATATTTTTTTTATCTCTTCTCTTACTCCTCCTCCTCCTGATTCAAAAATTAAATTTGAGTCTAAAACCACTTTCATTCATTCCTCCCAAATATATCAGACTGTCTCTTGATTCAGTCCCCTGAAACAAGAGCTTGAGATGTATGCTGAAGTCTGGCTCCATGCTCTGAGTCTCACACCTTCCATGGTGAGCTCACACCATCTCTGATTTTTTTCTTGATTGGACTGTTCCATGGCTATTTTTAGCTTGGCTTCTTGGCAGTTTCTCCAACGTTCTTCAAGATGTTTGGGACACATATTGAGAACTACATAGTACAAAATTAGGGAGCTCTCCTGAAACATCCTCCACATATTAGGGTCCCTATTTTGCTCTCTGTCCCAGTTTTGTTGTGATGTACTTGGGTGCCAGAAGTACCAGCCTAGATCTAGCCTAATAAATCAACCTAAACTCTGGCATAAAATAAAAGAGAAAGCTTTTAAAGATATCACTTTTTTTGTCATTAGGCAAAGAGTCAGTTTTTCAATGAACTAACCTTCATTTGACTTTAAGGGGTAGCTTATGGCTTATGAGTTTGGAAGGTCTGATTTGTTAACTTCAACAAAAGAAGGCTAGACTAGAGGAGGGGAGACAAGGCCACAGAGAGTGCAAATTTGCTTATTTTACATCTACAGAAAAATACATAAGGGCGGGATCCCTTTCCTCTCTATTTGCTGGAAAAGTTTTTAAAATATGGCAGCAAAACAATGAAAGATAGAAAGATTTTTACTGGTGTTAGGATAAAATGTCATGTTATAAGAGATTGAGAGGCACTTTGATCATCTTCTACACACCAAGCTTAAAAACACTTTTCTTTATAAGATATTTAGGAAGAAGAGAGAATGCTTAAAAGCAATTATACCAAAAAGTGAGGCTAGGGTAAACTAAAGGTGAGTTGGAGTAGTGAGAAGAATGTTGAGGAAGGAGTGACTTTTAAATGAAAAGTCTTTTAACATCTCTGGATGTTAGGGTCCTCTTCTATTAAGGAAGGAATTTAGGTAAAAATCTTTAAGACCCCTTCAACCTCTAACATGGTATAATTCTGGAAGTCTCATCCAACTTTAGAAGAATTTGATCCTCAACAGTGAATCCGGGGTTTATAAGGTTACATCACCAATTACCGTCAAGCCAATTTTCTCAATTATTTGTGAGAGTCTTTGGCTCCTCTGATGCCACAAAAATATTGGATCATGGAAATATGGGGGGAAAGGCATAGACAATAGAGGTTTGTTCATCTCTCTTGCAACCAAATCAAAGTTGTGACAGAAACATGGAGCAAACAGCAAGCAAAGTTCCTGGGATCTAGATGAGCAGAAGCACTACAACTAGGGAGAGAAATAATTAATCAACCTGCAACAGTAAAAGATAGAAGGAGGCGAAGACACAAGACTGCTGGGTCCTGAGGGGCTGAGTGGGACAGAGGCTGCGGCAGCAGTAGCCAGAAGATAGATACCCCTTAAAGGGGCCGTGTCCACAAGCAGACTTTTATGGTGACGGATCCGCTCTCTCTGTGCACCAGCGCCAGGGCCGGCTGCATGGGGTGCACCAAGGACTTACAGGGGAACACTGAGTTTTCAGAGTGAGGGCCAGAGGCAAGACCTGCTCTGTACAGAAGTGCTGGTGGTATTCCTTGTTCCTCTGTTGAGCCCTCCATGTTCTCAGTATATAGACACAGTGCTACCATAGCGGAGATGTCATCAAACTGGATAACAAAGGTCGCGCCGCCAGAGGATTCCCTGAAACTCCACCTCCCCCAACTCGCAGCCCCACCCAAACCACATCCAGGTGTGTCCTTGGCAAGTCCCGTGTTCCTTTCTGAGCAGTACCAAGACTCACACTGCAGGCAGCTGGCCTCGGTTTCTGATGTGATTTCTTGAGGCAAAACATCTGTGAATTGCTTGCTGAATCTTAATAGGTGGCCCCAGAGGCTGAGGCTAAACTTGGCCTACAGCTGAACCCCTCTCAAGATTCTGCCACTGGACACCCACTACACAAAGCCGAGCTAATAAGACTGAGAGACATAGAACATAAAATCACTGTCTTTACTTAGTACATAAAAACAGACACAGAAAGGCAGCCAAAATGGGAAGACAAAGAAGCAGAAACCATATGAGAGAACAGAACAGAGATCCAGGAATAATGGAGTCAAGCAATCTAACAGATGCAGAGTTCAAAATACTGGTTATAAAGATGTTCAGTGAACTTATGGAATGTGTAGATGAATTCAGTGAGAACTTTAACAAAGGTATAAAAAACATATAAATGGAAATGGAAATTATAAAAGGGAACCAGTCTTAAATGAAGAACACATCATCCGAGATGAAGAGTATTTGATGGAATAAATAGAGTGGATACAGAAGAGAGTCGAACCGCTGATATAGAGGATGGGGAAGCCAAGGATATTCAATCAGAATGGCAATAAAAAAAAAAGAAGCCAAAACTATAAAAACTGAATGAGCCTATGGAACACAATTAAATGAAAAAAAATTCATGTCATAGGGGTACCTGAAAGAAAAGAATACATCAAAGAGCTATTTGAAGAAATAATGATGGAAAACTTCCCTTACCTGGTGAAAGAAATAGACAAACAACCCCAGGAAGCTCAGTGAGTCCCAAGAAAGAGAAACCCAAAGAGGCCCACACCGAGATGCATCATAATCAGAATGCCAAAGGTTAATACAAAGAGAGAATCTTAAAAGCAGCAAGAGAAAAGCCATTAGTTACCTACAAGGGAGCATTCACAAGACTGGAAGCTGATTTCTCAAAAGAAACCATGCAGGACAGAAGGGCTTGGCACAAAATATTCAACGTGATGAAAACCCAGGATCTACAACCAGGAATATTTTATCCAGCAAAGCTATTATTTAGAATCAAAGGACAGGAAAAAAAAAAGCTTCCCAGACAAAAATCAGCTAAAGGAATTTATCAACACCTAGTCAGTATTCCAGGAGATGTTGGAGGAATTTCCTTAAGAAGAAAAAAATATCAAAAATATGAATAAAGAATGGTAATAACTACATTCCTATCAACAAGTACCTCAACTGGAAAAGAATTAAGTGCTCCAACCAAGAGACAGAGTAGCTGAATGGATTAAAAAAACAAGACTCCCACATATGCTGCCTACAAGAGACTCCCTTCAGATTAAAAGACACACACAGACTAAAGGAAGGGGATGGAAAAATATATTGCCTTGATAATCCTAGAGGATCTTGTGCTGAATGAAATAATTTGGATAAAGAAGGACAAATGTCTCTTGATTTTACATATATGTGGAATCTACAGAACAAAAACAACAACAACAACAAAAGTGAAAATAAACTCATAGATACAGAGAATATTTTGAGGGCAACTAGATGGGAGGTGGGTTGGGGGATGGTGGAAAAAGGCAAAAGGACTAAGAAGTACAAATGGATAGTTGCAGAATAGACATTGAAGTGTAGAGCATAGCCTAGGGAAGATGGTTAATAATGTACCAAATATGTAAGAGGGAAGAGGAGTACTGGATTTAGTGGGGTGATTGCTTTGTGAGTTATACGAATCTCTGATCACTATGCTGTACAATTGAAACTGGTATATTATATGCCAACTATAATTGAAAAAAAATCATTGAATTGTACAATGTAAAGACAAGCAACTAATTGTTTGTTATATTTCAATAAAGCCAAAAAATATATAAAGACTAAATCATGGCCAGGCAGACAGAATGCAGGCTCACAGAAAACCCACTGACAGTGGCTATGAGACTGGTAGTCTTCAAATTAAATGGAGATCTTTTCATTTGGTGGGGTTAGTGGAAAGGGTTGAGGCTGAAGGAAATGGAGAGAAGAAAATATGGCAGGAAAACCAAATCCTTCTTTTGAAGATATTCCTCCATTTAGGTCCTTAAAAAGGGTGAGAGGAGATGCCTGTCCAAGGAAGAGAGAAGATTATGTGAGAGGAAAACATGCACATATTTATTCATGCTCCTCAATAAATCACAAGGTGAGCCAGGAGACACTGACCCTAACATAACACTCATGCCCAGATCTGTAGTATCCCTTTTAGACATGAAGCAGGTGACAGGGAGGGCAGACGCACTTCTTTCTGCCAGTGACAGATGTTCCTGCTGCATAGTAGTGGTCGATCAGGCTGAAAGCATAGCATAGTCTTACAAAACTGCTCCTCATGCAAAACATATGTGCCGTACCTGTTTAGCATTGCCCTTCATCTTCTGGAAAACCCATTGCTGTGTCCTTTGATCAAATATACTGCTACTAGTTAGAAGAGCCAGATCAAAAAACATTGTGACTGGGTACTGGATGTGTATATGCCCTTGTTTACGAGAACTCACCACTCTCACAGGTGAAACAATAGGTTTCAAATAGGCAACTTTGCCCTCCCTATGGCTTTGTCTCCCCTTCTCTGGTCTAGCTTTCTGCTGTTAAAGTTAAAGAATCAGAACTTCCATATGCTCCCTGTTAAAGTCAAATGAAAGTTACTGTCCACCTTTTCTCATAGGGCGGGAATGTGATCAAATACGTGAATGTTTATGAGAAACTCCGTGTTAACCGCAGACTGTTACCACTGCCCTCTCTGTTGAGTGCATCTCTGTCGTCTTTTTTGTGTCATTTTTGCCACACAAAAACTTCTCTGCCTCTCACCACCTGGAACAGACATCATGCTTCTGTTTTATTGGTTGCTGTCTTATTCTCATCCTTGCTTTAAAAAAATCTCTTTTCCCTGGCTGATGTGTCTTAATTTCCCTCTCCCTTAACTGTTATTTCAGCAGCTCTGCTATTTAGCTCCATAGTGTCATAGCAGACAGTTGGTGGGAAAGGAACTGTGCTAAATGGCGTAGCATCGAAATCAGTACTGGCTTCTGGGTGGTTAGAAAGCCCTCTTCGAAGCTCATTGCCGTTTTATTGCTTTGCAGGGAGTTCCCTTTGGCAAGAGAAAAGAAAGCACCCTTTAATGCCACTACTTTCCTCTCCCTACACGTACACACAAGCCTCCCCAAGAAGTCATCCATTTGGCCATATTGCCAACACTGGCATGGTAGTGACCATAATGTCGCCCCTGGTGGAAGAAGATGTGGCAGCAATGGGAGATTGGATATCCCTGTCCCTGCTTTAGAGCACAAAGAGCCTGACTATCTCTCGTTGTTGGAATATCTGTATCATGCTTGCATATCTGTGCATATTCTTCTCAGCACCTTTTAACTTGGTGAAGCTAGAGTGTATATAGGCTGCCAGGAGTAAATGACTTGCAGTTAGGAGACTGGAGATCCATGCCAGGCTCTGGTTCTACTTCCTGGGCCAGTGTGAGCAGTTCCCTTCTCCTCTGCAGCCTCAGTCTCCTGATTTGGAATAGAGGCCACAAAACTGCCAAGGAAATTGCTGCCTTTGTTTGTTCATCAAGAAGACTCATGATGCAGTAGAAACAAAAGGAACCTTGAATCAGGTGGTGTTTTAATCCTAGCTCTACCACTACTAATGGTGTGACCACGGGCAAATTGCAAAGTGAAAATCAAATGGTAAAAGATGTAGATTTTCCGTTCTTGTATACATCTTTAAGCATTTTAAAGACAAAATATTATAACTTATGCCATGCAAGTCTGTGAAGAAGGTGGCCTGGGACTTTAAGACCCCTTGTATTCTAACAGTTCTCAATTCTATTTCTTTCATAGACTCACAAATCCTGAAGTTAGGGTTCTAACCATTAGCAATTACTAAAGCAATCATTTATTGAAAACCTACTGTGTGTCACTGTATTTTTCTTTTGAAATAAAGATGGGCTATGCATTTTTTCAGTCACTAAAATATAAAATAGCATATGCCAAGTGATGAACGGATGGAATCATACAAACGAAATGTCTTCCTGGATTCTAAAGAAGGGGTGATTACCCAGGATGCAATGGTAACAGGTTCTGCCCATGCCATCCCCCACATGACTCAGGACTCCACTTGACCTTAACCAATTTTTGTTTCAATCAGAGGAAGCCAAGCAAAATGGATTAGAGGGAGGGTTTTAAAAACTAAGTTTTTAGTTTTCAAAGATTTAGCAGGCAGTCCTCAGGCCTTCGATGAAAGCACTTTTCTTGCTAGTCCCATGATTTGAGGAGCAGTGGT
The DNA here is from genome assembly GCA_003508835.1 of Eonycteris spelaea. NCBI lineage: Eukaryota > Metazoa > Chordata > Mammalia > Chiroptera > Pteropodidae > Eonycteris > Eonycteris spelaea. The sequence goes on along the minus strand of PUFA01000288.1, from coordinate 1,358,941 downwards.
AATAATGGGATTCCACATGATGACCTCGTGGGAGAAGGGGCACTACTCATAGCAGAGTTCATCTTCTTTAGATGGGAACTCCAGCAAAAAGAGAAGAGGTTGCATGGTTTTGATCTAACCAATCATCTGCCCAGGACCCAAGTCTTAGCATCTCCCTGGGTTTGTAAATGGAAACTACCTAGAACTTTCTTCTCCATTTCAGAGATGAGGAAACTACAACACAAAGTAGAGAATGACATTTACCCAGATTACAAATAAATTAAAATAGAAACCTGTACAAAGTACTGTTTGGTCAGAACTGTGAAGGCTAAGATGAAACTTCAAGTTCCCCTCTGCCTAACCAACCCCTGCAACTCTTCCCACAGAGAGTGGGCCTGAGCTAAGCATGACACAGGCATTCTGAGCCAAGGAGAGAGCTTGCAAGGGAAGAGGAAGAGGAAGAGATCTCTCACTATGAAGCCAGTTACTCTTCTGCTGCTCAGTTGATGTTTTTGGAATAAATCACTTGGTATAATAATAGAAATGAAGGCGCTGAAGTGAAACATCGTGACAGGAAGAGTTCCCACTGGCATCTCAATCAATTGTGATTTTTTTTTTTTTGGCCTAATGTCCTCTTTCTCACAGGCAGAGGAATCTTAACCCAGTCCACTCTACCAACCAGAAAGGGACAGGTTCTCTCACCACCATCTTTAACGACCCTAATCTGATCTTGGTTTGCGTGAACCTTATTTGGAGATCTTGGTGTGCATGAACCTTTTGTTTTCATGAATGTTTTAGAGAGAGAGGATAGTTCTAGAGCTTGAAGGGACTTTATAGGTCATCTTCTCCAATTCTCTCATTTATCATGAGGTAAATTTTGGTGACTTACTATGGTCCTGTAGCTAGTTCACAGCCAACCAATGTCCACAACTGTCTTTTGACTTTGCTTGTTGGAGGACTTGAGAAAATTGCTCACTAGGAGCCCAGCCATCTACTTGGTGCAGAAATTTTCAATGAATTCAAGGCACTGGACACTTTTCCAGGAGGGTCAAAGAGCAGAAGAATTTTGCTTTATTCGGAGCTTTGACTTTTATAAAGCCTGGGATGTTTAATCAGGCTTAATGTTCAAATCGTCACATCCTCAGGATGCTGTCAGGCCAAGGCAGACCTCAGAATGCCTATGGCCCTTGGTGCCAGGCTTAGGATGTTTGAAAAGAGGTTTGAGGTAACAATGTTTGGCAGGGCTCTGTGCAACTACCAGAGCTGTGCAGCCATACCATCAGCAGAGCTCCCTGCTTAGAAAAGGCTCTGTCAAAAACTGGAAGAGACAGAATTACATGATCTGAATTTTATTCTTGCTCTTCTACCAATGAGCAAGATCTTTGGCAAACCATTTCATCTCACGAAGCATCCATTTTCTAGTCTGGAATCACAAATGTATAATCTAAATCAGTGCTTCCACAATTATCTGTCCTTCGAGCTCTCCATCCCCCACCGACTGTGATCCTGTGCCCCAAGCCTCTGTCCTGTTCCCCACTCCTGAGAGAACTAACATTTCATCTTAATTGTCTTACAGTGACAAGACTCAGAAAAAATCTGGTTGCGGCAGAAATTCAAAGTAGGTGGATTCGGGGAGGACCCAAAACCACAAATTGAGGACGAACAGCAGAAATCTTTTCAGCCAAGAAGACAGGTTTTGAAATGGTCACTTGCTGACTGACAGATGGAGGGAGGAAACAGAGAACAAGGCTAGCAACCTGGGCCCAGTTTAGGTCTTCCCTCCCCCTTCCTTTCTGCTCCTGTGTGCGTGTTGGGGGTAGGGAGAAGCATTGTAATCAAACCCCCTATTAAAACTCTCCACTATCTCCTATGAGAAGTGGCAGAGAGAGCTGATTAACCTCTCCTCTAAGAAGCTATCTTTTCCCTAGAAGAGACCAACTGGGGCTCTACAATATTCTCTCTCTCTCTCTCTCTCTCTCTCTCTCTCTCTCTCTCTCTCTCTCTCTCTCTCTCTTCCTGCTTTGCTCTTCTTACATTAGCAGCTCAATTTATATGCTGATTGTTGTTGTCCATGCATTAAATGGCAAGAGGCTGCAGCCCAGCAATGGTAAGTGGGGAGGAAACTTCTCAGGAGAAAGCAGTTTATTGCTCTCCAGCTGGCAGAGGCTGAAGCATGTGTGAGGAGCAGGACTTTGGGAAAACAACTGGATTCCTAGGAGCAGAGAAGGAAGCAGTATACTATCAGGCCTCTCCCTCCAGAAAGGAGCAGACCCCCAGGTAGGTGTAAGAATTGAAATTTTATTTCTAGTGGTCTCTAGGGGTAAAGATCTTGGTTACATGGCTACCTAACCTGATGTTTAAATTATCCTGGTTATTGGAGATCTTGTGACTAACAGTCTGCATCCAGAAATCAGACTGGCCCAAAGCCCAGAGCTGCTAAGGGATACTCCTGAAAAAGTAACCTTTGCTCTTTCCGATTTTACAATAAACACTGGGGAATGGAAGGAGAGCTCTGTATGAACCGTTTGCATCTGCCGAATAGGCTGGCTTATGTCAAGAGTCCTAGAATGGTCAGGCAGTCAGGGTGGTATCAGGGCAAGAGGAACAAATCAGAACATAGACTGGAGAGAGGGTATCTCAGGATGAGCCCTGGTAGAATCTAACCCCTTTGGGTGGATCACCCTCAGTTGTGGATCCTTATGAGAACTCTGGGACACCTGGGGAGCTGAGCTCTGGCTTGGGTGTTCTTGAGGTTAAAGAAATGATATCCCTACCTGTTCATATGCATCTCGTGTCAATCATTACATCTTTGCATTCTGGCAGCCATGCAAAATCAAGTTTTGTTATCCTTTGGGATAAATGAAAGTTGAAAAAGAATTAAACATTCTTTTAATGCATATGCTTGCTGTTTTCCCAGCCTTACATGAAGCATTTGATAAATCCATTTAAGATCTAGCCCCCAGGCCCATGAGGTCTACTGGACCTCCCTGAGTGAAAACATGAAAATAACTGGATTAAAATATCTTGATTTATTCTATACCCAACTCTTCTGAATGTTCCTTGTTTCCTGACTTAGGAATGTCTTAGACTCTAAACCAGAACAGAGCAGCACCGTCTAGGTCTCCTCAAAAGCCAGCTGGGCATTTTCAAGACATGCGCACTTTTGGTCCCTTCCCCAAAGGCAGTTGCCAATAATAAAGCAGCCTCTTTTATTTCTTAGATTTCTACTCTATTCTTTTGGTGATATGCAATTTGTGTCCCCCCATCTTACTCTTCCATTGTGACAACAATGCATAATCTAAACTTCGTTCAATTTTTTTTTTTCCATTTCTCTTTGGAATAGAGAAGAGATAAGTTGAAGAAGAGTCAAGGCTTCTTCTGATAATGCACATGTTTGGTGTTGCTTCTGCCTGGAAGAGGGAATTTGCTGTTCCCATCCCAGGTCTCATCCCAGCTCTGCTGAACAGTTCACATATACCCTCTCATTTAGTCCCCATAATACCCCATGAGTACAACTTTTATTCTCTTTTAATACTTGAAGAAACTGAGATGTAAGAGTCTGAGTAACTTGTCCAGAGCTAGTGAATACAAGCTGGGTTGCAAATCCACGTCTCCTTAACTATAAAGCCTTAGCTTAGCATCTCACAGGACAGAAGTTTCCCCAACGCCCCTCCCCCTACACACACACACTTCTGATATGAACACACCACTGCTTTGCCTGTCCAGGATCCTGGCAGTGTCCATCCCAGACACTAGCTCCTGCTCCTAATTCTCAGAGAAGACCACCCCCAACCTCCTGATGCTACCATTGGAAAATGAAAGGGTTAGAGAACAAAGCTTTGATTCAGAATCTCAGAGGCTCCTCTGCTTAAGAAACGCTGCTTTTTTAACTGTCTCTGAATCACACCCTTTTCAACCAGTGCCCCCTCAGGCTGTGAGTGGGGCCCATGATGTGAGGCCGGGGGAGCAGCCAGGAGTGAGCCAGCCTCAGCCCTGAGTCAGTGATGACTCCCAGGGCTCTCTCCTCCACAGATTAATCACCTCCAATTATGGCTTCTGACTGGGCGGCAAGTCATTCACAGCGTCACCTCCTTTGTCTGACCCTCGCCTCCCTGCTATCAGGCTGCCTACTTGTCCAAGATGCGGGCTGCGTGCGACACTTCCAGCACCCCAAAAAGGTACACCAGCAGCCAAATGACTCAAGAACAAGGACCCACCTTCTTCCCCCTCACCATCTGCTCTCAGTACTGTGAGCCTTCTGGGGTCAAAAAGAAAAGGGGACATGAAATTGCTCCTCGCCAGCAGCCTAGAGATGACTACAAACCCTCCATTAGCTGATTGGGTAATACCTTGCTGTGTTTCTCCTCAGCAGTGACTAAGAAAGCTTATTCTAATTCCCACTAATTACCCTCCTCGCAAAGAAGGATGCCACCCAGCCTGGCATGGCCTGAAGGGTGTTGTGTGGCTACACCACACTCCCTTTCCCTCACTCCCTCTCTGGCCTCACACCAGCACCTGCCTCCCTCTCCCCCTGCCAACAAAGCCTGAGGCAGCTGGGCCCCACTCCTTTCTGTTCTCTCTATGGAATTCCTAAGCATTCTCACTTTGGCTGCTGACCCAGGCACATGGGTACCCGAAGGCACTGTGCCATCCACCCGCCACTTGCCTGCAGGGGGTGTCACATTGGGCACACTGCTGCCTGAACAGCCAGCCGATTGGGCATGAACAAGAACTCAGTGCAGGTACTGAGTACATTTCTGTAGCATGGCTGAATTTACAAGAACTTTGCCCAATCTTGTTTCACTTTGATCTTCATGTAATCGATAGTGATTATTACACACACTAGCCCTCAAGCAAACATGGTGCATTATTACTCCTCTTCTTTAGAGGAAGGGACACTGAGGCTCCAGAAGCCTGCACAGCTCAGCCCCACTCACTTATTAAGTGGCAGCACCAAGCCTAGAGCCTGTGTTTCTTTCTTGTGTCATGATCCAGCCCTGGCATTAGGATTACAAAACCCTCCCTTAAAACCTTATCAGTGTGGCATCTAAACTTTAGAATTGTGCAGACCTGTGGCTGAATTTACTCTCTGTTTCACCCCATCTGATCTGGTGATCAATACTGTTCTAAGCACTTTTCAAATACAATGTTAACTCTTTTAAATCCCATAACGGTCCTTTGGGGTAGGAATTATCAGCGCCCTTGATTCCAAGCTGCAAGAGCAGAGGCCCAGGCCACATGGCTAACAAGGCTGTGGCTGGGCTGGGACTCCAGCACTCTGCTCCAGGGTGGTGCTCCGAACTTCTCCACTAAGCTGGCCCTCACTTCTCTGTATAAACCCGGGAAAATCACTTAAATTTTTCTGGTGTTTCATTATTTTCACCTTTTACATGGCAGTAGTAAGAGACCCTTCCTTCTAGTGTTGTGTGAGGGTTAAATGAGATGCTGCAACTATAAAACACTGAGCTCAGGGCCTGGCACACAGTAAGCACTACTGGTTTGCACAGGTAGCCCAGAGATCCAGAGGAGGGTGCGAGGGACAGGATACTTGGGATAGCATTAGCAGGGATACTCCCAGGAACTATTCCCAGAGGTCCATAGCAGTCGAATGGCAGATCTTGGGGCAATCTGTGGGTAGGGACTGGGGTGCCACACCATATGCTCCTACCTTGAACTGTATTCATTCCTCTTCTAAGCATATCTCTACAGCCTGCCTGATCAACCAGTCCCTAAGATAATTCTGATTCTGAAAAGCAAAAGGCTCTGTAATTAAGGTTCTTACCTACTATAGTTTGAATCAATCTTTGAGAATTCGATTAAAACTGTAAATCTTTTCTTCAGAAAAATTCACATACACCCAGATACACAAACTTGTTCTTGAAAGTTCAGCAATGACCATCAGATCACCAAGGGGTCCATTTGACCCCAAGTTTATGAGCTTCTTTTCTGTGTAATTAGGAAGCATCCTTATAATTATCATGGCTAAGCTTGCCAAGCCTTTTACTTTCCAACTTCATGCTCTGACTCTGACACACACACACACACACACACACACCACACACACCACACACACACATGCTACACATATACGCTCCCTACTTTCCCCACCACCAAAGCTTCCTTGGACACTGCTCCTAGGCAGTGCAAAAGCTGGAGTGGTGGTTGCGATGGCAATGATGATGGCTGTTGCTAAGGGAGCCAGGAGGCCAGGGTGGGGGAAGGCGAGTGGGCAGCAGCCCAGCAGGGCAGCCCCCACCCCCATCCATGTCTGAGTGCCTCAGGCCCTGGAAACGGTGTTCCCAGCTGGCTGCCATGGCAACAGCAGGCTTGGGAAACTATTCATCAAGGTCTGGACAGATTTCCCCAGCTCTCACTTGCTCTTTCTTCTTCCTAAGTGGCTAATTGAGGTGTAAAAGGGTCTACTGTGAGAGGACAAGGGTCACCAGGGGCAAAGGGTTGGTCACATTCATGTCCTGCATGGAGCAGCCTCCCTGGAAGCTGAAAGGCCAGTTAAGGATCTGAGCCAGCCCCCAAGCAGAGGGCCCATGGGTTTGGGGAGGCAACCCCCAAACCCAAAGACACCCATCCCTCTTCGAGGGACTTCTGTTCAGGAGCACTTGACCCTTGCCCAAGGAGTAAGTAAGACCTTCTATGAGCCAGGTGTAATGTGGTTTCAACTAGCAGAGCATTCAGAAGATTCAGTAACTATGGAGGGTCAGGCTGATGGAGCGGGGTTGAGAGATTGGGAATCGATGGTCACTGGGTCTAATTTAAATGAGGCTAAGGGATAGATGAGGTTAGAGGCTGATGAAGCAGGTTAAAGCCTCTCCAGTGTCAAGATCACCAGTTCACCAGTCTGATTGTAAGTGCTATTTAACATTCTCATTATCTAAAAAAACCATCCTGTTACCAATAATTGGATGGTAATTAAACAGTGTGCTTATCTCAAGTTAATCTTTGAAGCAACCTTCTGAGTGAGGTATTGTCCTCTTTTTCCAGATGAGGAAACTGAGGATTTTTCCAGGTGAGGAAACTGAGGTTAGACAGGTCAAACCACTTGCCCAAGTCATGCAACCAGGAAGTCATAAAGCTGAATTTGTGTCTGTCTGCCTAGAAATTCCATCCCTTAGTGAGGTGCTAGCAGGTAGTAGAAGGACCCAAAGTCACATGGGTGTGACCTGTTCACCTCTCAAGACAAGAGCAAGAACCTCAGGGTAGGACTTTGGGGTTCAGGGCCCTCATGGCCAAAAACGCCCCCTGCCACTGTGCATTCTGTAACATGTGGTTTCAAAGCAGCAGTTTGATTTCTTTCAAACCCCAGCATCCACTATAGTGATCACTTTGCACTCTTGTTTTTAAAACATGTGTATGAAAGTAGAGGGCTCTCATCTGTGACCCAGGGCTCTAAAATTGCCTGGTGGTGAATCCTTGGAAGCTCCTGTGGGAAGAGGACCCTTGACGGGAATCAGTGGATCCTCCAACACCAAAACAACCAGAGCATGTGTTTTGAGAAGGTTGCCTGGTTTCCTCTGCTCTCAGAAGCTTGGAGAGCAAAGGGAGGGGGCTGGACCTGGCTGTGATTATGGAAAGGAAGGGAACCGCCATTTAGAAACACCTGCAATGTTCTAGGAATTCTAGTGCCTTTATTCATTTAATCTTCACAATAACTCCTTAAGGTTGATGTAATTACCACCCATATTATGGAGTGAGAAACTGAGCTCATAGAGGTTAGGTAATTTGTCCCAGAGCAAACAGGACTTAAGCCCAAATTTAACGGGACCCCAAATTAATCTGTTTTCTATTCTCTGAACTCCTCATGGCCTGTCAAAGCCAGGAATTCCCAATACAGCCTCTTAGCTGACAGTCCAAGCAGTCTTCTCCTGCCTCAGGGCTCCCTCACCCACGTAGCAGATGGGCATCTCTCATTCTCCAGCTATTTTTATTTCTTTTCTTTTTCCATTCTTCCTACCCTTCTGGTTCCACCCAAGCAAGAGACCAGGAGTCACAGCCAACAAGCCAGAAACCAGAACAAGGCTCTCACACCATCTCTTCCTCCAACTACAGGCAGAGAAGACTGGCATCCTCGCCAAGCCTGAATGCAAAAGAAGGGTCATCAGTGAAGCCTGGGGGTGGGACCTTTATATTTAAGCTATCCCTGATGCAGGCTGTGCCCTCTCCAAACTTTCCTCACTAATTTCTGCTTCCTGGAGAAGCCCTCACAACTACATCACAACAAGGCTGAGCTGAAAGTCTACGTCAGGTCAGGTTTACTGGAGGACCCCACCCATTCTCTGTCTCAGATTCTGTCTCACCTCCCCCTCCACATTAGAAATAGACCCCCAGCTCAGCCTTGTTATGATGTCCTGTCCCCTTTCAGAATCATGTCTGAGGAGGTAGTTCTAGTCCTGGGAAGAGCTCAAGGTTGGGAGTCAGAAGACCTTGGTTCTGTTCCCAGTTCTGCCACTAACAAGCCGGGTGGTCTTCAGCAAGTCACTTAGCCTTTTGGTGTCTCAGTTTCCTCTTCTATAATCATTGGACCAAATGGTCTGTTCTAATATTCCACATTGCTTCTCTGAGCTCTGTAGTTCCTTAAATCCATTCCATGTCTCCCTCCTAGATCCAGCAACACCTACCACCCCCAATAGTCAGATGTTCCTATCCTGTTCAGATCCTGCCAAAATATAAAGAGATAAGGCAAGATCTGTTGGTTCTGTGATTTCTTTTCAGGCTTGAAGTTGAATTAAAATTGTGTTCCAATCAGTACAAGAGCTGGATGCTCAGGTCTTCCATACAACAAATTCTATAAAAACGGTTCACCTCTTATTTCCCTCTCTCTTTGTTTCCACTCTTTTCCAATCACTCAGTCAAGTAATATGTATTAAGTGGATGCATCTGCAAGGCATAGTGCAGAAATGTACTTCAAAACGACAAGGTCCTTGTCCAGGAGGAACTTACAATTCCACAAGGATATAACACAGACAGAAGCATTAAAGTCAGCCTGCTGCTCTCATGCAGTAGACAAGGACAAAGGATTTCTCAATGCCTTTTAACATTTCCTTTACCCACTTTGGTTGTTAATCTTGTAGTGATATTATGTTTTTGGTGCCTGTCTTCAAACCACTATCCTGCCTTCCGTCTTCTTACCTATGGAGGAAATCAAGCTGCTCTACGATATCCATCCTCTCTCCTGCCAGGGCCTCACCTTCATACCTGGATGTGTTGACCCTATTCTCACATCTCTGCAACCCAAAGGCAAGAGTTTGAGTGCTGTGGCACACAGGCTGTGTCTGTCCAAGCAAATGATGAGATTACAGATAGAGGGTGTGGAGCTCTCTCCTCCCCTCTGCTGACGTCCCGGGTTCTTTCTCAGAATTCCCTCACTGAGCTTCTTAGAAGACAAGTGCTGCCTGCCATCTTCCTCTGTTCTTTTTGTCCCAACATCTTAACACTCCGTGTCTGCTCCATAAATAATAACTTCTCTAGAGCTCTTTATAATTTACAGAGAGCTTACACTTCTGTTTTCTCATTTAATCTTCTCAACAATGCTATTAGATGGGATTATTATTTCTCCTTCTTTACAGATAAGAACCTGAGGCTCAGAGAGACTGGCTGGCCTAAGACCTCACAGCTGGACTCAGCTGAGCTGAGCTGGGACTTCACTAAGCTCTTTCAGCACTAGATGCTCCTTCATGGCCTTCTATGTGAAATCTAAGGAAAAAATTCTCCACCAGGTTCACCGTTCTCCTAAGATGTCACAGTACCCTACACCCCAGGGACAAGTGGCCTTGGAGGCTCCAATTTCAAGCATCATTCCATCCGCTTATAGTACATGAGGACCCAGAGCTCAAGACACAAAAGACAGGATTCAGCAAAAGAGGAAGAGTGAGAACAGATGAAAGAGCACCAAGGGGCATGCTGGTGCCCACTCCCCAACTGAGGACCAGATGTACAGAAGCTCTTTTGTGGGAAAGAGTGTTTAAAACAGAGTGGGTTTTGAAGGGCTTAATAGTTTTCTTTTCATTTTGTTTTCTGGAAAGAAATTTTAAAAAAAGAAAAATTCAGAAAAAAAAATTAAGACATTGGCTCAGGAGTAAAAACAAAGAAGTACCTGGTGTGAAAGAAAAGCCAAGCCAAGCCAGGGAGATGAGAGGCAGTTCATTCTCTTTGGCTAAAAGATGGTGGCCTGTGTGGGCAGGAGAGAGGGTGTCAGGGGCTGCCGAAGGGTCCAATAATGGGGCTTCGAGGTAAGTCTTTATGGCTGGGGCACGACCCTGCTGCAGGTATACATTGGGTGGGGCCAAACTGAACACTCCTGTGGTGCTCATAAAGGAGGAAGGTGCACAGGGTGCCTCTTCCAAGTTTAGATTAAAATCAGACCAGCTCTGGCCCACTCCTACATGTACCCTGCTCCTGAGTACATCCCCGCTACCTACAGACTACACCAGTTACCTTGTCAAAGAGAGACAGATGCCAGAGAGTTGGGCTTATGAGGAGGAGGTCAGGGAGCAAAGAGAGGTAAAAGAATGGGAAAGACAGAAGAGAAATGGGCTGAGGAAGGGCCAGACTCAAAGGAGGCAGACAAAAGACAGGCAGGTGACCCGAAGGTGGTATGAAAAAGGAAAAAAAAAAAAAACAGAGAAGGAATCATGAGACCGGATGATAAATAAGCAGAGGAAGGAGACAGAGGAACAATGGGGGCCGAGGGAGTGACCCATTAACATGTGAGGACAAGAGGATACAGCACCCCCATCCCCACTACCTGCCACTGGTGGTCATCGTAGAACCAACAGCCACCTGGAGGTGACAGACAACACACACTGCCTAGCTGTCCTCTCTGTCTTCCTGTTCTCCCTCTGTCATCTCAGTTTCTAACCCCTTTGTCTTTTAACTGCCACATTCAGCATCTTTCAGGTTCTTTCTGCTCATTCATCTGCCAAAGGCTTAACATCCCAGAGCCGAGATTCTGATTCAAGCTCTATTCCTCAAGTGCTAGATGGCACTGGTGGAAGGACTTCCAGTCTGAACACCACAGTTTCTTCATTGATGAACCTCCCATGAGAGTTGTAAGGGGATAATAGAGTAGATATAAAAGAACTGTTAAGGCACCAAAAGATCAGTCATTAGAGATCCTAAGTTATTCCAGGACTGAACCCCTTAGATCCTTAGAGGGCAGACCCTTGCCCCAGATGTACGTACCCTCTGCCATGTCATCTGACTGAGGCACTGAGGCTGTCCAGCTGCTCCTACACACCTTACAGTGGCCTTGTTCCAAACTCGAGGAGAAGGCCTTGCAAAGAGTGAGCCATGATTGGATGGAAGGGTTGGCCGGTTCACCAACATTTCCTAGGCAATTAATCCAGAGTACAGTCAAAGACAGGGAGCTAGAGTCTAAGTGTCATTCCTGAAGCAAATCTAGACTTCTAGTGGATTTTCAAGGAGCCACTGAATATATATGGGGGTGGAGAGAGAGAGAGAGAGAGAGAGAGAGAGAGAGAGAGAGAGAGAGAGAGAGATATAGGGGAAAATGGCAGAGAAGCAAGAGGAAGAATGATGGATAGAGACAAAGGAGGAAGGAAGACCTCAGGGACTGTGGTGTAAAGGTGGTTGGATAGACAGGAAGAAAGGAGGGGGAAACGAGGGGCAGGAAGAAGCCTCTGGGAGAAAAATAAAGAGGCTGAGAGGGGTGAGCCAGGAGCTGATGGAGCAGCAGATGGAGAAACAGAGACAGAGAGCAGAGCCCTAGAGGAGCAGGCACACGGCGAGGCCTGGTAGCCAAGCCCTGCAGGTTTCCACAGGAAGCAGATGCTTATAGGGAGCACATGGAGCCTTGTTGACTCCTGGCCCAGTGCAGCCTCCTCGGCAGCCAGCCTGAGCCTGAGGAGACAAGCCAGGTCCAGAGAGGCAGGTGAAGGACAGCCTGGCCCTGTGGGGTTCCAGCTCTTCTCCGTTCTCCTCTCGGCATCTCCAGCCTTTATGAGTCCCAGGGACGCCATAGCTGCCATATCACATCCAGAAGGGAGCAAGCTGCGTTGGAGGGGTGAGTGTGAGCCATGACAAGGGTGTGCACGTGTGTGCCTGAGTGCGCCAGCTGGTAGAAGGGGCAGAGGAGGCAGAGCACTGACTCAGAGCACTAAGCCTAGTGCCTAGCACCTGTGTTGCACTCGGGTGGGACTAACCCCCCGCAGAGCCCAGCTGGTGCAGGGGAGGGCCGTTCCTTCTCCCCTTAGTGCCCACTGTGAGCTCCTTGAAGCTTTTTGCTACTGCTATTTCCTCTTTGCCCAACCCACCATCCTGCCACAGCCCCTTCTCAACAGAAACTAACTGGGTGCACCCTGGGGTTCTGGGTAAAAAGAACCTTGGGCTTCCATGGCCGCACTCCCTCTTGCTGCCATCCACTGCTGCAGATGGAGAACATCATCTATAGGCTTCTGGCTTGGGTGACCCCCACTCCAAGAATGCCCTCTGGTAAGAAGGAAGCTCAGAAAGACCTGAAAAGAGGGTGTTTTTACTAAGGAAAGGACCAAGCCCTCTCCTTAGTGCAAAGGCCCCTCTCACACTGCCCTCCACTACACACTTTTTCCCTCAGTGGCATTCCTAAGATGCCAAAGTGACCCCAACATCAAGCTCCCCAATGTGCCTGGACAGTCCACAGGCTAGAGGAGTCCCTCACTGCTTCTACACCCAAGGTCAAGGGCCAGTGGCCCCAGAGTGGACAAGATCCCTGAGCTGGGAGGGAAGGGATGGAGGGAGAGGAGCTGGGTGGGAGCACAGCAGCGGAGTGGAGGCGCATCGCAAGAAAGACAGGTACCAGAGGAGCCAGATGGGCCAAGCAGAAACAGAAGTTAAGTAGGAAGAGACGGATAAACAGCAGACACCAAGCAACCAGCCAAGCATATGCTCCTCAAGCAGGCGACATAAGCACCCAGTAGGGTTTGGGTGGGGGAGGGGCCGTGGACCCACGGGGAGGGGGACATTGGGTTTGCTGTGGGATGACTGCTGACAGGTCAGAACTAGGGATCCTGTCCTTCTCCAGGGTGCCTCAGAACAATGAAGTGCAGCCAGTGCTGGCAAGGGAAAGACATGGGGATGTGGAGGAGGAGGGGTGTGCTGAGAGAGGGTGATTGGATGGGTCACCCAAGGGATTGGTCTCTTGTGGAAGAGCCAGAGTCCCAGACCCAGAAGTCTGAATAGCCAGCTGCCATCTCCCAGTCCCCAAAGCAGAGACCCCGCTAGAGCCAAATAAGATTCAGGAGAGGAGCGGAGAACCACCACCGAAAAGCAGACCCGGAAGTCCTTGGGCCCTGCAGATGCTGGCTTCTCTGCTATTGAAGCCTATCCAGGCTGGAGCCTCAGTCTGAGTGATGTCATCCTTTTGAGCTCCAGGCAGGGAAGGGGTGGAGCCAGGCCTGAGCTTTGCGGAGTTTACAGGCTCCACCCCCAGAGCAGCTCTGCTTCTGGGCCCTGTCTGCCCAGCTCCCTCCTATCTGAGGCTTCTTGGCCAGGCTGCTGGAAACGCGGTACAGCTGCAGAGATGCAGAAAGCAGGGCCTGGCAGGGGATGGGCTTACCTGGGTCTCTCGTCTGCCAGTTCCACATTCTTTCCCAATCACACTTAGTGGAGCCCTGAGCTTCTGAAGTCCCTAAACTGACTGACAGGAGCACAGTTTTCTGGTACCCCAGTCTTGGCCCCGCTCTACACCACTACATGTCCAGAAATGCTCTTCTGCTCTGCAAAGTACCAGATATTCTATTAGACTTTCTTCTCTGAATACTACTCTAAGGGGGAATAACTGAGAGGGATAAGCACTACTCTGGGTTTGTTAGAGCCGAGCTAAAGAAATAAAGCTCTGAGCTGAATCTGCAACTGTTCTAAGCCCCAAAGCCATACAGCTGTCCCACAGAATGGTCCCTTCACCTCTCACATGCTCATGCTGGACATAAGCCAGCTCAATGCCAGCTGCTGGCCTCCTTCCCCAGAGCCCTGCCTCCCCTCTGCCAAGCTACCCTAGCCTATACTAGTCACTGTGGCTGGGAGCATTAACGTCTCTGGCCTACTCAGAAACCTGACCCACCCATGCCCACATAAATGTCCAGGTGCTATTAGGAGTCACTATGGGCAGCCACATAGATAGCTGGAGTAGCACAAGTGAAAGAACCAGCCCTGGCCTTTTCTATGAAACTCACCACACCACAGGGCCTCTCGTTCTGGACTCAGTTGCTTGGCACAGCCCCAGGGCCCAGGAGCAGAGAGTAGCCTTCTAGGTACATGCTCAGGAGTTTGGCAGCCAGGCTCACATGTGCCCACGTGCCCAGGGCAGATGCTTGACCCAGTGTCATGGCCCTCTCAGCTCTTACTAATATGATGGCTCTGTAGCCATAACGTGTCCAAGGATGAGGGTAAAACTAACAGGAAGAAAGAAAGAACTAGGGTAAAATTTCTACTTTGACTCATTGAGCCCTGGACCAGGGGCCCTTGGAAGGGCCAGTACTAGGACCAACTCACACCAGGAAAATGCTGCCCTGTCCTGAGCCAGCTCTTGGACTTCACACAGGAAACAAGTTGCCTAATAACCTATATTATTATGTGTATTGCATTTTCAGACTGCTTTCTTATATGTCAGGTTTGATTCCCATAACATCGGCATGACTGGAAGTAAAGCAGATGGTATATTAATCCATTTTATGGATGAGGAAACAGAGGCTGGATTGAGCATCTATTTATCAAAGGCTTCACAAAGCATTTGAGATTATCAACAATATAATTTATTACGAATCCAGCTGAGCCGAGAGCCCGGACACCCAGACAGACTCCTAGTACCATAATCCTTCTCCTAAAAAATGCTGATTCGTGTACTCACCTCCAAAGGGACTAGGGGAGGAAGTTTCCACCCACAGGATAGCTGCTTGGGAAAGGCATGAGATAAGGGGCGAGTATGTGCATATGGGATGTGCAGCCCTATCTCTGGATGTGTGTACATGCTGTATGTTTTAAAGGGTGAGTTAGGAAATGGGATATGCATGAGCTTGAGATAACTCATACAGTTATTACATTTGCATATATTCTGATGGCATGTGCAGAAAGAGAAGGATGTGTATATGGAGATGTAAGGATCTGTATTTTTCTGGGTGACAGTAAAGAAAAAAAATCATACAGACAGGTTCACAACTGGGTCTGTGAGCAAAAGCGTGGTGGATGGGTGTGTGTAAGTGTGTATCTGTGCATAGGCATGGGTGAGGAAGTGTGTAAAGAAAACTAGCACCGACTGGAAGAGGCATTTCTTGGAGCTGCGCGCTAAGACACCAAGTCAGATGCTTCTCTGCTCTCCATTCCCAGGGATTCTAAGAGGGTCTTCCTGGGACAAACGATGAGTGTCCTCACAGGCTCTGTGAATTGTGCTACCTGGCAGCACCTCCGGCCTGCACTCCACTCCACTCCCAATTCTGCAGAGGACCTGAGCAGATCATGATAGCTAATAACATTTAAATTCTGGCCTGAAGGTGCAAGGGCAGCCATGGAAAGGAGGAAGGAAAAAGTGGTATGGACTCCAAAGGAGGGACTTGGAGTTAGCAGATTTTATCGCTTGGCACCTGAAGTGTCCAGTCCTCTAGTCAGACCTTGAGGACCCCTGGTTTGTGTTGAAGCATGGCTGGGCCAGAAGCTTAAAGGCAGAGGGTGACCTTAGGAAGGAACAGTGCTGAGCTGCAGCCCACGGTACCCTGGAGCAGACAGGCTATGCTGCTCTGTCTTTTCTACCATCCAAGCAGATGTCCCAAGCACAGAGGGGCAGAAAGGAGCCTCCTTTATGAAGGATGCCCCTTCCCAGGTATATGCAAGGGGATCTTGCACCCCCGTTCAGGCCCAGCTGCCTGGGAGGCCCTCTGCCAGCACAGAGAAACCCACTGTCCCTCCATCTCCCACAGTTCAGGCTGCACTGAGCCATCCCCATGGAATGGAGATTTATAAGGCTGTAACTTCTGCCTGAGCAAGTAACCTCCTCTTCAATCAAGCAACTGGATGTTAAATCCTAAATCTCAATAGTAGACACTGCAGCCCCTGACCCCAGCATTCAGCTGCAGGGGGAGCAGAGTGATCTCCAAGGAGGAGGGCCTGAGGTCTGGGGATGGCTGGGAGCACAGTTCAGACCAGCAACTGGGAGTTTTCCTCTCCAGGGCTCAGGCGCCAGCCCCTTTTAGGGCTGCAGCACCTGTAGGCTTTCTCTTTTTTTCCCCCTCAAGAGGACACACCCGTATGACACCATGACAGAGATTCGAGCACCTCAAAACTAGAAGGAACCTCAGCTCCACTTCAGTGTCTCATTTTACAAACGAGAAAGCAGAGACCCCAAAGAAAGAAAGGGACATGGCCAAGGTCACAGAGACCTCATTGTGGCCTCACCAAGATTATAACTTGTTAAGATTTTTGCAAATGGGTTTTTCTATAGTTTGGTAGAATTTAGATTATTTTTCAGAAGGCTAAGCAGTCTGGGCCAAGTGGGCAGCTTCCCCTAATCTACACTGATAGAGCACTGTGATTAAAATTCAGCTGCATACCTCTTGCTGGGAAATGCAGTGATATAGTCATCGGTGCAGACCAAGCAGCTGCCTCCCACCCTTAAACAGAGGTTCTAAACCCCACGTCCATGTGTCAGCTTCCTGGGCTCACAAGACCCTCACATTGTAGGCAGATTTTTGAGTATCTGTGCACTGGACATTTTTCTGGAGAGAAGTTCACAGTGTCAATTGATTTACAGACAGATGCATGACATGGAAAAGGTTGAGAATCCTTGCCTTAAAGCAACGGTCCCCAACCTTTTTGGCACCAGGGACCAGTGCTCCTATGAGAATCTAATGCTAATGATCTGAGGTGAAGCTGAGACGATGATGCTAGCCCTGAAAAGTGACTGCAAATACAGATGAAGCTTCCCTAACTTGCCCACTGCTCACCTCCTGCTGTGAGACCAGGTTCCTAACAGGTTCCCCTGACCTAGCCCGGGGCGGGGAGGCAAGGGGTAGGGACCTCTGCCTTAAAGCATCAGGAATTCAGGCTCAGGAGAAACCAGATCTCCGCTATCAGTTGCTAGACACTTTAGCAGCATCCACAGACATAAAAGTGTTGTACTATATTGTTCCACAGATTTATGGGTATATATTTTGTAATATTAAGAGCTTCCAAGCTATAAACTCAAGGGTAAGGTTCTTGTCTACTTGTTCTTGCCTATCTAAGAGTTCCTTAGAGCATGGGTCAGGCCCTGAGGAAAAGAAAATCTAATTTACTAATCTGTGTAATATTTGTCTTCTCATGTCCACTCCTACTTGGTCTCCAAAGGATCACAAGGCTTATAAAATAGAGGAGCCCTGATGCAAGACTTGCAAGAATTGTTTTAGATTTCAATGTTGAGTTTACGAACTTTTTTGTCTACTGTTAAAAGACTAATTATGTTGGGGAAATCAAGGCAGTCCACTCAAATCTCCTGACACATTTTGTGTTGTGTCCCACAACTGCCCAAGAACCTCTCGGAAGCTTTGTCCTTTAGACACCAAGGAAGAGCTCCTGCGAGCAGGGGCAGCCATGCTCAGCTGGCCTAAGACCCTGGACCTGGGGAATCTGAGTGCTCAAATGTAAAAAGAGAATTCTAAATGTGACCAGGATCAGGGTGGACCTCGGCCTCAGGATATGGGCTCCACTCCTCAGCCTCTCCATCGTCTGTGTATCAGCCTTCCTTGTCCCACTTTGCAGCCTCCACAGCTGGGCTGTTAAACCTCTGGGGATTAAGAAGTTGGGGGAGGGGGCAAGCAGGAGAGAAGCTCATCCTGGGGCTGTGTGGCTTCCTGAAGAGGGAGGAGAAGGAGCTGAGTTCTCAGCTCTCCCCTTTCTCAGCTTCGCCCAGGAAGGCTGGACCCTCCTGTGGAGAGATGAGATCTAAGAGGTGACTGTATAGCTGCTGCTTCTGTCTGGGGCTAAAAATAGCCTTCTCCCTGTCCCTGTCCAGCTCAGGGCCAGGCAGAGCTGTGGAGAGGACTTATGGTGGTGAGGGGGAGGGGTGACAGAAGGTAGGGCAAGATCCACGTGCCCCCCAAATTGGCAAAGACCAGGAAGACAGGAGCAGGAAGGGTACCACCTTGGGTCCTGCGTCTTGGCTCTGGTTTTCTCTGGCCCCCAGGGAGGAGAGAGTGTTCCTCATCCCTGTGCTATGGGGGTAAAATGAGGCAGGGAAAGGTTAAGGAGACCAACCTGGGTAAGGGACCAATACCTGGCATTTCTGATAGACTTAGGAGGTGCCTGGCTCACTGCCTTGGGCACCATAGACATGAAAGGACCCTCCAAGGAAGGTATTGTTGTTAATCCCTTTAACAGGTGAAGAAACAGAAGCCCAGAGGCATAAACTCACCAAACTCACAGAGCCAGAAAGTTGGGGGATTGCACCTCAGGTCGGTCAGCCCAGGTGCAGAGCCCATAGCCCCAACCACAGCAGGGCCAGCATCCCAGCCCACCAGAGGGTAGAAAAGGAGGGCGATCAAGGGAGATGGCCGTGGCAACCTACGCTCATTATAATCCGAGGCATGTGCCCTGTTCCTAGGCCCGCCACCCAGTCGCCATGTCCTCAGAGCCGCTTTGAATTTTTAGGTAAATGCTCTCTAGCTATCTCATTCACCTTTGCACAACACTATGTCCCTATTTTCTGAAAAGGTGAAGTGACATGATGCCCAGCTAGCTCCTGGGGAGCAGGGATCCCAGAGTCTCAGAGGAACAAAGCTACAGCCAGTGAATCCTACTCTCGGCAACAGGCAGGAGGGGCAGCTGAGGACCTTTCAAGCCTGGGTTATTTAAATGCTTAGAATAAAGCAGATTTGGGTTTTACAGACGGGGGTAAACGTGGAGAGAGGTTAGAGGGGGGATGTAAAGGGAAGAGAGAGAGAGAAAGGGAAGGAAGGAGGAAGAGAGGTGAGAGAAAAAGGATGAGAGGTGAAGTGGTTTCTCAAAGACAGACTGCCCACCTGGCTGCTCCGTCTACACTAGAACAGCCTAGGAGGGAGGGGCTGGTGCTGCCTAGCCTGAAGACAGTAGCAGCAGATAGAAAGCCCTCGTATCAGGGAGAGGCTGGGAAGGGCAGGCAATATGTGGTGGCCCCCAGACCTCAGGAGGCTCATAAACACTGCTTTAGTCCTGTCTCCTCTCCGGATGCCTCGGTTGGACTGGCCTTGTTTAAAGCCGAAACACATACCATCCTCCTGCAGAACCACTAATGCAATTAACAAAACACATTCATAAATCTTGCATGGCATCCGGAACTGTCTCCTCTCTCCCAAGCACAGGGGCCAGCTCCGGAGAGCCTGTGCAGAAACCTCTCTGTCTGGCCCACTGTTAGGGCCTCCTGAAGAAAGCAGCATAACCCTTAGTAGGACAGCAAGACCACCCCTTCCTGCCTGAGCCCCATTACAAGGGGAGGGGAACAGGAAATATGGAGAAGTCTGAAGAAACAAAGAAAGGGAAGGTGAATGAGATAAGTGTCTGCAGGGAATTGGGGAAATGGTTCCTATTTTCCAAGGTACAAATAGAAACATCTCCACAGGCTCATAGAAGTACCCCTTTGGGTGGTCATTTTACCTTGGGAGGACAATGCGTGAGAGGGTATGAGACAAGAGCATCTGTGTGAGGACGCATGCATGACTTGGCGGCATGCCTGGGTGTTTGTGTTTTGTGGGGGGTGTGTGTATGTTCTCAGTCTGGAAAACTGGTGACTCACTAAAAAAGGGAGTTTTCTGATCTGAAGAGCTTATTTT
Source organism: Eonycteris spelaea (assembly GCA_003508835.1). Classification (NCBI taxonomy): domain Eukaryota; kingdom Metazoa; phylum Chordata; class Mammalia; order Chiroptera; family Pteropodidae; genus Eonycteris; species Eonycteris spelaea. The sequence goes on along the minus strand of PUFA01000288.1, from coordinate 1,339,181 downwards.
GAGCTATTTTTATCTCTTCTTGTCTCTTGGCCCTTTTCTCCCCTTGTAGAGGAATTTGGGACTGTGAATGCTACGTGTGCGCATGTGAATCTAAGCTTGGGCCAAGAGGTGGGAACCCCTGAGAGTGCAGAGACGATGCACACATGGGATCTCTGGGCACACAGCAGGGGCACCGACACACAGAATGTCCTTCTCTGGTGTGTCCATGTGCAGGTGCACAAGCAAGTGTGAGTGAGGCCAGAGAAGTCCCTGGAGGTTTCTGCACCACCTGCCTGAACTCTCCGATGGGGCTGGTCTATAACTCTATGTGGTGCTCATATCACTCCTACTGGACCACATGAGAGCTGCTGTGGGGACTCCATTATGACGGAATAAGACTGCAGCTATCCACGGCTCAAAGGACTCCAACCCAAAGGGCCAAAATCCAGACATAGGTGGCTCCTTGAGCTATGTACTCTGCTGAGGGGTCACATCATCCCAGCAGAGAGGCACCTTGTCTAGTCCAGCTGCTGCTCCTGGTGTGCAGTGGGCTGACCAGCCGGCCACCTACCCACTTCATTCTCTGCACAAGTACTGGGGAGCATGTGCTCTGCACAGGTAGTCACCACGAAGCAGAGCAGGTAAACCAGAGCCCTCGGTGCATTCATATTCTGTCTGGCAGGGGAGACAGACTTCTGCACAGTCAGCCTACGAGAATGTGGCCCTCAGGCTGTGCATGAACTGCGCGGGAGGGAGCCGATATTTCTTCCTGCTGGAGCCTGGGGCCTCCATGGAGAGGAGGGTTTTCTCTGGGCCTTGAGTGATGAATACATTTCACCAGATGGAGGAAGAACTTAGGTAGGGCAACCAGCCACATGAAGGGGTGGGGTTGGAGAATGCAGACAGTGACTAGGAAAGGCACCCAAGCGGAGTGACAGGGGTGGCTCAGTCTCACCAGGCAAAATCAGATCTGGCCAGCAAGTGGCCTGGGTTCAAATTCTGCCTTGACTGGGCTCTGGCTCTGTGGCCTTGGCCTCGAGGCAAAGAGATTTTGAATGATGTCCCTTTCTTCTTACCCAACATAGAAGGAAAACGTCTTTGCCTTTCTTGAAAGATCTGGATACCTTCTAAGTGGGCGCCTTCTAAGCATCTATAAAACGGGACACTAGCATGGTGATGTTCTGAACATTCAATGAGAGAATCCATGGAAATCTGTCAGTACAGAGCTAAGTAGCTGTGTACTAACTTACTAGCCTATTTTATGGTGATTCTCATTGGGGGAGGTTTTGCCCCCCGGAGGATATTTGTCAGTGTCCGGAGACATTTTTGGCCGTTAAAACCTGGGGGGATGGAGCAATGCCACTGGTATCTATTTGGCAGAGACCAGGGATGCTGCTTAACATCCTGCAGTGCTCAGGATGGTCCCACCACAATAGATTATGCAATCCAAAGTGTACACAGGGCAGAGGTTGAGAAACCCTGGGCTAAGAAGTTTGCCTTTCTCCTGAGCACAGTGAGGTGATAATGATTTTTAAACAGAGAGCGACATAATGAAATCTAAGTTTTAGAAAGAAAATTCCAGCAAAGATGTGACATGACTAAAGAACTCAGGAGGCCACTGCAGACCTTCAGATAAGCAAGATGCCATGAGAGGGAGTTGGAGTGGCAGTGAGACCAGGAGGAGGGCACAAATTCAGGGGCTTAGGTAAGAGAGAGTTGAGGGAACTGGCTGGGGTGGGGGAGGGAAGAACAGGTGTGCGGGCTCAGGTGACTGGGCAGGTGGTGATGCTACCTTTTTTTCCCTCTAGGCAGAAGCCGATCGCGAGTTTAATAAACAGCAGAAAAATGTTATGTACTAATTACATAATTAATCAAAGAGGTGATGCCGCTGTTCAACAACTTCTGAAGAAGAGACTCTCTTTGGCCCTTTAGGAGTCCTAGTGAGGGTAAAAACATCTCCAACGATCTGGATGTCAGCCATGTTCCTTCCACGCCACCTGCTCCTACTCTTCCTGCCACCCCCGTATGCACAGGACCACCCTTCAAGAACCCTCCTCACAGGCGCAGCGACCAAGATGGCCAAGAGACTTGCCACCTTATTCAAGAATGCCTGGGCCAAGGAGCCGGTGCTGGCTGCTTGGGGGGTCTTGCTATAATTCTGCCCTCTGTCAGCCCCTACACCAAGTACACCGCATGATCAACCAGGTCACATCCTACAACTATCCAGTGCCTGGTCCGAGATTATGAGAACATGCCCGATGTGCCCAGCCACCCCCCAGAGCCCCCAGAGCACAAGCTGGGAGTGGCTGAAGAAACTTTGAGCACCCCCACTGACAGGGAGGGGGCCTCTCCCCATGGCTCCTAGTAAAAATGTGAGCATCAAAAAAAAAAAAAAAGAAAGAAAGAAAGAAAGAAAGAAAGAAAGAAAGAAAGAAAAGAAAGAAAGAAAGAAAGAAAAAGAAACCCCCTCATCATGCTTTTAAGGCCCAGGAAATGTGGGCCTGTGGCTGTGCCATCTCTCTCTCTCTTTTGTCCTTTGAGCCCCCACCCACCCCACCTCAGGACTCCCAAGGATCTCAGCAGACAAGCCAAAGAACAAAGATGATCACCCTGGACCCCTGACATCCAGCACCCGTCTGCAACTTTCAGGCAATTGCAATTCCTGTGGCCTGCAGTGGGCAGGGAGAGGGACTCCGGAAGCCCGCGCAGACGTGATCAGCACAGAGACTGAGCTGTGCTGATCATTACGACTCAATTGCCTCTGCCCCTTTGAATGAGCTCTGGAGACAAGTAAAGGAGTTGGGGAGAAATCCCAAGCAGTCAACACATCACCAGGTGAGTGTGTGATTTGCCCTGATTTGTGCTTGGTGCTGAGGGAGGTCCTAGAGCAGTGTAATATGTCATTCCTACCCTCACAAATATTGCAGCTAATTGGGAGGGCAAGATGAACAGGCAGAGAACAACCAAAAGACTCTTCAAGAGGCCCTGGTGTAGCATAGGGAGTACTGGGTAGGATTTAGACCAGAGTTCTAACCTAGTGACCTGTGGCCGGAGGTAGTTCCCTGCACCTCAAATGCTCTAGGCACTTCATCCAGGATTGTTTCTAATTGTCTGGATTATGGATGGCAGCAGCAGTTCTGATGGATTGGTACTGACTGCCTGGAGCATGGTTTGAGAAGGATTCGGAGGCAGCTTCAGCTTAGCTGAAGTGCTGTGGTTAATTAGTGATGCCTAACCTAAAGTGAGTGCTAAAGGGGGCTGTGACAATATGATTTCTACTTATTAACCATTCCTAATTAAGAGCAACTGACTGGGGTCATTTGTAAGGACTTCCAGCTCTCAGATTATGTAATTCTATGATGTAAAATGTAAAATTCCAAGCACTGGCTGAAAGTACACTAAGTCAGAGTAGGAAGAGATTTGTGTGGGTTCGAATCATCAAGGAAGGCTTTGGGAAGGAGGTGGCACTTTAGCTAGGCCTCAAAGTTGGGGGGGGGGGTAGCTGTACAGGAGGTAGGAGGACATTTCTGTGCATGAAGATGGAGCTGAGCATGGGCTGTTCTTGGTACAGGAAGAAGGAGGCCAGCTCTCTGGAATTCACATTCTTTGTTTGGGGCAAATAATATATATGTGAGTTTGATCATGTATAAAAACGAGAGCTAGCATTTATTGAGAGATTATTCTGCGGTGAGCTATAGAATAAAGATGATTTTCCCCACATTATCTCATTTGATCCCCACAACGTGCCCTCCAAGTAGTCCTATTACTAGCCTTCTCACAGGGAATGGAAACACCAATCAGAGACGTGAAGTGACTTGCTCAGGATCACACAGCAAAATGGTAGTAGAGTGAGGTTTCAGCCTGGGCAATGTGGTTCTAATGTGTGTAGGCATAATCTCTACTCTGTTTTTTCCTCCTCTGCTCTTAAAAGCAGGGCAGTGAGGGAACAATGCTGTTGAGACATCGTTGCTAATTATCTGAGGTCCAGAAAGAGGACAGGAAGGGCCACATCCTGAGGAAGGAAGACCTAGGAGATAGATCACAGGAACAAATCTAAGCCAAGAACAAGGCAACGCAAACACAGATCACAGTAAGTGCTAAGTATCAGAGGTCTGAGCTCCTGGAGACTTTCCCCAAGCCCTAAATAATCTATTGGATTATGTCCCAGCACTGCTGATAAGGCAGGAATACTGACATCCAGGGATTTGGGGCTCAGCATGTGAAGATAGAAATAGATCATACCCCACTCTTACCACAAGCCCAGAAACAGAAGGCGGCAGCCTAAATGGAGACCTCATTTTAGAGATTTTAGCTTTGCCCAGGGCTGCAGCCTCGGCCAGCGCCGCTCTGTCCCTGCCCGGCACCTGGTGGCGTGCTGGGGAACTTCTGTCTCTTCTCCCTCTATTGCTAGCCCTCTCTCGTTTCCTTCTTTCCTTTTCCAGTTGAAGGCAAACTTCGACTTCTCCCCAGTTCATATTCATAATTCATGAAGACCAGAAAGGTCTTGTTGTGCACCTCCCTGCCTATAGGCACCTTCCATCAGCACTAGTCCCACTCGCCCCACCCACCCAGGAGAAGCACCTGTGCCATGCAGGCAGGCTCAGAAATCTGGGGATCAATGTGAACCAGCTTAGAAACTCCCCATCCTTTCTCACAACCTCCCTCGCCTCTTCCTGTCCCTGGCTCTGTTTCTCAACTGGTCCCACTCAGTCTCAGGATTTCCTTGAAGTCCATCCTTCTGGCATTTCCATCTGGCTTCAGGGAGACCTCTGGCCCCCACAGACCCTCCTAGCATTGAGGAAGGGGTAGAGTTGTAATAACAGGCTAGAGGCTCCCACCAGCCACCTGCCGCTCCTACCTTACTGCCCTCTTCTGCTAAGCTTTCACTCTTATTGTCCAAGACATGTTCATTGACTAAGGGCCTGATTTCATAACTGTCTTTCCAGAATTTTCCTCCTTCCCAGGCTACTGAGCCAGAGTGGCCATCCTCACTGTCAGGAAATTCAAAATTATTTCCCAGATTAATTCCTCAATTCTTTCTTGTTCTGGGGAGTAGCAGGGCTGGATGCTGCAATCATGCTAATCCTTAGGGCCCCACCCCACCCCCCAAGAAACAGTTCCTCTTGTCTTACCTTTTTCAAAGCTTACAGCCCCAGCTCCTTGGCCCTGAGGCACAAGAAAGAACGGTTCTCTTCTGGCAAGGAACAAAGCAGGACAAACCTCTGGCTACCTTGAAGAAGCCCTGTGGAAGTCCCTGCAAGTCTCCACAGACCATTGACTTTTGGTCTTTCTTCCCAGTGGACCCCATGGCTATGTACCCTTAGCCAGGCAAGTCACCAGCATCCAAACCTCTCATTTTTCTTCTTTCCTTCTCTTCTAATTCATCTCTCGCTTTATACGGGCATGTACACACAATCCTTTCAGGCCTTATCTGGAACTGTCTTTGACAGAACTTGTGTTATGATAGGCAGTTGGCTCCGGTGTCAAAGACAGGAAACCCCAATACTGCATGTCTCTCTGTCCAGAGAGTGAGGTGATAAGAGAGCAGAGATGGAGCTGTGTCTGCCAGCAGCACTGGAGGAAGACTGCAGCCAGGGGAAGGGAAGCCAACACCCTGACAATCACCTGCTGCTCAAGTTCATCCGAGGGTACTACGGGAACCTGGCTTCATTCCACGACATTCCATGTGATGTTGGACAAACAGGAGGGAATTGAAAATTCCCAGAAAGTACTGAGGTATTTTCATGGGGCTCATGAAATAACCTAAACCTTTTCCCAGGGAGAATGTGGCCTTTAGTCTTCAAAGTGCTGCTTCATGAGCCGAGGGCATGTCACTTGACCCTGGCATTTAGGAAGGGCTGGAAGAGGCAAGTAGTGCTGCAGAAAGAGTAGCTGCCACTTTGACCCCATCATACCCAGTTTCTCTGTAGAATGAAGGCCCAGTTACATAAAGATCCAGCTAAGTTGGTATAAAGCTATGACTAAGAAAACTTTCCAAAGACAGTTGGTGGTCCTCCACCCCCCGCCAACTTGTGAGAAACTGCCCCACGGAGAGAGCAGAGCAGAGATTAAGGCTCTTGAGCTCCCATCGCCCTGACTCATCACACACATAAACACTCCCCAACACTCTTTCCCAAAACGGCTTCCTCCTACCCGTCCACCCTCCTACCCAGGCTGGGTGACAAAAATGAATGCCCCAGAGATCGTGCCAAGTTCTGGGCCAGGCTGAGCCCAGGGAACATGAAATTCCCCATAGAACCGGGAGTGGGGGAGGCCAGATCCTCCACAGAAGCAAATAATGTCCATTCAGAGGAAAACCACCGCATGACCTTACCATGATTTCTTTTTCTTTCTCAAAGAGTTTTGACTATGTTCCCTCAAAGTCACAAAGTTGGTAGAAATGCAAGTCTTCTGAATTCAACTTCCCCTTTAGGTATCAGGCACACAGGTTTCTCTCCTTGCCATGCCTTGGCCCACCTCCGGACAGAGGAGCACTGTGGCCTGCTTTCCTCTCCGTCCGCCAGAGGGAGCTCTCACCGCAAAGCAAACCGACCCCAGGCTACCAATCCAAGCTGCTCTACTCCCTCTCCTGCGTTTTTAGATGAATATGTAAATGCTCTCAAAAGAGGGTAGAAAATACATCCTAACAGAATGGGTTACGGTCTCACTTTGGCCCTGGCCTAGCCCAGTTTGAAATATTTGGAATTCCTATAGCTAGTCTCCTTTCTTCTTCCTCACTTTTACCCAAATATACTGACCTTTAGCGTTAACCCTTTGCTTTGTGTACATGCCCAGTTCTGTGCTCACGTCCATGTGAGTGTCTCTGTTTACGACTGCAAACTCTTAAAATACTGACACACTGACCACAGAACTGCCTTTGAATAGTCAAGCACAGAATACCAAAAAACAAACAAACAAACAAAACAAACAACAAACAAACAACAAACTAAGCATTTAAAACCAGCTTTGGGCATTAAAAGGCTGGTTAGTGTGGGTAAGGAATTGTAATGGTAAGAGTCAGCCACCAGGTGGTGCCGTGAGTCTGGCGGAAGGGTTTGCCCAGGCTAGAAGTGGGAACTTTCCATTTCCCCTTCAGCCCAGGCAGGGCTCAAGAAGGACAGCTCTCCTCTAAGAGGAACACAGATCAGCGTTTGGCAGCGGCATCCAGGAACGTGGGGGAAGACTCACAGACTCAGTGTTTGCTCTTTGCTCTCTTCTTTTTTCATAAGTCATCTGGGACCAAGAGCCGACCCCGGTCCCTGAGAGTCGCTGCTCGTGAATCCTGTTCTAAAAAACCACCCCTCAGATGGCAGGGGGCGCAGTTCTGGAGTGCAAGGTGAAGAGCTGGGAGAGGCTTTGCAAGAACAGGAGGAAAAGAGTGTGTGTGTGTGTGTGTGTGTGTGTGTGTGTGTGTGTGTGTGTCCTTGAGAGACTAGTGGGGAAGGTCAAAGATGCTTTTTTCTTAGTCTAATGAGTTTCCTGGAAACAAAGCCAATTCCTGGAGGGAGGCCATATACTGGTTACTTGCTGTAGCCGTAGAATTGGACATTTTAAGGGAGAGAGTTTGGATGCTTCTTCTGAAGTACAAGAGAGCTTCCTTTCTGTTTTTCATCCAAAATTCATCCTACACAAAAACCATGCAAATCAAAAATTTCTCCCACCTCAGTTCATATCTGTTGTTAAATATGCATTTCTACAAATGTCATTTTCCAGACACCTCTCAATAGCTTTCTGCAAAATACTGCTCAGAAACACATCTATGCATACACAGATGCACACATAAGCATCTTCATTCCAGGCATGCACTCCACACAGAACCACATCCATCCTCTCCATGTTTCTTCACATGAGATCCCTCATAGAGTTATGTGCATATTTATATCATATGCATTTCTCCACACGGAAAGGTAGGTGCATGCCCATGTGCATGCATGGCACACACGTACTCCAAGACAGTAGACAGAATGTAATGCAGAGACAAGGATAACATTCCCGTGCAGGGTGAGGGCCAAACACCATTTGACCTTGCAGTGGGAAGTTAGTTTCTGTCTGGCACACACTGGTTCTGAGCTCAACTTGGGGAGGTGCCGATGGAGGGGAAGGAAGGACGAGAGCTTGTCAGAGTCTGACTGCAACCTCTCCTTATCCAAGAAGGCAAAAGTACATAAGGAGAGGGAGCTTTTGATTTGGAATTGTCTGTGAGGTCTGTGAAACATGAGGTAAACACACCCAGGCTCAGTGGGAGCCAGGAAGGGTTGCCTCAGACCTTTGAACTTGGCCTTTGCAGGGTCAGGGTGTTTGCTGATGCAAGAAACAGAGTAGGTATGTGGGTCTGTGTGTGTAAGGGTATGTGGGGGCGGGGGAGGGGAAGGGAGGGAGAGCAAGGTAGGGAGGAGGAAAGGACAACACCACAGAGGAAAAAGCAAGCAATTGAGAAAAAGTAAATCAGAAAACAGAAGCAAAGGAATATAAACAAGGAATGTTAATCTAGAAGCGGAAGAGCAGAAAAATAATTGAATCTGGGAAGTAAACAGGGAGAGGACAAGAAGGAGAGAACTTGAAAGCAGAGGAAATGAGGGAGGGTGGGAGCAGGCTCAGCTGAGCCCAAGAGTGCAGGGGTTGTGTCTGCCTGAGCACCAGCAGGGCCTCTGAGGTCTGGCTCATCTGTTACTTACAAGTACAAGCCCCCTTCAATCCTGATTAACAGGAACTAAGCAGCATATGGCTAATCCTCCCTACCACAGTTATTAATGCTTTCAGTCCCTGCATAGGGAACAAGGCAGCCTTCCTCATTCAGTCAGGAGGCCTCCCCAGGTTTCGCATCTTAGGCACAGGGACACTGGCTGCAATTGAGGCTCCAATGGGAACTTATTCAGCCAAGAGAGGGAAAGGAGGCAGTGGCTGGAAAGCTTTCTCTTCCTCGATGAGAATACCCATCCTCATGTGTGCCATTTGCTTTTCCTTCTCTCAAAATGCATTTGTGTCTGTTGTTTCGTTTAAATCATCACAGAAAAACTGTGAGGGACAGGAGAATATATAGATCCCATGAAAAAAAAATTGGAAAACGAATCCAAGAGAATTGAAAAGATTTAACCAAGGACTACTCCATAGCTGAATTAGGGTGTCCTTGCTCACAGCCCAACCTAGTGTGTGAAAGATGGTGGCTGATTTGCTCCACGGCTAAGATAATGAAAAAGGAAAAGGAAAAGAAGAAGAAGAAGAAAGGAGTGTCTAGGGAGAAGAATAGAGAGGGGAGGGGAGAAAAGAAAAGAGAAAAAGAACAAGAAAAAGATGAATTTTTGACAGTGGCCAGGACAGAGCTAGCTGTACTATGAGCCTGAATGATGCTTTGTAATTGAGGACCTGCTGAGCTTTGTCTTAGGTGAGACATGAAGCAGACCTGAGGTGAGAATTTGTATAGAAGTACTCCCAGGGAACATTAGCAGACATGTGGGGAGCAGGTCAAGGAAAAGAGAGAAGTTAAGCAAGGGTAAGTTTTCAGACAGTCCCAGCTTCATCCCATCCTTAGGGAATCTGTAAGTCCTCTGAGTTTGTCTCAACTGTAAGGAAGGGAGCTGGGCTTCTCCAGCAGCAGGACTCTCCCCATCCCCCTCATCACCCCCCTTTTTCCACCACTCCTCACACCCTGCCCCCAGGGGACATCCACTCCCAAGCATTCCAGTTCCCTGAGCATGATGGGAGAGTGCTCCGGTAACACACACACACACACACACACAACACACACACACTGCAATCCCCTGGAGAAGGAAAGGAAACAGAAGCTGGGGGACGGCAGAGCGCCTGATGGAAGTGCCTGTTAGACAGAGAGCTAACTGGTTTCAGGTCCTCGCCACTCCAGTAAAAGTTCATTAACTTAGATTTCTAAAATGTTTCTTCACTTAAGGAGTTTATAGTCTAGAAAAATGACAACTGCATGCTATAGACATATGTACATAAAAATATGACAGATGCTATTTCAGAGATACTGCCAAAATATTTTGGAACACAGAGTAAGTGATTAATTCTGCCCAGGGTGGGTCAGGGGAATGTAAGGTGGACTTAGCTTTGATCTCGTCACCTCTCTGTTAGAAAGCCTGCAATAATTCTCCTCTCTTATGGAATAAATGACAAATAACTGAGGCTAACATCCAAAGCCCTTTACCTACTCTGCTCATTTGGAATTTGTATATTTTATTTCTATCATTTTGTATATGGAAAAGGGGCTGCGTACAAAACCTGATAAGCTCAGGGGAGGCCTGCATGGGAGGCCTTTCAAACTCAGAGACCAAAAGTAACTACATAGGATGGTCTGAACACAACAATTTCTAACTAAAAGCAGGTCATGGCAAGTAGTCACCTCCTAGGCCTGTAGCTTCCTTGACATAGGTCAGTCTTTACCTTAAGGGAGCCTGTCTATTGTCTTTTACATCGAAGATAGCATACCTTTGAAACGTCAGAGTCATCTGCTTTTCCAGACCTCTCAGAGAACAACCATGGCACCAGAACAAGAGACCACAGAAGCCCTCATTGTGATCTTGTTCCCTGAATACCATCTCTATGTGCTGTAAATGTTGATTATTATCTGTCCCGTACCCACCAACGTAAAAGAAGTATGTGTCTCTCCATTTTACTTTTCATCTAACCCCAGAGACTTCCCTGCTTCTCTTCCTCCCACCCCCTTAATCTACCATCAGTGGATTTCAGGTAACCCTGTTTATGTCTCCTCCTTTGATTCTAATGTATAAAATAAGCTTCGAAACTGCCATTCTCCGGAGAATTTCCTCAATCTGTTGAGATCTTGCTTCCTGGCAATTGTCATCAGTTTTGCTTAAAATAAACTCATAAAAATTCTCTACAGGTTTGGACATTTCTTACGTCAACATTTCTTTGGTGTAGCCAGCAGAATTCAAAGAAGCCTGCCTAGGACCATTCTGCAGAACCGGACCCAGTGCCAGGTACCAGCAGAGGCTCACTGAGCCCCACCAGCTCCCCCCACTGCCTCAGGTGAACTTGGGTGAGTTTTTCTCGGAATTCTGGACTTCTTTGTTTTAAGGTAAGAGACCTTGACTTTATTTGAGCTGTTCTTTAAAAAAATAAAAAATTTCGAGGTGACACTAAAGGTTAAAGGTTGAGATAACCCAGGGACAGGAGAAAAAAATGGATGCCTGGTTTTTAATTTTGGCTTTTCAATTGGGATTGCTTACTGAGAGTCTAAACAGAAGTTTCTGCTAGATAAATGAAAGTCCAAACTCTGTTCAGCTCTGAAAATAAGGGGTATTTATTCTCTCCAGCTTGAATTTCTGATATTCTTAGGTGACTAATGTGGGGAAGGAACAAGCTTTTCTCTACCCTCAAGGATGTTTTGGCTGATCTAATAATCAAAGTGACATGAGACAGAGAGAGAAAATAACAAAATTTAGTACATATTTATGTTTGGGAACATACATGAGAGAGTCAGAGACTCCACATGCAGAGAGGTTCAGAGATAGAAAGGAAGAGTTGAGATATGTAAGACATCCTGAGCTAGGGATGAGGTAATGCCCCTTGGGGGCTTCAAAGTGTCATGGCAGGATGGTAGGAAAAATAGACATTTAGTAAATAGAAGTTTGCCCTGCCAGATAGATAGGTCAAAAGAAGATACCTCTGATACTCTCCAATGGGTAAGGCCTGTAATTCATATTCTTCTAGGTAGTTAAAGGGAGGGGCAGAAATCTCTCTTGAGCCTGTGGCTAAAGTTGCCTCTAGCTCAAAGTAATCTGCTTACAGCTGAGGCACATCTAGGGATGGCTCCTTCTGAACCCACACACTGAGAATGTATGCGGAGATGTCAGAGGGTACCCCTCAACATAAGCACAGCCCTGGAAGGAATTCCACAACTGTTGTTAAATAAAAGACTCACCTGGGGATGTGCACATGAAGGCTGGTTTACCTATAGTGCTTCGCATCCTCATGGTTGTATTCGACAGCTATAGAGAGAAACCAAGACACATAAGAGGGTCGGAGCAAGATAGGAGGTGACGGCCCCTTGGTGCTCAACCCATAAGCAGCACACTTCAACCCACCACACAACAATATCCCTAGATATGTGTTCAGACTCTGCACATGTCAAAAGAAAACTAAAATTAACACGTGAAATGGTGGCTCCAAGGCCAATAAGCCCCCAGAACCCAGTTCCCAGTAATACTGTGAATGTACAATTTGTAGGGAGCCTTTACTTGCGAGTACTTACAGAAATGGGAAGATTTAACTAGCAGTAGTATCAACTTAAGATGGTCCAAATGGGGCTCTTCTGACATCTAAATTAATTTTTTTTGCATGCACAATATAATAAAAAAGCCAGCTCTAAAATCAAACTGAATGGGAGGCTTACCTTAATTGGGAAACAGAAGCCTCTGGTATGGAGCAGAGAGAGCATGCTTCTCTCCAGGAAGTTAATAAGAGCATTTTAGAGACTATCTCTGAACTAAAGAAGGCTTCCGAGGTTGCTCAATGCTAACACCCCATTTTTTCCTCTTCTCCAACTGCCCTTTACTTCATTATCCAGACTTACTCCCCTTTCTTCCTTCTCCTTCTCTCTCTCTTCTACACCTCCTCTACCACAGCTCTCTGCTGACCTAGGTGACACCCATAATAGAAAACCAGACAGAATAGATAAGAAAAGAAAAAAAAAAACAGCAGAAAATTTGGCAGCTCCCTTTAGAGAATAGCCAGTCCCAGGACAAGTGCCAGCCATAATCTACTCTCCTTGTACTAAGATAGACTTAAGAAATCTAAAAGATTTCCTTGACCCTCTCCAGGACCCTCATGGGCCTGCAAAGGAATTCGATTTAATCATTAGAATGTATGATCCTGGCTATTCTGACCTCTTCCAATTAATACACCCACTGAGAGCAGAGTAACAGAATTAACTGATTAAAGTTTGCTAGGAAACTCCTGTAAAGGAGTTTGCTTTTATTGTAAAAAGTAAGGTTACCTTAGGAAGGATTATAGAAAACTAAAATGGGATTTAGAAAAAGAAAGGAACAGTAACAAGCATAGGGCTGCTCCAAGGACTATAAGAAGGTATTTTCTCTTCTCCTTACTAATACTTTAAGAGGAATTTAGATTACTATAAAAGGGGAAATTATTAAGGCCCTTGTAGATACTGGAGCTACTTTATCTGTTCTTAGCTCTACTCAATTAAGTTGCCCTCTCCCTTGCACTAAGCTTCTGTACAAATGGTAGGGACATCTAATCAATCAATGTTCGTTTTTAAGTCAGAACCTGTTCCCTTCCAACTAGGGAACGTTATGAGGCAATGTATATTTTTACTAGACAAATCTGCCCCAATTCACCTGAATAGAGCACAACTTTCTTGAAGCCGATGACGCCTACATATTCTTTTCCCATAAGGGTGAAATTCGTTTAGAAATAAATGAATCAGATACTGAACCAACTGGGAAAACAATGATTTTAAAGTAACCTCCACAAGAGGAAACTAATCTTGAGGCTGACTGAACATTTGCTACAGGATGTTCCAATGCTTTTTCCAGTACAGATATTGGCAAGACTAAGGCAGCCACTCCTATTCAAATAACTATAGACAATACTTTGCCCCTCCTTAACATTCACCAATAACCTTTAAGACCTGATGCACTAGCTGGAATTATGCCCATTATACAAGATTACTTAAAAGAGGGTTTATCATTCCATGTACAAGCCCTTGTAATTCTCCTATTTCTTCAGTAAAGAAACCCAAATGGAAAAGGATGAAGATCTGTACAGGATCATATGGCCATAAATAAAGACATCCTGTGGTTTCAAATTCACATATCCTATTATCAGCTATTCCTGTGCCAATATTTTTTCAATATTTTTTCAGTGATAGATTTATGTAGTGCCTTTTTCAGCATTTCTGTTAAAAAAAAAAAGACAGGAGATATTGTCTCACTTAGGAACATCAAAAGTTTACTTGGACAGTAAAGCCCCAGGGATATTCAGAGAGTCCCACTATTTCTCTCAGACACTAAAAGCTGATTTGAATAATATTGAATTTCCCAGAGATTCCACTCTAATCCAATATGTGGATGATTTACCTTTATGCTCTAGGACATATAGACTCCCAAGAGAACTCAATTTACCAATTACAACAGCTAGCCATAAAGGGACCAGGGGCCTCAAAGGACAAGCTAAGATTCTGTTTTACCCCAAGTAAAATACCTTGGTCATCTAACATCTAAAGGCAGGCTCCTATTTAATCTAGAAAGACTTAGAGGAACCTTATCCTTTCCTCTTCCAAAAACAAAACAAAACAAAACAAAAAGTTACAGCCCAGAGGGTTCCTGGTTCTGACTAGATAGTGTCACAATTTGGCTTCAATTTTTTCATTAATGGCCCAGTCTCTATCTATCTTATTAAAATCAGACTGACCTGACCCAATTCAGTGGAACTTGGAACAAAAACAAGCTGAAGAAGCTCTAAAGGGAGCACTACATAAAGCTCCTGCTCTGAGGCAACTTAATTATAAACTTCTTTCCTTTTTGTAGTTGAAAATAAAAGAAATGCTTTAGGAGTTTTAACTCAAAAACGTAGAGATTGTTAGAGACCTATAAGGATATTATAGTCAACTGCTAGCCATAAGGCTCCCTCTCTCCCTCTCTACAGTCGTGTTATACCAATAAACAGAAGAAATAGTTATGGGCTCTTTTCTATGTTCCTCCTTCTGGTGAATCTCTACAGAACTCTCATCACACTTAACACTTCTGTCAGCCAATTGGCTTCTTATGAAGTAGTCTTCTTTTCTGTGCCTAATATTACTTTAACTTAATGTAACAGTTTTAACCCAGCAACTTTGCTACTTTTTTGTAGGATGAAGACATCCACCATCCTGTTTTGCTTACTGACCACCTTCTCATTCCTAGGAATGGCTCGCAGGAAACTCCTACTGATAATGCTGACTTAATTTGATTTACAGATGCATCTTATCTGAAAGATGAACAGGGCATGCAATAACTTCCATGGTGGACATAATTGAAGGTTCTTATTTACCCAAATAATATCTGCCCAACAAGCTGAATTAATTGCTCTAACTTGTCAATGGCCAAAGATCAAATAGCCAATGTTTACACTGATAGTTAGTATGACTTTGGTGTAGCTCACACCTTTGGAATGTTGTGGTAGCAGTGAGGCTTCTTAACTTCCTTAGGGCAGCCCATAAAGAATGAAAAGCAGGCTGCAGAATTATTAAATGTCATATAACAACTGAGACAATTGGCAGTTATCAAAATTCCAGGACATTCTAGAGTCGCCGCCACAGAGGCAAAAGGAAATAATTTAGCTGATGCTGCAGCTATACAAGCAGCAATATAAGCAGCCAAATTATCAAGACCTGAGAATGTTTCTTCTCCCCATTAAATCAATAAAAGACTCTCGTTTGCAGTTCCAAAGGACAGCTGCAAAAGAAGAAAAGAGGATATGGCAACAGAAAGAGGGAATCTTTGACCCAGACAAACATATGTAGCTCGGACCCAATCAGAAACCAGTCTTACCTAGAGGGGCTCAATTACCCACACTTCAGCATAAAAATGAGCTAACACATTGGAGCCCTGAAAAGATGATTTCATGGAATAAACTATATTACTGGAAACTTTCTCCTACTGTATCTCATAAAGTGTGTAACAGATGTTTTATCTGTCCAAAATATAACCCTGGAAAATCAGTCTACAAGCCCCAAGGACATTTTTCACTTCCTTTAGGTCCATTTGAGATATGTCAATTGGATTTTATCCAAATGTCACCATCTCAAAGATATAAATATGTGTTAGTTGTGGTTTATATATTTTCTCACTTAGTTGATATATTACCTTGCAGGAGAGCAACAGCCTTAATGGTAGGTTAATTATTATTGGAAAAAAAGTAATTCCCAGTTGGAAAATTGCCTCTGAGTTACATAATGACTGAGGGACTCAGTTCACTGGGCAAATAATGCAATCTATCTGTAACATTTGGCCTATTCTTCAGCATTTCATTGTGCTTGTCACCCCCAGTCCTCTGAACTGGGAAAAACTCAACTAGGCAAATTTTCAGAAGCTTTTAATCTCCCTTGGCCAAATGCTCTCCAGTGCCCCTCAACCTGAGATCTACTCTTTTTGGTAAACATAACCTTTCTCCTCATAAATAGCCAGTGGTCACCTTATGCATATGAACGAAGGGACATATGAAACAACCTTAGTAAAAGGAGACATTCTGCATTATTATCAATAACTTATTAACCAGCTGAAATATATTGATAAATTAGTAAGTGATTCATTTCACAGTGCACTCTCCATAGACAAAGATTTTAAAGACCACAACTTACAACCAGGGTGATTTTGTCCATTGGAAAAGATAACAATTTAAGACTCCCTCCAATCTCATGGAAAGGAATCTTATCAAGTGTTACTAATTGATGTGCAGCTAATCTTAAAGGTGTTAACTCAAGGACTCACATTTCTCAGATAAATAAGATTCCTAACTGCAAATGGACATCTGCCACATCTATGATATCCTCTCTGCCTACAGAGGACATCAAATACTCTTCAAGGATGACATGCCACAAGGAAGACATGTCTTGGGTAGACAGCTATCCCAGAGAAGGCCTGTATACATGCAAAATTGATGCTGGACTTAAACACACTCACACACACAATTGTTTGATTGTCTTTACCTGTCTGCCAATAATATTAGTCATAATAATAGCTATACTTGTTCTTTGAGCTTTTCTCAAACCTTGTTCTTATATAGCCCAAGTGTTAATAATTTCTGTAAGTGTGTAAGATACCTTTTATTATTTTCAAATAATACTATTTTATGGTTTCTATTTTAAAATTTAGAAGGAATGTTATTGCAGAAGGAAGGAAAAGGACGCATGTGTCTTTGAGAGAAGTTAAAAAGGAGTAGTTTATCCTAATAAGTTGGTTATTTCTGAATGAATAAAAAGAAAAAACTAAGAAGAACATGAAAAGGCATAGAAGGTTAGTGGGAAAGGAAACTTGAGAAAGGAATTTTATGTATAAATACTAGAACCCAGTTATGGGAATATGCTTATCCCTGAACCCAGCAAGGACTACTAACTATATTAATTCAGATGGAAGCTGAAGCGGCTATTAAAAAAAAAAAAAGACCCTCTGTAATGGCTGCTGAGGCACAGGAAATTTACTTGTGAAACTCTTACTGTCTTCTTGGCCTCTGGAAATTTTTAGACGGCTATTGTAATTTATACCATTGTGTTCTTACAGCCTTGGCCCTAATTAAACCTTAAAGTTACAGTTCCCAGTTACATAACTGGCAGGAATCAGATTAATAATGAATGATACTTGAGAGCTTCCAATGGGAAATTGATGGGTGATATTAAAATGATAATAATAATTAATAATAATAATACCACCAGTAAATGAGAACACATCTCATGGTCAGATTGTGAAAACTGAAGAGGTGTATGGTATGCCCTTAAATTATAAGTAAATGTGATACTAGCTGCAAAATTCATAAAAGTGAGGCAGAGAGCAAAACTTGGATCATGTATGCTTGCAAGTTAGAAATTATCCACTGTTTTTCCCTTAATGAAGGCCCATAAGACCTGACTGCCTCTCACTTACCTACATTTCCTTTTTGAGAAAAATTTGCCCTTAATTTCCATCCAAAGTTACAGTCTAGCCCCATCACCAGAGGTCCACAATTTCAGCAAGACAAAGATGACACCAAAACTTCCTAGGAATGAGCTTTCCTAGTACTGTGTGACCACATTATCTAATTAAGAGTTTGGTCATTAGTGCATTCTTTGGACTGATTTATGACCAAAAAGAGGAAATGTGAACAAAATAGGGACCACATACAAAACCCGATATGCTCAGGGGAGGCCTGCATGGGAGGCCTTTCAAACTCAGAGACCAAAAGTAACTACATAGGATGGTCTGAACACAACAATTTCTAACTAAAAGCAGGTCATGGCAAGTAGTCACCTCCTAGGCCTGTAGCTTCCTTGACATAGGTCAGTCTTTACCTTAAGGGAGCCTGTCTATTGTCTTTTACATCGAAGATAGCATACCTTTGAAACGTCAGAGTCATCTGCTTTTCCAGACCTCTCAGAGAACAACCATGGCACCAGAACAAGAGACCACAGAAGCCCTCATTGTGATCTTGTTCCCTGAATACCATCTCTATGTGCTGTAAATGTTGATTATTATCTGTCCCGTACCCACCAACGTAAAAGAAGTATGTGTCTCTCCATTTTACTTTTCATCTAACCCCAGAGACTTCCCTGCTTTTCTTCCTCCTCCTCCTTAATCTACCATCAATGGATTTCGGGTAACCCTTTTTATGTCTCTCCTTTGATTCTAATGTATAAAATAAGCAGCCATTCTCAAGAGCATTTCTCAAACCGTTAATTCCTGGCAATTGTCATCAGTTTGGCTCAAATAAACTCATAAAAATTCTCTACAGGTTTGTATATTTCTTACATCGACACTTTTAAGAGTTACTCATAAATGCTTAAACTAAATGCTTTAAGTTTAAATTGAATTTAGACCTTTATCATCCTCCCCATGCTCTAAAGTTCTTCCTACTCTAACTTTTTATTATCGTCTGATATTTTTTAAACCTCACAGAATAGGTTATTGTTGTTAGTAGCAGTAGTTTTTAGAATCAATGCTTACTTAAATGGGCCCACTTGCTTACCTAATTTTTTGCTCATCATTGCTTATTTTATCCCACTGCTTTCTCCTTGATACTGTTTCTTTTTCCCTTTGCTGTTATGCTTTTCTTTTAAAGCATTTATTAGTATTTCTTTTAACAAGTAAACAGGTGATATACTCTCTCAGTCCCCCCCGCCCCTTACTCTTGAGCCATAATTTAGCTGAATATAGAATTCTGGACTGACTTATTTTCCTCAGCACTTTGAAATAATTATTCTATTTTGTTCCAGTATCTACTATTACTGTTGTTCTTTTGTAAATAGTCTATCTTTTCAACATAACTAACTTTGAGATTTTTCTTTTAGTTTTGGGTTCTAATATTTTATTATGTTATCTCTAGAAATGACCCATGTGTGGCTAGGGGTAACTGAACAAAATGAGGTAGTTTTTAACTGTGGGATATTGTATTTGGAATAGCTTCCTTTAGCTAAGGATTCCTGGGTTAAAGAACACAAATTCGATCAAGTAAATTTGAAGATCTAATCGGCTTTATTAAGCAAATCATGAATTGGGCAGCATCCCATCTAGCAACTAGAAGGGTGTTCCAAGGCGTTGTATGAAAAGGAAGGTTTTTATAGGAAAAAGGGTAGGGCGAAGAAGTTATTTAGCAAACAATAAGAAAGCATGTTTCAGTCCAGCATGTTTTCTTTAGGGGGTAAAGGAGCCTCAGGGATTTTATCATGCAGTTTACCTCACTAGTGCTAATCTGGAAATTTCAGGTTGATTTTTTGAAGGGCAAACTCTTAGGTGAGATTGAATATTGTAATTAAGATTTGGTTTGCCGTCATGGGGGCAAGTGACTACACTTTGGACCTGTTCTTTTTTTTTCTTTTTTTTTTTTTTAACACATGTCTTTCATCAGTTCTGGGAAATTCTTGTAAAGACTTAAATATTCGTATTCTCTCTCTCTCTCTCTCTCTCTCTCTCTCTCTCTCTCTCTCTCTCTCTCTCTCTCTCCCCCTCTCCCTTTCTCTCTCTCTCCCTCCCTACCTCCCTCTCTCTCTCTCTCTGACTCAGGTTGATAGCTCCTGCTAGAGATGTGCTAATTCACTGGAGGAGCTCTACTTCAGACTTGAGTATTTTGTGGGAACAACCCCTGTCAGAAGGGGCCTCTCTTGAGGAAGTAAGAAGTGTGTACGGAACAAGACTGTTTATCAAAGATTTACAGGAACCTTAGGACTAGACTCAGATCGGCAAGGGTCAACAGACCTACCAGGAACAAAGAGATTTGGAGATTTCTCTCTCTTCCTTGTGATGCAGTACAGGGTGAATCCCTCCCAAGTGGGGATTCAAGTCCTGCACCGAGAGATTCAGTGAGGGTCAAAAAGAAGAGTTTATTAGAGAAGGAAAAACTCTCCACAGACAGAGACGTGGTCTCTTCTCAAAGACAGAGAAATGCGACCCTGAGTGTCCCAGGACTTCAGTTTAAATCTGTTTTCCTTTCTGAATATATGTATGAAGTGTTGAAGGCATGGGAAGTAGTTGTTTGTATTCTCAGCAGGACTCTTTCTGTAGGTTCCCCACTGTCTGGCCGTTTATGCTGATCAGCCAGATTCCCAAGTCAGGCAGCACATCACAGTCTCTGAACACAACTTGATTTGAATTTGATTCTCATGCCTCTTCCCTAGTTCATTACCCCCTTGGAGAGTTTATACCCCTATTCTTAAGGGGCTGTTGAAGGATGAAAGTCTGTTTTCTGTAACTTCTTCAAAGCTTAGATAGGGCTGTAGTCCCTGCTTACCAGGAATAAAAATCTCTGGGAGCCCATTTTAAGGGCCGTAGAGGAAGAGAATGTGGGATTGGTTCAGTTTTGGAAGTGGTTGGAGGCCTTGCATGGCCATCATCTTTATGTGAAATTGCTATAGCCTAAAAGATATAAATTTAACAAGATCGAAAAGACAAAAGCCAAAAATTAATAGTAAAACTATAGGTATTAGAGGTAATTTACAATGAATTTATTTTTTATGGTAGTTATTAGCATTTTGTTAATTTAAGGTAAAGATATATAATGTCTATGAATGTTTTCATAATGAAAATAAGATTGAATTATTTTGAAGATAGAGTAATGGTATAGACACTGAGCGAAAAAAAAATTATTATTATTATTCAGAAAAGTCCCCTGATCCTCTAGAACATGTGGATTTATCTATTTTCCAGAATAAGAGTTTAAGCTCTTGCACGGGTTCACAGCAATAGGTAACACAACTCATGTGGTTTTCTGAAGGATCCTGCAGAAACTTATAAGAAACATGTTTAATTCAAGATAGATGCACCCAACTGTTGATTCCTTGTAATTCGACAGCAGTTGGTAAGCTTAACAAAACTTGGTAGGGCCCTTTACATTTGGGTTAAAGTTGGCTCTCTGGGGACACTTCCTTCCAAGTTTTTAATAACATGATCTCCTAGTTGTATTGAAGAGTCTAATAAGAGTTTAAGAAGGACTAGGTAGAATGTTATTAATGTATTTTGAAGCACTTTTTGAACTTGACCTACATTATTAATATGAGATAACACCTGTTGAACTGCCTTATTAAAATGTAAGTCTGAAGTTAAGAAGGGTTTTCCATAAACCATTTCAAAAGGGCTTAGCCTCAAGATGTCCTTGGAGGTTATCCAGACTCTTAGCAATGTAATAGGTAAAAGAGTTCCAGCATTTCAGAGATTTCTTGGCAAAGTTTGGCTAGTGTTTTTTTAAGGACCTGGTCAGCTTTTTCTACTTTTCCTGAGGTTTGGGGCCTCCAAGAAGAATGAAGATGATACCTAACCCCTAAAACAGAAGCTACTTGTTGGGTTATTTTAGCAGTGAAAGAAGGCCCATTGTCATTTTATAGCCTCCTTGATAGTCCAAATCTTGGAATGATTCTTTAAGTAAGAATTTAGAAACTTCTAAAGCTTTTTTAGTCTGGGCGAGGAAAGATTATATCCATTCAGTAAAAATATCAATAAATACTAATAAGTATTTGAACCACTTGCAAGATGGTTTTTGAGTGAAATCTATTTGCCAGTCTGCCCACCCTGGGAAACAATCCCCTATGCTGTGCCAGCCATAACAAAGGAGGAGGGATAGAATGATTTACTAAGAGCACAAAGTTCACAAGTTCTGGTTATCTCTTTAGCTATGAAATAATCCCTTCCAATGAAGATACAAGAAATTAGTTTATATACGAAGTCTCGGCCAAATGAAAAGATTCATGTAAATGTTTAATAACCTTCCATCATTCAGCTTTTGGGAGAAATAATCACTCCTTGTCAGTGAACCACCCCAACAGATTGAGAATGAGGTTTCTCTGATTTGTCTGTGTGGCTCCTTCAAGGTATAACTAGGTATGTAGTTATACCTAGGGGCTTAGGGCCTCTGGTATGAGGGCTGCTTGGATAGGGGGATTAATTTTGGCTGCATTTTTGGCTGTTTTATCTGCTAGATTGTTTCCCTTGATTACATCTGAATTCCCCCTTTGGCTCCCACTACAGTGAATGACTGCTATTTCTCGAGGTTCATTCACTGCTTCTAAGAGCTGTAAAATTTTATCTTTGTGTTGAATTGGGGACCTCTTTGCAGTAAAGAAGCCTCATTCTTTCCAAATGGTAGCGTGTGCATGGAGTAACATAAATCACTATTTTGAGTCAGTATAAATATTTAGTCTGAGTCCCTTTCCCAGTTGTGAATTGGGGCTATAAGCTCTGCTTTTTGAGCAGAGGTGTTAGCTGGTAAAGCATTAGCTTCAATGACATCTGATAAGTGTACAATAGTATATCCAGCCTTCCTAAGTCCTTTATCTATAAAACTATTTCCATCTGTGACCCATTCAGCATCCAGATTGAGTAAGGGTTCATCTTTTAGATCAAGTCTGTTTGAATATATTTGTTCTATAGTCTCAACACAAAGGCAAAGAGGGGACTCTAAATCAGGAATAGGCATCAAAGTGGTGGAGTTCAGTGTATGACAAATCTTGAGAATGACATTAAGAGTACCTAATATGAGGACCTGAGATTTTAATAGGCATCCTCTCATTAACCATTGATGTCCCTTAGCCTTTAATACACATTGTAATTGATGGGGGGTTTAGCGCCTCAAGATGCTGCCCTAAAGTAAGTTTAGAAGATTCTTCTACTAACAGGTCAGTGGCCACTACAACTCATAAGCAGCTGGGCTAGCCTAAAGTTCCTTATCTAATTGACTTGAAAAATAGGCAATTGGTCTTGGAATGTCCCCTAACCTTGAGTTAGCAGTCCCAAATTTATCCCTTATTGTTCAGCTATATAAAGAGAAAATGCCTTTTCTAAGTTTGGAAGCCTAATGCAGGAGTCGTTCCTAAACTTTCTTTTAGGGTATTGAAAGTGGCTTCACATGACCTGTTGCAAAGAAGGGGCTCAGTATCAGGACCTTTTATGGCTTCACATAAAGGCTTAGCTATCAACCCAAAATTGGATATCCATATTCTACAAAACTCAGCCATACCTGAAAGGGTTCTTAATTGTTTCTTTGGGGAAATTTTATTGATAATATAGCTTCCTTTTGTTCAGGAGCTAAAGCCCAGGCTCCCTTGGGTATTTAACATATCTTGGGTATTTAACTTTCCAGAAGGAAACTTGTGCCCTTTGTAGAGACGCCCAATATCCCTGTTTCCCTAAAAATTTTAAAACTTGGATAGGGTTAGAAACACAACTTCTTTTTTGTTGGGTTGGTTATTAACAAACCATCTACATATTGGATAAAAGAACCATCTGTTAATTTTAAATTCCTGAGTTCCTGGGACAGGGCATTCCCAAACAAATGAGGGCTATCCCAGAAGCCTTGGGGTAAGACTGTCCAAGTGTATAGAGAAGTTTTATGCAATCAGTTCACTCAAATACAAATAAATATTGACTATCAAGGATGCAGATGAATGAAAAAAAAAAAAAGCATCTTTAAAAGTTAAAACTAAACCAATGGGTATTCTCTGGAAGCTGAGTCAGAAGGGTATAGAAATTGGGGATGACTGGATGAATTGAAACTACAGCCTCATTTATTGCCCTTAAGTCTTGAACAAACCTGTATTCCCTTGTTAGGCTTATTTATTGGTAGGATAGTGGTATTACAAGGTAGCTGGCAAAGTTTTAGCAGTCTATAATTTAAGAATCTTTTTCGTTACTGGTAGTATACTGCATTGTACCTCAGTCTTGACCAGATACTGTTTTTTAAATGTGGATAATTAGTAGGAGGTTTTAGTGGTATTTTAATGGGAATGTCAGGAATAGCTCTTCCAGGGACTTTTGTGGCCCAAACTCTAAGATCAACCTGTAAACTAATATTAGGAGGTATCAATTGTACAGGATCTTGTAAGTGGAATAAAGATCTTAAAATGTGCACTAATAAATTTGACTGTGAGGTGCCAATGTGAATAGTGGCATGCATTAGTTGTAGTAAAGTTCATACCAACAAAGGATTAGACCTGCAGGCATAAGTGAAAGTTGGTGGGTAAACATATGGTCTCCGAGAAGGCAATTTATGGGGTTGTAAAACTTTTGATTTTGAGGTGACCATCAACTCCAGTAATTAAACATGTTTGTGAAGACAATGGCCCCCAAATTGGATTAGAACAGAGTAAGCAGTTCCTGTATCAAGTAAGAATCCAATATTCTTACTTGCTACATCAAGGGTTACTCTAGGCTCTTTGGTGGAGATGGAAAATTGTCCCATAGGAACCAGTGGGGGCCTTGGGCCCCGCCCCATCAGTCACTTTCCTTTTCTGCCATTCTTGGCTTGGGAGTCCCCATCTTTCTTCGGAGTTGCAGACAGTCCTACTGCCAATGGCCTTCTTGTTTGTACAGGGGACAAGGGCCGGGGGGCAGGGCGGGGCAGGGGTTCTTTCGTTTCATTAGATGACCTTGAAATATGGCAGGGTTTTCATCTTTCCCTTTCATATTTTGTCATAATTAACAGGCTTAATAATACATTTTTTTGTTTCCTCTATGATGCATGTTATCAGATGGTTTCTGCTTTCCAGATCCTGAATTCCCCTTTGATAATTCCACTGGGGATCCTGGTCTGGGATCACATTCCCTCCTGTTTGGTAGATATTATGTTCCTCATTGTGGGCAGCAATGCTGTCTGTGTGACCCCTAGATGCTCCAATATTCTTTGTTTTTCTTCTAGTCCAACATATAGATAATAAAATTTGTAAATCTTGCCAGGTTAAATCATAAGTCATAGTAAGTGTTTCAAATTCATCAGTAAATGTTCTAGGATCTTCAGAGAATCTGCCAAATTTTTCTTTGCCTAAAGCTAAGTCTGACATAGAAAATGGAATGTGTTCCCCCATCAGCACTTGAAACTTCCCTGAGGGGGCACATCTTATTATGTGAGGTTGCCATGGGACTCCACTTTGGGTGATGCTATCAGGGCTAGTTTCCTCAGGGAGTGGTAGAGTAGACGGGGTCCCCAAAAAACTCAATTCCTGCTGGGATTGTGAGGGGGAAAGAGGAGGAGATAGTTCCTAATTATTTGGGGGTCTTTGAATAGGGGCTCCTATTACTGATGGCTAGGAACTTCGAGAGAAAGATTGTGAAATAGTGTTTAAGAAAGCAAAAAATATCTAGCTTGGTTAACCAACGAGGTTTTAGATTTCTAGGGATTGGAGATTTCTCACAGAAGCAGCAGCATTAGGACTCATAGTAACAACCTAAATCCCTTTCTTCCAATAAACATAGTAAAAGCTTAATATGTGATTTAGGACATAAAAGGCTGACAAGCCAGAGGAAAACTCGCTGCTATTCCAAAACTTTTAGGAAGAAAATAGGACTAGCAGTTGGTGAAAAATCAGGAGTAGAGAGCTATTTAGGTTGCTCTTCTAAGATAAGTGAAAAGGACAGAGGTCTGTAACATTAAATCCCTCCTCCACAAATCAATATGGTGATAGTAAAAGAGAAGGAGGAGACGAGGTTGATCAAATGAGAGCAGTTGAAACAATGGAAGATAAGATGTCCTAGGGCAGCAGTCTCCAACCGTTTTGGCACCAGGGACCAGAGCTCCTATGAGAATCTAATGCTGGTGATTTGAGGTACAGCTGAGGCGGTGATGCTAGCGCTGGGGAGTAGCTATAAATACAGACGAAGCTTCGCTAGCTCACTGTGCACCTTCTGCAGGCCATGACCCAGGTCGCAGCCTAGGGATAAGGAACTTCTGACTTAGGAGATGATAGTCTTTGGGCTTCTCGAGGAAAGAAAATTCCAAATTTTTGGTCCAATAAACTTTGGGAAATGAGCACAGGAGTTTGCTCACAGATAGCAGAATAAAAATCAACAAGTAGTGCAAGGAAGGATGTAATTTCAAAAAAAAGAACAAGAAAACTGGGTCCAAAGGCTAAGTTAAGAATTGTGGGAATGTCTAGGGTGGACGCAGGGCCCTATGGGTCCTAGCTACAAGGAAGGGGCTGCTGGCAGCAGTGCCTGATGGCTGGACACTGGCTCCTGCTATCCTGGCATGGGGGTGTGCTAGCCAGCATGTGCATGTGATGCTGAGGAAAGTGGAAGGGAGGGGAGGGTGCAAGCGCCTGCCAGGGGCCCTCCAGCTGGAGACTTGGGGCTGTGACCCCAGAGTCCACTGATGAAGAGGCAGTAGTGAGAGCTCACCCTGAGGGCTGAGACTGAGGGTGCACACGCCCCACAAAAAAGGTATAGCGCTCCACTGCAGGGACTCTGAAGGAGGGGGAGGGAAGAGAAAAAGAGGGCTATCTCCTCGGGGAAGAATGACACGGTTAGTCCTGCACTGGTGGGGGCGAAGGCCAAGGAAACGCGAGGCAGTCAGGTGGTGCCCAAGCCCAATTCTGAGTGATTAGGGCTTTCTCTGGAGACTGGAGGCCCAGAGCGAATTGAGAAATGAGGATAGGCTGTAGAAGGGCCAAGATGGAGGAGTCATCTCCGGTGAGCTTTCACTGTCAACTGCTTCTCCAGCAAAAATGAAAGCAAGGGGCCAGAAGGAAGAGGCAGCCAACTCTCCAGGACTCACTCGTCCCTTTGTGGCAGAAAGGTGCGCAATCTTAATATGAAGTCCAGGCAGAGTCCCTCAGAGGTTCTTCTTCACAATTCCGATGAAGGCGCCAAGGTTTTCAAAAGTTGGAGGAAAAGAAGCAGGAAAGGCAGACAAGACCGGTGGACTCCCGCTCAGACAGAGGGCTGGCCTCTACCAGATCCCTGGAATAGCATTCAGCCATTTCCCAATGCCACCTTATCTGCATGGCATGGGATAAATTTCCCAGCCACCCTCTAATAACGGAGGGAAGCCATGGTGTTCTTGGGTGGATCGAGTTTATATCTTTTGGTTCTTTGTGGTTAGCCAGAAAAGATGATGCAGGACGGGGGAAATCCCCGCGAGTGGGGATTCAAGTCCTGCACCGAGAGAGAATCAGTCGGGGTCCTGACTATGTGCAGGCAAAAATTAAAGTGTGCACCAGGGTTAAAGTCAAAAGGAGAGTTCATTAGAGAAGGAATAATACCCCAAAGACAGAGCAATCTCTTCTCAGAGACAGAGAGTGAGATAGAGTGAGAAAAACAGATGGAGGGAGACCCTGATTTTTCGGGGAATTTAGTTTATATATCATTCCTGGTTTCTATGAATTACAGTTTAGGCTTTGTTTACCAATATTCCTTTGGCAGTATGGGCATGCAGTCTGAAAGGCACGAGTATGCAACAATAAAGGCATGCTAGCAATTCCAGCCTTTGTTCCATGGCTTCCCCGTGGTCTGGCCCAGGGAATGAATGGTTGGGTTTATTTTGCATAGCATGTGACATAAAGATTCTGGTTTTTTTCTTCATGGTATGGATAAATGGTTTGTTAGCAATCCCAGCAGGAATGTTCTTTTGTTCTGTAGGTTTCTGGCAGCACATTGCAGGTTCTGAATACAACTTGATTTAACATTTAGTTCTCATGCCTCTTTCCTAAATCACTGTAGTTAAATGGGTTCTCTCTTGCTCTCGCGCGCTCGCTTGATCTCTCTCTCTCTCTCTCTCTCTCTCTCTCTCTCTCTCTCACTCACTCTCTCTCTCTCACTCTCTCGCTCTCCCTAGCTCTCTTTCCCCGTCTCCCTTTTTCTAACTCAGGCTAATAGCTCCTGCTATACACATGCTAATTGGAAGAGTTCTACTTGAGGCTTGAGTATTTCGGAAATAGCCCCTGTCACCAAGGCCCTCTCCTGAGGAGGTGGAGTGTGTGTCCAGAATAAGACTGTTTATCAAAGATTTACAAGAACCTTAGGACTAGACTCAAGTCCGCAGTGGGTGGGGGGTTGGGGTTGGGGTGGGGTCAGTGGACCTACTGGGAACAAAGAGATTTGGAGATTTCTCCTCTTGAATCCCGCCTCTTGCCCCACCCCTTCTCCCTTTCCTGGATATATAGGGTGCTGGAACTTGGGGCATTTTTAAGATTGATTTGAGAAACTACTGAAAGCTCCCATCTTCTCAGTCAGTTCCTTCTCAATTGATAAACATTTCCTTCCTCCAAATGCTGATATATTGAATATTGCCCCTTTGAAACACCAAGCAAATGAATCCTGTGATAGCAATATTCTGAGCCATTACCTCTTCAATGACTTCCTTTTCCTTGTTCTTATTTTATTCCTCCACAAGTTTTATTCCATGTTGCACGTCTCTTAACAGCTTTTTTCACATTTTCATATCTTTACCGCTCTGTGCCCCATTGTGGGTAATTTCCTAAGATCTATCTCATTTCACTAATTTCCTTTCAATCAACTATTAATTCATCCTCTGAAGGTTTTTTTCCTTACATATTTTATTCCTAGAAATTCTATTTGGCTCTTTTTTCTCTCATCTGTCTTATTCTTTTCAGTATCCTCTTATTTCTCTGTGTTTTCTGGTCCTTTTATCTCTTTATAGTTTGTAAGCTACTCATCTTATTGTCTCTTTTAGGTTCTTCCATCTCAAGATTTGATGATGCTAACTCTCCTACTTGCTATGTCTATCGACTGCCTAGTGGCAAGATGTTGAAAACCTCTGTGGCTTGTACATTTATTCTGAGCTAGTCTTTATTCTGTAAGGCCCTTTATGTTTTCAGGACATGCTAGGAAGAGTTGTGCATTTGCTTCTAGTGATTGTGAGGCTTCCCCAGTGCGAGAACGGGTTTTATGTTAATTTTGGGGCTTGGGGACTTCCATACCATAAGAGATAGTGTAAGTTCACACTCCATACCAGAATGTTGCACAGGCCTGAAAGTTTGATTTTCTCACAGGAAACTTTTTTTTTTCATACCCAGAGCCTAGGGCAGAAACCGATAGATGACGATTTTTTTCCTACTCATCTTCCCCTGAAGGAGCAGGGATTTCAATTCCAAAGTACTTCTTCGAATGGGTCCTAAGTCTTGTTTCCTCACCCCTATGGGTGTTAAATGGCTCTACTGGTCCTAGGGCTTCCTTCTCTTCCTCTTCATATTACCATAGCTCTGGTTTGCTACTGTGGGGTTTCAGAACAAGTCATCCTAAGATGTGCTTCTGTGGTTTATGGATCGTTTTGAGCTAAGAATAATCTCAGCCTTAGACTCACAAGGAACTTCTGTTCTTCTCCCCTTAACTACCTAGAGAAATTTGAAGTAGGGGTTTTGCCCATAATTAGAGATTATCAGAAATATCTCCTTTTGACTTATCTATAGGGCAGAGCAAATGTCTATTTACTAAAATCTGCATTTATTGTCCTGCATTGATCCTTTGAAGCCCCCAAGGTTCCTTACCTCATTCCTAGCTCAGGATTTCTTATATACATCAATCTCCCTTTATCTCTGAACCTCTTGTGCATGTGGGGTCTCTGACTCTCTTGTGCATGTGGGGTTTTCATATGTACATGTATTAAATTTGGTTATTTTTTCTTGCTAATCTGTCTCATGTTTGTTTGATTATTAGACCAGCCAAAACAACCTTGAAGGAAGAGAAAAGTTTGTTCCTCCCCCACACAAACTTACTATTTTGGCTTTAAATTTCTCCTTTATTCTGTCACTTGGGGATTTCTTCCCTTACTTCAAGCTCAAATGCATTTAATTTTCCTGTTAAGTTTTATTCAGAAATTCCCTGTGTAATGCTTGTAGAGCTGTGAATATCCACATTAGCTCATTTTGTGAGTTACTTGATTCCTAAGTTATAATTATCCCCAACCCCACCCCCATCTCTCCAACTAGACTGTGCCTACATTGTATCTGGTCCCTAGCTCAGTACCAGACACAAACACAATATAATGTTTGATGGATGGATACTTTAATGATGGACAATAATTATCAATGTTTATACAGTTATTTCTATATCTCTAGGAAGATTTCCTCAATCATTCTAAGCACAAAGATATACTTTTATTCAAAGAAATCATTATAGGAGATTCTGTAATATATGTCTTTATGCCACCTATGAGAGTGTGTTTTTCTTAACATTCTAACATGTTCATTGAGCAACCACCATATAGTTGTGGACCCCGAGAAGATTCACTTAATGTAAACTCCAAGGAGGAATTTATCTACTGAGATGAACTCTCCATGGTCAACTGAGGGCCCAAATTTTATAGATAATAAAAGCTTGGAGGACATTTGCTGACAGGGGCTCCTCACATACTCTGTATAACAGGAAGAACGTCATACTGAAATCATTCTCCTGCCCTGTTGCCTGGCTTGTTGACGCCATCTGAGCCAACCATTGCAGGGAAGCCCTGATTTCACCTTTCTACCAATGGACTGAGACCTGCTGCATCCAATCAGAACTACAGAAATTGTATCCTCATTTGCATTTATCCTGAATGATCAGGACTACATGATTTAGGCTGCATTATTTGGAAACCTCATTGGCGTAAAATTGAGACTTTGGGCAGGAACTTTCTCTACAAAAAATGGTCTCCCCTTTGTCTCAGTGGAGCACAATTTGGTTGCTTCTTGTATCTGTGTCTCCCAGGCTGCATCTCCTTTTGCTCAAATAAATGCTTTTTATTTTTTATTATTGCCTAAAATTATTTTTGGTTTACATATAAGCCCTTAGGAGAAAAAGTGTAGAGATATACAGATACCTAACACAAGGCCCATGCTCATGGTCCCTCAGTTGGAGGCTGTGCTATGGAGAGCATAGCTATCACATAATGCAACAGGGAACATTCTGTTTGCCATGATTTCCTTCACAAAGAGGACTGAGTTTGTTTGGAAGAAAATGTTTAATAGACCTGTGTGGGAGAGCCGCTACGGCTTCAGGAAATCTGAGAATGGAAGAAGCTGCTTTGAGTCAGGCAAGAGAAGCGGTTTTCTGATTGAGCCAGAGGAAAAAAAGAGAGCAAGAGGAGTGGAGGCCATGAGAGAGTAAAATCCGTGTGAATGCTGCACAATGTCATCAGAGCGGTTCAACACTCCTGCCCCTGTGTGCCATGTAGTTAAAAATAAAAAGCATTTTGGCAGAATTGTAATGAAATGGTGAGGAGTCCATCATCATAGTGTGATATTTAACAAAAAATTTCCAGAAATTGAAAGCTAAAGTAAAAGAAGCAGCAGCAGCAGCAAAGAAGCACAATAAAGAAATAAATTTAACTGAATGGATATCTATTCAGAGCCTTACAAACAGTCGTTAGAGATTGGATTTCTACATGATGAATGGTCAAGTAGAAATCATAAAGGAAACCAGAAAGTATTTGAAACTGAGTGCCAATGAAACAATATATATTGCAACCTGTGGGATGCAGCTAATGCAGCACTTAGAAAGGAATTATAGTCTTAAGGATGTATGCTAGAAAAGAAAAAAGATTGAAAGCAGTATTAAAGTCTAGAAGTCTGGAAAAAAACTACAGAGAAAATATGGAATTGCAATACAATGTGATAAAGTGAAAAATAGATGCAGGCAAAGTGTATTATTGAAGGACCAAAGAGGGCCACTAAATCATTTTGGAGGGAACAGTGGGGTCAGGAAATTCTTCCATAAGGAGGACATGATAGAATCTTCAAATGTTTCCTACAGGACATGCTAAAGTTAAAAAACTGAGTAGGCTTAAGGGGAAGGCAATACAGGCAAAAAAAAAAAAAAAAAAAAGAAAAAAATTGGTAACTTAAGGGGCTTGAGAGGATATGACAAGTTTCAGAAGTTCAAATAACTCAGTGTAATTAGATTTAAGGGTATAGATGAGGATGTAATAATGAGATGTTACATAGAGATGCTTGTGACCAAAGGACTTATTTTTTTTTCAACCTTGACTTATTCTGAAGGTAATAGGGAGCCACTTAAGAATTTTAAGTAGAACAATATGAGCTGATGTTGGTTGCAGGACACAAGAATCTTATATTTATTCATTCCACATTATTTACTGAGCACCTACATATTGTTCTAGGTCCTTTGCTACTCACAACTTTGAAAAGAAAAGTCTAGATACAAAAGATATATGCAGGTGCCTGGGGACAAGGTTAACAATCCAAATGACAAAAGATGAGGATTGTACTAGGCTGGTGGCAGTGAGTGGCAACCCTATGGGGGTACACAAGCAGTATTTAACCATTAGCAGAGCTCCCTGTCCCTTTCATGGTCTGTCATGGGCAGGGGCTAGTGGTAGGCCTGGGGTACACCAGCCAGTGAAATTCTGGAGAACAATGACTGGCCAATAAAATATAGCTTGAAAAAAAATGACTGGAATAAGGCGAGAATTTGGAGTATAAAGGGTGCAGAGTCATAGGTGTTCTCAGAGTGTGTTTGATTCATGGCTTCTGTCCTCTGTAGGGCTAAGAGTGGCTAACTCTGCTGTGCTCTTGAATGCTTTGAGGATCAGACATCACCCTGGAAGACCAAACATATCCACTATTGTCAATCCTAAATTTTGTGGGAATACAATTCCATGAGATTAAAAGAGAAACTTGAGAGACTTTTCTAGAGCCCTTACCCACTTGCTTAAGAGGCATGGTATCAAATAAGCTCTGGGAAAAAAAAAAGGTTTCTGTGGTATAATCCTCATTGTGCTAGAGATCTGGGAGATGGAATCAAATCTCCCTTATTTCTAGTCCTGGGACAAGATATTCAGAATCTCTGCACTGACAGCCACAAAAAATATCCTTTCACTCCTGTAAAGCAATGAGCAGTACACGTTACCACACAAATTGCCTGGGCCCGTAGCCCTCGGAAAGACTTCTCCTCAAAATCTGTAAGGGGTTGACACTGAAAGAGACTCCCAGGAAGGTGCAAGTTTGCCTGAAGCAGAGGAGCAAGAAGAGTGAATCATTCTCTGAAGAGTGAAGGGCCTGATCTCTCTCTCTGGTGCCACCAGGAAGTAAACGCTGGATGGTACAATTTGTGTAAAGAGAAAATTACCTCTAATTGAAGGGTTGGGTTAAAAATATCCCCAATCTGTAAACAAAGTAGTTGGAGTGTCCTGGAGGCACACAACTTGAGTACCACAAGGTTGCAGGTACCTCTCTGCCCACTGTTAGGAGCCACCCCCACCCCCAATGTTCTCTCCCTTGGCCTCACAGAGCAGCAGGTGCTCCTAGGTTTGGCTACAAGATAATTCAGCTAGCAAACCAGTCCTGATGCTCTTCCATGTCCCCAGGTGGGAAGTACAGTTTAGGAAAAGTTTCTCACTTTCTCCCAGGCCATTGGAAATATTCATCAGGCCGAGTGAAAGAAAAAAATAAAAGACCTGGTCTGTTTCATCTCATCTCAGGTGTCTTTCCTAAAGGGGTCTGGAAAGTGTTGTTTACTAGCTATCTCTGACATCTTTTCCCTGGTGTCTGCAGGGGGCACTCAGCCAAGCCATGCTTCTCCATTCCTCAAAGAAAGAATTGCAACAGGAACACTGACAGGGGAATTTGGGATTCATGATTATTAGGGCCTTAGCCTTGGAGAAACAAATCTTGTGTCAGGCTTCTATTGTCGGCATGTTGTCTATTCACTGTTGGTTGTAGTGTTGTGTTTTCATGTGCACTTGTAAGTAGAGACCTTGGCTGATGGGAAAGAAATGGGGACACTTTAACTACTCCCCTGGCAGAATGAGTGATTCTTTTCTCACCTATGCTATGCATGATATGTTTAGTTACGTGCACACGCATGCACACACGCACACACCACACTTTTGCTGAAATATGAAAAAGCCTGCTAAATTGCTTCTTATAAAGGTCTTTTTCTAGCAAGCCACTTAAAGCCAAAACTTGGGCATTCATAGTTTTCAATGGAACACAACAAAGAAGAGGAATGTGCAAATAAATGGAACTACAGATTTTTTTCTATAGCACAAACAGCATGTCCTGTTAGAGGGAATGGAGGTTTAGTCTGCCACCGTTTCTTGATTGGGGTATGTATGTCTTATTTAAATAAAACTAAAGAAATACTTTGAAGAGAGAAGAGCAGGGGCTGATAGTAGAATGATGTGTGAAAGAACGTAGTTAGAAATACTGCAAGGAAGGTGGGATTGAAGAGAGGGGAAAGGGAGCAACAGAATCTTTGGTAAGCCCGAAAGAGGAATGCTTTAATGAAACTATTCTGGAGTCTGATTGTTCCCACAGTCAATGGCTCTCTCAAGCTGTGCAGACTGACTTCAGGTGATTGTTCAGTTGTATAATAGCATAGCGAAGGAACAAAAGCCATAATCTCGTTACTTTTAAAGAAAATAGTCACTCCAAGAGAATAATAACACATTGATGGAAAACTTCCTCTTTGCTTCTCATTCTCTCTGAGAGATTTGCAGGCTGAAGGTCTTTTTTTAAATCAAGACTCTCTAAGAATATTGTAACCATTTTTCCTGATATGAACTGAAATAGTATGAAAGGGATGGGGTGCAGGCAATAAACATGTATTGAGCACCTAGAATATTCCAGACCTTTATTTCACGTTATCCTCATAATGACAATTTGAGGTGGGTATTGTTATCCTTGTTTTACAGACAAGGAATCAAAGGCTTGGAGAAGGTAAGTCACTTTCCCAAATTTACAAAAACTAAGAATTTGAATCATGGCCCATCAGACTCCAGAGCCCATGTTTCCACTCTGATAACTGCTTCTTTCAGGACTTCTCCAGTCTGTTCAGAAGTGAGTCTCACAAGAAAACCTTGTTCTTCTTTTGCCACTTGATTTACACTTTGCATTGGTATTGAAAACATTTCAAATGCTTTTGTTTAAGTTTTGCACAAGTGTATTTAGTTCTCTGAGCTCTTATAAGAAATGTATCTCTCTGTAGTAAGTCACACAGTAGAAATAAGTATATTCAGTTGGATAATGTGATGATAGAAGCACACTTCCATAGCTCTGATTCTCCTCTGAATAGTGCCAGAGCTCTCCAAGGAACAATGAAATCATAAGGAGGAGCAGATTGCTTGACAGCCAAATGTATCCTACCCTGTCCTGGTACATCATTAATTGGGCTCTGCTCCAGGATTATGTCTCTCAGCCACAGGTCATGACTTGCAGACTCTATATGTGGAGGATTATCAATGTTTTACAAGGAGGCACCTGCATCCATTCTCATAGGAACCTCTGCTCCTTACAGAATATTCATGGAGCCTTTCTTTGTGATCTTGTCCTGACTTTCCAAATATTCCCTAGCAGAGAAGGCCTATTAATACACAGAATCATTTCACAATGCAAGCACAGGAAATCCAGTAGAAGAAAAGAGGCACTGGTTTCTGAAAACTAGTCTGTCCGCAGTCAGATATCATCTTACATTTCCCAGGTAACCAAAATGGTTCCTTCAGTTAGGCAAATGCACCTGACTTTATAAACAGGAGCTACAGGAAATAATAGAGGGAAGAAAGAGCAGAAGGAAAAATAGTCAGTGGGCCTAAGAATAATTTTTCTCTTTTTAATTTTTCTATTATGTGTTTGATGAAGGGAGAGAGACCACAACCATAAAAGAATTTTCACATACTTTCATTTGTGACTTTGGAACATAGTGAACCGACACAGAAGCTTTTGGAAAAAAATACAAATAGAATCATAATAGGTAATTGAGTTATTTTTTACTTTTTATTCTGCCTGTTTGAGATTTTGAAGAATGTAATTAATTCACACTTGCAAAGGTTTGAGCAGTTATAAAGACTTCTAAAGAAAATCATATAATGATGGCATTTGAAACATAAACTTGGCAACAACCTTAATCTATTTCATATTTCTTGACTTTGATAATTACAGACTTAAAAATATAATATACAATTCAGAATATATGTAAATTATACACACAGTCTATTTTGTAAAAACTAAAAATACTGAAATAAATTTAGAATGACTGTATGAAAAATGGAAGTCTTTGAGTTATACATAAAAATATTAGTTATTAAGGCAAAGAGGCAGTCATCTGAATGGGGGAATATATTTGCAAACAATGCTTCTGATAAGGGCTTAATATCCAAAATATATAAAGAACCCATACAGCTCAATAACAACAACAAAAAAACATAAAACAATCCAATTAAAACATGGGCAGAAGACCTGAACAAACACTTCTCCCAAGAAGACAGACAAATGACCAACAGACATATGAAAAGATGCTCAACTTCACTAACTATTAGGGAAATGCAAATCAAAATCATAATGAGATACCATCTCACACCTGTTAGAATGGCTATCATCAATAGGGCAAGTAATAAGTGTTGGAGAGGTTGTGGGGGAAAAAGGAACCTTCATATACTGCTGGTGGGAATGTAAATTGATACAACCACTATGTAAAACAGTATGGAAATTCCTCAAAAAACTAAAAATTGAATTACCATATGACCCAGCAATCCCTCTTCTGGGTATTTAACCAAAAAACCTGAAGACATATATCCATAAAGATATATGCACCCCAATGTTCTTAGCAGCATTATTCATGGTGGCCAGGACATGGAAGCAACCAAAGTATCCTATGATAAATGATTGGATAGATAATATGTGGTACATATATACAATGAAATATTACTCAGCATAAGGAAAGATGAAATACTGCCATTTGTGACAACATGGATGAATCTTGAGATAATCATGCCAGGTGAAATAAATCAGACAGAAAAAGTTAAAAATTATATAATTTCACTCATATGTGGGATATAAAACTGAAAGCAAAAAACAAACATGACAAACAAACAGAGACTCATGGACATGAACAGTGTATTTGTGGTTACCAGAGGGAAGGAGAGTGGGGAGAGGTAGACAGGAGTAAAAGGGGTCAAATATTTAGTGATGAAAGGAAATCTAACTTTAGGTGGTGAACCCACAATGCAATATATATATATATGACATATTGTTGAATTGTACACTTGAAACTTATTCGATTTTATTGATCAATGTCACCCCAATAATTTTAAGGTAAATAAATAAATAAATGCACCAAAAAACTTGAGAGAATAAAAATGGTAAGTTCAAAGCTTTAAATTTCTTCTCAAGGTCTGGATCTTTAAGTTCCACTCTAAAAGAAACACTTGTATCCTGTAGCCACAGGGCCAAAGGTTCTGAAAAACAAACCCAGTATTTAATCCTGTAGCTATATTTTTGCCATTATAAAGAAAGTTGCAATAAGAAGTTTACAGTGAAAAAAATAGTTGTTGGAAATTGGCATATTTTACTAATAACTATACTCAAAATTCTGTTTTTACTCTTATTTCCTGTACTATTAGAGATGTACTTCCTATATTATATATAATATAAGCCATTTCAAAAATTTTCCACAGTATTAAATGACAGTCAAAACTACCTGCATCCTTAGGTCCAATTTCCAGTTCATTTATTCTTCTCTTCATCTTGTCTGCTTGTCCTCATAAGATGCTGCTCCATTTTTCTTCCATAGCCTCACCATTTCCTAATATTCAGAAACCAGAGCAAAATAATTACCTTCAGTTCTTGCAGTATAAGCTATTGGAAATGCTATCATGCTTTTGCTCTACCACAGAAATAATTTTTTTAAAGAAATATATCACTTTTATGTACTGCATAATATATGTTTGTTATGTTTTATAGAGATTTCATTGCTTTTTCCTCTGTCACATTTGGATCAGGGCCTCAAAAGAGGCTCAAGCAACAATGCTTCCAAGATAACTAGGCTGCACCCTTATTTGTAAAACAAGAAACACTTCATTTTTAAAAATTTTAATTGGTTGTTTCTTCTGTAATCTGTAGTGACGTATTCATTTTCTAGCTGTGGAAATTTACCCCACCGCACTCTTGAACGCGCTTCTTTACCTCCTCCCACCAAATTAATTGAAAGAGACCCCATGGGCCCAGGTCCAGGGCATCCCTGCATCCATAGTAACCTGTCTTCAGCTTCATTTGTCACCATGGTGACGGCTCTGGCGGGCCAGGTTGTCGCTATGGTAACTAGAGGCGGGTAGCAGTGTCCCGGCAGGCTGGACGCATGCGCGCGGAGAATCTTGGCTGCGCCTTGCGCCCGCGGTCCCCCAGCTCCCCTCGACATGGCGCTGAGGCGGCGGCCGGGACTTCGGCTCTGCGACCGGCTGCCAGACTTCTTCCTGCTGTTGCTTTTCAGGGGTAAGTCTGCGAGTTTCCATCTTTCGGAGAGTAGGGTGTGGGGGTGATGGGAGCAGAGCGGGCCAAAGCTGCTGGAGCCCATATAGGCGGGAATAGCGGTTCCGGCCCCGGCGGCTCCAGGGGCTCAGTAGGAGGAGTGAGAGAAGCGGCGGCCTCCGGCGTCCCGGGGAGATGAGTAGGTTCTGGCCTCCCGGCAGGGTCCCAACTAGTTGGGCGCGGGGTGCAAGGGCCCGTGAGAGGCCTGGGCAGTTCGCTGCGGGGGTTGGCTCGACCCAGGCAGAAGGCACCACCTTCTGGAAAGACAGTGGCAGCTTCGGCATGGGCAACTTGCTTGAAGACACTGTGGAGCGAGCACAGTGCCCCGAAGTGGACTGTGAACGGCCTTCCGAAAGGACCAGCGCGGCACAGTTCTGAGGCCTGTGTGGCTTCTTGGTCAAAACCGTTTGGGGTTCTGCTCTTCATTTGTCCCTTGCTGTAAACAAAGAGACCGAACTGGGCAAACTTAGATTTCCTTTCGTGGAAATAATGGCACAGATATCAATCAAATGCTTTTTTTTTGGTTTCCAGCCCAGCTTAGGAGACCCCGCAGATTCTTACCCTAAAATAGCATCTGGGCCTTTTTGATAAGGATACACTGATAAACTTGAGAGTTTTGATTTGTTTTTTTCCACTGTCTGGAATTCTCATTAGATTCGTGTGTACCTCGACATTTGGACAGAAGGACTGAAAAAGCTTGTTTAGTGAGCACATATTGTATATGGGGTACTTTGAAATAATAATCTTATTTGAATCCTTACAACAACTTTGGGAAGTGGATTTATAAATCCATTTTTAGATAAGAAAACTAAGACCTAAGTCAAATCTCTTTTCCAAGACTGCATTCCAGATAAGTAGTGAAAACTCAAACCCATGTAGACTTAAAACACTACGCTACACTTTTCCTTCCCTGTTGGTCATCTGCAGGTAACGAAACCAGGTCTTTTTTTCAGTTTTAGGTCATTTTATTGTTTGGCTTATTTGCTGTTATCATCCCATGATGTCTTCCAGGATATACAAATTAAAACACGAAGTGATTGGGAGTGGGGCTGGAAGGACAAGGAAAACAAAGCACTCCTGTGTTTGATGCTCATTCATGGGTTCCTAATGGTTGTAGTAAAATGTGAAGGTCTGGGAAAAAAGCTGTGGAAACAGTGCTCTGTGATGAAGGATAAGTTTCAGGCTGTAGATGTTGTCCATATACTTTTCCTGAGAGGAATTTCCAAAAACATGTGGTTGAGTGATAAAAGTGGTCAAAGGCTAGGCAGGGGACAAGGGTGTCAGGAATGTCCAGCTCCCAGCTTTGTTGGTCACACTGACACTGTCCTATTCAGAGACTGGAACAACTCCCTATTGTTGATAAAAGGCTTTTCACATGAAAGTTTGCAGTTTTTATTGCAGAAACATTTGGCAATTCAGCTCAGGAATGGGTTTCAACTTGATGCTTTGTTAATAAATCTAGGTGATGCTTGGGACTTCACATAACCTTGACCTTATATTTTGTATTCTGGAGGGGCTCATTTGGTGGCTTTCTTGATATTAAAAGCTGAGATTTACCTGCAGAAGAATAGGAAGAAAGAATCAAACTTTGCAAATAGGACCAATGACAAAAGAATCAAGGTAGTAGGATTTATTAATCCACCTTAAATGATGTAGCTATCTTTTTAGTAGGAAGGCTCTTTTTCCATTAGTTTATGCTGTAAATATACTGTAACAGCTTGAAAACTATTCTTCCACAGGTCATGATAGCTGTGTCTTTTTTTATTTTTATGATTACTTTTTAAAATTGCTATTGCTTTTCAGTATTCTCATTTTAAAAATTTTGGATTCCAGTATAATACAAACATTCTTTATTAATTATCCTTTACCAGGCTCTTTTGTAAGAATTTGACATATATTCATTTGATACTGATAAGCACTCTAAGAGGTTGTTACTATTATTTTCCCCATTTTCTGGATGAAGAAACAGAAGTATAGAGAGATTCAGTAAATTGCTCAGGGTGATTTAATTTGGAATCTTCAACCATTTGTGTTAATCCAAGTTTGTGTTACTTTATTATTCCATTTGACAGTGGTGTTCTTATTACAGATTAGTTTAACTGAGTTATCAAATGTTGAAAGCTATGCGGTTTGTATATAACATTCTTTTGTTAAGTTGGTGACAGGTGCAATTCAGCTTTGTAGATGTTATGCCACATGTCCTTTTTGAATGATTATGTAGTAATTACTGTTGGGCTTCCAAATCTTTTGATGTCCTAGAGAGAAGTGCTTCATTAGAACTAAAATAGTAACAGTTTGTATTCTTGGGATAAGACAGTGTGCTGAAGCGGGGACATTTTTGAAAAAAGAAAAATTCTCAGTTTTCTTTTGCATTTGTTTGGACTCTTGAAACGTTTTTTAAAATGATCTATTTTGTGTTTTCTTTTAAGTTATCTGACAGATAAAATCATGATCAGACTGTTTGTGTATTTTCAGCAAAACAAGGAACACCTGCTCCGAAGCATACAGTACTTCAAATCAGCTGTTCATTCCCAGATGACTTGTTGATAGGCATTTGTTCTTGAGAGCTTCAGGCGAGGGAGACTGAATGGATAGGTATTTGAGATACTTAATCATAAGAAATTGCAGAATTACATCCAGACAAAATAATCATACACCTAACCCCTAAACTTTTAAGGCAGCCCAGTAGGGTAGGCTTAACTGAGTTCTTTTGAAGGAAACCAGATTTGTATTATTTTTGTATTTTTGTATTACTTGTATTTTTGAGATGGCCACATAATGTAATTGAAGAAGCTATGGATTTAGTATATCCAACTAGCAGCTGTTAGAGCTGTATTAGCAAATTTTTTCTCCGTACATTCTTTGAATTTTTTCAAAGCACAAGTGGGGTAAAAGAAAGGAAAATATTGTGCGTGAATGAAGTTAGGATGTATGGAGTCTGCTGAATAATACCCTAGTCATAAAGTTGGATTTTCTTTTTTAAGGTAGTGTGAATGTGATGCTGTTAAGGCTGAATGCAGATTTCAAATCTTCTGTATCT
This sequence comes from Eonycteris spelaea, assembly GCA_003508835.1. Taxonomy (NCBI): domain Eukaryota; kingdom Metazoa; phylum Chordata; class Mammalia; order Chiroptera; family Pteropodidae; genus Eonycteris; species Eonycteris spelaea. The sequence goes on along the minus strand of PUFA01000288.1, from coordinate 1,297,983 downwards.
ACCCTCTGAATGCTAACAGTATATGCAAATAGCATCACTGGAGTATAAAGAGATCCGGAAAGTAAGTTTTGGTAAGCACATTCTTTTACACCTAGTTTAGCAAGGACAGTATCCACTATGGAACACTATATTGAGATCTAAAGCCTTAATTTACTGCCTCTGCTACTTGCCATGACAGAGAAAGCTCCGTGAGAATTAGCATTTGTTTCTGATGTAAAGGAATGCTGTAGTATTTTGTGTTGGTGTGTTTCTTTGATTTTAAAGTAGTATCTCTTATGTGTTATATATTTCCCATGAGTGGTTAATATGTATAGCAGAGATTTCAATGCTGGTGGTGTAGAAACATCAAACTTTTTAATAAATCAGGACTACGCAAACATTTTTTCTTATGCCATGTTTTCATTTCATGGTATCCCAAAGCTTCTGTGGGTCAACGTTCTTTCTACTAATCATTTCCATAACGAATTCTGCCATATCCATGCTGTCTGCTTTGCCTAATTTTACCTCAGCTCACAGTGATCCTTCCTCTCTCTAAATCAGCATTGCTCTTAATCTGTAGTTCAGTTCAGTGCAACAGATATTATGGAATATCTATAATGTGCCAAGCACTGTTCTTCATGCTAGGGGTACAAAATGAATAAAACATTCCAAACCCTTGGAGAGCCAGAATGAGTGTATGCTGGATTATGTTGGGCTTTAGTTGTTGGGTGAAAATGCATTTTATCTTCTTAATGATATTAAAAATTTGTTGAGAACAGAGGCTGAATTTAATTTCATTTGTATCATTCCAGAGATTATTATAGTAAATATTCTTGTTGTTACTTTAAAGTTAATTAACATTTCTTAAAAACTGCCTATGTGTCTAGGCATTTTTTATGTATATTATCTTAGTTCCAGTGGCCTTAGGAGCTTTGGGAAATTCTGAGTTTTTACTATAGTGGAAGAAAGAGAATGGCAAGTATTTCTTGACTTGGTTTAATTTTAAAATCTTGTTTCTACCATCTAATCTATGTAGTTATACAAGGTTAAGAAGAAGAAAAACTTGGGGGAAATGCTCATGATATAGTTTAAGTGACTCAATCTGCAGGTATGATTAGTATATGCCAAATGATTACAATTACACAAAACGTCTAATGCTTAGGGGAGACAAAAACCTGGAAAAAAAATGAACCCAAATGTTGATAGGTGCTGCTTTTGAGTGGTACATTTTATGGCTTCTTGTTTTCTACTTTTCTCTGTGTTCCTGGCTGATTCTTTTTTCCAAGTTTTCTTTAATGAGATTGTTTTTAATGGAAAAAGTTGCATTTCGTTTTGGCCTCCAATAGATAAATAATGGAATTTTAAATTTGACACTAGGAAGGATTTTCTTTTTAAATGGGAAAACTTAATTTGTGTAGTTTAATGTGATAGCATGTGGATTTCGCCATTTTCTGTCTTCATAATTGTCAGCCACAAAAGGTGAAGGAGGAAGTTTAGTTGTTTGATCATGCGTTCTTAGTGGTTCATTTGAGAGATTTGCTGTCATTGGCTTTTGGGTGGGAAGCCAGCTGTGGCATTCTCGGCTAATGATTAACTGGAAACCTCAAACTGCTGATGAGACTACCTGCCTCCCCCCACCCTTTGTTTTTGAACAAACAAAATAATCAGAGTAGTGGCTTTGGTTTGTTTATTTAGAGTCAGCCAACATTTATTGAACACCTGCTTTGTGCCAGCTGGGCAACTCCTAGAGGGCCTGTTCTCTTTGTCTTGGGTGAGAATGCCAGATAAAATTGACTTCCTTGGAAAGTAGACTCTGAAAGATGTTTCCTGAAGTGGACTGTCAGCTTGATGCACCCTTATCCTTCTTCCTGCCTGCCACAGACTTCCTTGTTGGATATCTGTCTCTAAGGAAAATATTTAATGTCTTTAGAATGAAGTGCAGCTGTCTAGAGGATTATAAAACAAAGAATGCAGCAAATCCTAAACTCCTAAACAGCTGTCTCCTCCTTTTTTTTGGCTGATTTTCCTCTATAGTATGTCAGTCAGGGTGCTGAAACTTTATCAGCTAATCTCAATTCATTTGGCAATCTCCATTTTCACAGCAGTAAAGCTTTTCAGGGCAGTAAAGCTTTCCACGAGCAAAAACAGGAAAATGTGAGACAAGAGCATTCCCATAAGAGAAAGAATATATAATTTAGATCGCTAACTAACAGAGTAGCATTTTGGGTAAATATTTATGTCTTTAGAAGTGAGAGCACTTGCTCTGGGCTGGCCTGCTAGAGAATCGCAAGAAAGAGTGGACTTTTAGCAATAATTTTGATTTATGCTAAGTGTAGATTTGGAAGAATGAAAGTGTTGAGAGCTAATAAAGTCCAGGAAATAAAAGGAGCAAAGGCGTGGAGTTGGGATACATAGGTTATATTTTGGGACCAATGAGCTATTATAATGATAACGGTTTGTTTTTATTGAAAACTAGCTATGTGTCAGGCACTGACTGTGCTGATAGCTTTACCTGGGCTTTCTTCACTGATCTCAGCAGTTTTTATAGGTTTCATTTTTCAGTTGATGAATTTGAAGCTCAGATATGTTAATTACCTAGCTCAAGGTCACAACTAGGAAATTGAGGTGCCAGATTGTCCATTGCAATAAGCTTTCAATGCCTGACTAAGAAATTTGGACCTTATTATGTAAATTCTGGAAATTCATTTGGCAGTTTGATGCAGGGAGGTGATCTGACCAAAATTATTTTAGAAGTATTAATCTGATAATTCAAGAAGCCTGGAGGGGAAAGTTCAGTTAGGGAGCTACTAGAGTAGTTCCAGGTCACTTTCGTTAGGGAAGGTCTCATGATGTTGAATTCATTTTTATTTATATCTGAAAATATATTTGTTTTAATCTTGTTCTTGAAATATAGATTTACTAATTACATAATTTTAGATTGACAGTTATTTTGTCTTAGAGCCTGGGCTATCTAACACTGATGCTTTCTGGTTTCCATCATTCCCATTGTTAAGTCCAGGAACTCAGTCATTTCATCAATCAATCTTTCCTAGGTTGCCTGTCTTCTCTCCAGTTACTTTAAAGATCTTTTCTTTGTCTTTGGCATTCTGAAATGTTCTTACAGTGTGTCCGGGATTTCTTTTTAATGATTCTACTTGTTCACATGTTGTAGTTTATTTATCTGTCAGTTTATATCTTTCCTGAGAATTCTCAGGTATTATCAGTTTAAAAGCTGCTTAGCCCCTATTTTCTTAATTTTTTTCTTTCGGGACTCTGCTAAGATCTATTGAATCATTCTATCTTCCGAGACTGTTAACCTTTCTGTCATAATTTCATATTCTTCGCTTTTTGGGCTGTTCTGGGTTATTTACTAAGCTTTGCTTTATAGTATTTCTTTTTCCCCCTGTATCTAATCTGTCATTTAACCAATGTGTAGTTTTTTTTAACCAATTGTATTATTCATTTCTAAAATTTTACTTTTTAAAAATAATTTGGTTTCTTTTGCTTGCTCTTTATTTTACTCCTTTATTTTTTAATAATTTCATGTACAATTGTTTTATAGTGTGTATCCGACTCTTTAGATATGTGAATTCTTGGAATCAAATCTAAATCTGTTTGTTGTTTGTTAATGACTTTTATTCATGGTGTTTTTTTTTTTCTCCTTTACTCGTAAACCGATATTTGGTTGATGTCAGTCTGTGCAAATCTGGTCCTGACTGAAGGATACTTTTGTCAGAGTATGTTTCTACTGGGCGGCAGCCACCTGGGATGGCTTTCCCTCTTTCCGGGTCCCTGACATTCGACAATCTCAGGTTTAGCTTCTCTGCCTTCCTGCTGGCCCAAGGGTGCAGTCTCCCCACTCAGGGTCACATCTCACCCATCTTATTACTTTCTGGTTTCGGCCCACAGCTATTTTGTTTGTTCTTTTCAAGAGTCCCCACTTCCTGTGAGCCCAGAGATGCATTAAAAACTATGGCGTAGGAAGGGTCTCATTGCTGGAGCACAACAGCCTTTCAAGAGTATCTAATACACTACTATGCTGGAAACAGCTCTCAGCTTTACTTAATTCATTCTCCCTTTTGATTAACATGAGTCACATACTTTTTAAAAAAAATGTTCATATTATGAAGGTAATGCTTTTGTTTTCACTTTTTAAATATAAAGTAAAATTAAAATATTGGCTATGTGTTTTCAGAGCACATAAACCTCCATAGAGGTCCTGCTATGCTTGGGGGAAGGGGTAGTGAAACTCTTGCTAAGCAACACTGCTTTAAGGATAGGGCTATATGATTTTAAAGACGTACCCAGTTGCACATCTGTGATATCTGTCCTTGGATCAGTTTACCTGAGAAGCAACCATCTGTCATTCAAGATACAGCAACTTGAAATTTAGGGTGCTATAGCTGTTCCACACTAGATAGGCATCTCAAACAGCAGCAGCTTACTCTGCTTGTAACAGATACAGGTGAAGACATTCAGAGGCAAAATATAAAGGTAGCCCTGAGCTTTCCAGGTTAAATCTGCATCTGGGATTCACGTTCCGACAGGATGAAATGCTGGTTCTCTGAAAGGCTCAGTCAGGCTCAGTACAGTGAGAAGGAACCGCCCACTGCATTTTAGGAATGCTCCATTGTTTGTAGCCTTTCAGTTACTTTTCTGGCTGAAGAAAGGGCACGGCATTGTGGGTGTTAGGCATTCCGGATTCATTTCCCGGCTTTGCATGTTATTCATTTTGGACCTTGGGAAGGCATACTGGTTTTAATCCAAAACACTTGAAAGTAATTTAAATACCACCTCTCTCACGCTAATGTCAAAACATCCACATTTCTTTCCCCTTGTTTGAAAGCTCACTTTATCTGTATGAGTTTCAGATCCATAGAATTGATTTTATGGACATATAAGAGAATTTTTAACTGATTATTCGAATTAGTTTATTTGTTAATTAAAAGTGCATTTGAAGGTTTTGAAAACCTGGTGCACAGAAATGTCTTCCTTTTCTAAATGTTTAGAAGTGTTTCAGAGCCACATAAACTTGGCTTGAAACTCTTCTCTAAGAGTTGGGAAAGTTCATCTTTTTTAATCTGCTATAATCTTACTAGACCTGCTGTTTAAGAGTTCCTGTGTTTGTTTACTATGAAGAGAAAATGGATAGCTATTTGGTTGGGTTTGTATTCTTAATTCGGTCTGATTTCTTAGTATCAGATACGAAGTTTTCACTCTGACCTTATTTGGTCTAGCTTTTAAGTCCATTGGTAATAAAAAATGGATTTAGAACCCTACCTGTGGATCTTTAGAGCAATGATTCAGTATGAACAAATAGTTAAATATCTTTAATTTACCAGGCATGGTTTCATACCTTGAGGGTACATCAGTGAAGTAACTTAAGTTATGAACTCCTGACAGGAAATGTTGAAAGCTCTTGACCCTTTTCTCCAAAAAGTACTTTTATGTACATATATGAAACATTTTGCATACTATTTTGGGAGGTTCACAAACCCTAAGGAGATCATTTATGCACCTCAGATAGAGAAGGCTGCTCTGGATCCCAGGATCCTTGTGTCCCGAGAAAATATCCTTAGAATGAATGTCTCCTGCAATAGGTGCTAACTACATGTAGAGTTCAGGAGTAGTATACAAAACTATTATTTTGTTGTTCTCTTATTCTTTCCATTAATTCTGTTATTAATAATCCTGACTTTTCTGTTAGACGATGACTGATAGTGTCAAACATCTGGTCATATTCTCTGCACATTTCCAATTTAAATTGCTTTGTAGGTAGGTCAGAAAGTGAAGACTTCGATTTAAATGGAAAACAAAGTATGCACGCAGTTTTAGAGAGGCTTACATCTCTAAATTTTCACAGTGTTTCATCATGTTAGTACAGCTCCAGGGAGTTGCAGAGTTAAGCCACATGAAAAACAATGAAATGCTGAAATGAAATTATGCAGGAATTCTTCCTTCTACCTCCAGTGTCCATTTATAGCAGGTCTCTTTTTTTCCCTGTGCTCTCTCCTTTTCTTTAACTTAGGCAATAGTACTGAGAAAAGAGGCCTAAAAGGATGTTTGATAACATTGGATGAGGGATTTGGACTTCATACATGCCAGAACAAATATTTTCTCCTACTGGTACCCTGTGGCTAATATCCACATGCTGTTTGCAAATTACAACAACCTAGAGTGAGTTCAGAGTCAGTAACCTTTTTGAGGAGTAGTATATTTTTGTGGTTTGTTCTTTCCAGCTCACAGATTTTACTTTCTATGCTTTTGCCAAGTACACTTTCTACGTGTAAATAACATCTGTAAAAGTTGGTTGTTTCTGTTCTTAGTGTGAGCAGCACCTTTTAGCTCACATTTTTTAAAGCTGCTTTTAATGAAACGTTGAGGAAGAAAATTTAGCGGAATATAGTGGAATAATGATGTGATGTGATGTGCTTGGTCGTTAAGCCTTAGTTTCCAGTGAAAACTGCTGCCTTGCCTTCAGGAGAGAGCTCATTGGATTTGGGTTGGCAGATTACATAGATGAGGCACTTGATGCATCCACATCTATCATAGGGGAGTTGGATTCTAGAGAAATGTTGCATTTTCCTTTTTGTTTACAAGATTATAACTATGAGAAAATTGATCATAAAATTTTAATTAATTCACTTTTTATTGGGGAATCTCAAGATTTAGAGTATGGTTTTTGGCTCTGTAGAATTGTTCATCACCATCTTCTGAATGAATCTTGTTTACAGCCATTTCTTTTTAATTATCATTGTCTATCCACCCCACATGGAGAGTGTCCTCTTCTTATTTATTCCTACTCATTCTATAATATCCAGCTTAATGTACTTAATGTACTTAATGCTCAGTTAAGCCTTTTTAAAATCTCTAGCCTGGAATGGACTCTTTCTCTTCTGAATTCCTATTTATCAGGAGGAACATTAGCTACACTGAGGTTTGAACCTCAGCTCTGTTATGTGACTTGTCTGAGTCAATTTCCTTAACTATAGAGTAGTAATAACATATAATTTTGTAGGATTGTTTTGTAAACCAAGGACTATATAAAGTTTTTATACAAGTAAATAAATGGTAACAAAATAACACTAATACATTAAAATTAAAATTAATTAGGAGAAAAAAATGGCGTATATGATAGAGGCTCTGTTCATCCCTCTGGCGACCAAATCAAAGTTGTGATGGAAACAAGGAGCAGCAGCAAGGAAAAGTTGCCTGGGATCTAGAAGAACAAGTCACACAACTAGGAAGAAATCCAAGAAAGCACCTTCCAACAGCAGAAGGTAGGACGGGGCGAGGATACTGGGCTGCCCAGTCTAGAGTAGCTGAGTGAGACGGAGGCTGCGGTAGCAGCATGGGCAAATGCCTCTTAAAGGGCCGACACTGCGAGTGGATTTTTGCAGTGATGGACCTGCTCGTTCTGAGCACCAGTGCCTGTTCGGCTGTGCGCAGTGGCACCAGGGACTTACAGGGAGACATTCTCAGAGTGAGGGCCGAGATGAGACTCACTCGGTATAGAAGTGCTGGCGGGATCCATTGTTCCCTGTTGAGTTGTCCCCCTTACCAGTGCACCAGACAGCACCACCATAGCTGTGACGTCATCAAACTGGATAACAGAGTGTGCTCTTCCCAGAAGATTCCCTGAAACTCCGCCTCCCCTAACTCGGGCCTCACCCAAGCCACAGTTAGGTGCTCCTTGCGGAGACTCACAGTTGTGGAGGCAGCTGGCCTCGGTTTCTGGTGTGGCTTTTTAAGGCAACTAGAAGCACAGCATCTGTGGATTGCTTGCTGAATCTTAGCAGATGGCCTTGGAGGAGGGGTAGAGGCTTGGGCAAAATTTGGCCTGCAACTGAACTCCTCTCAGGACTGTGCCACTGGACACCCAGTTCACAAATCCACACCAATAAGACGGGGAGACTTAGGAGCTGTAAACTTAGTACATAGAAACAACAGAATGGGAGATGAAGCAAGAAACCATATGAACAGAACAGAACAGAGATCCAGATATAATGGAGTCAAGTAATCTAACAGATGCAGAGTTCAAAACACTGGTTATAAAGATGCTCAATGAACTTTTGGGAAGTGTAGAGAACTCCAACAAAGAGATAAAAATGGAAATGGAAATTATAAAAGGGAACCAGTCTGAAATGAGAACACATTCTGAGATGAGAAGTATATTAAATGGAATAAACAAAGGAATAAACAAAGTGAATAAAGAAGAGGATCAAATGCCCTATCTAGAGGACAGGAAAGCCAATCAGGACACTCAATCAGAATGGCAAGAAAAAAGATGCCAAGACTATAAAAATAATTTAAGGAGGATATGGGACACTATTAAGGCTCCAAATATTTGTCTGATCAGTGTAACTGAAGAAAATCAAGATGTTGAACAGCTGTTTGAAGAAATAATGATGGAAAACTTCCCTAACCTGGTGAAGGAAATGGACATAAAACCCCAGGAAGCTCAGAGAATTCCAAAAATCAGGGATCCAAAGAGGCCCACACCAAGACACATCATAATTAAAATGCCAAAGGTTAAATACAAAGAAAGAATATTAAAAGCAGCAAGAGAAAAACATTTACTTATAAGGGAACACCCATAAGACTGGCAGCTGATTTCTCAAAAGAAACTATGCAGGACAGAAGGGCTTGGCAAAAAAATTCACAGGATGAAGACCCAGGATCTACAACCAAGAATAATTTATCCAGCAAAGCTATCATTTAGAGTTGAAGGACAGATAAAGAGCTTCCCAGACAAAAATAAGCTAAAGGAATTTATCACCAAGCCAGTATTACAGGAAATGTTGGAGGGACTTCTTTAAGAAGAAAAAACGTATCAAAAACAGGAATAAAGAATGGTAACAACTACATTCCTATCAATAAGTACCTTAAATGGAAAAGAATTAAGTGCTCCAACCAAAAGATAGAGTGGCTGAAAGGATAAGAAAACAAGACCCCTACATATGAAAAGGAAGGGATGGAAAAAGATATTGCTTTGATGGACCTAGAAGGTATTTAAGTCAGACAGAGAAAGATAAACACTATATGATTTCACTTATATGCGGAATTAAGGAATAAAAAGAACAAACTAATCAAAAACAGACTCACAAATATAGTGGACAATTTGGTGATGACAGAGGGAGGGGTTTGGGGGCTGGGAGAATGGGGTGAAGGGTTAAAGAAGTACAAATTAGCTGATGGATGGTCGGGGGATGGGAGCACAGCATAGGGAATGCAATTAGCATTAATACTTTGGCTAGGTGGAGGGTCAGGGGAGGGAGGGAGCAATTGGGATCATTTTACTAACTATATAGATGTCTAACCAAGTACCGTAGTTGAAACTAATTAATATTTATAAAAATTAATTACATAATTTATGTAAAATATGTAGCAGAGGGCTTGGCATAATAATAAGCTCTTAGTGTTAGGTTTTATTTTTCATCAATAAGAGTTAGAGATTTACTGTTACTAACTGTTGTTGCTGCTACTACTGTTACTACTTTATACAATTCATTAGATCCTTACTTATTCAGAGGCAAATTTAAAGTGAAGCTTATCAGGTTTAGGTTTTTGGACTCCACACTTTCCAAGGGCCTGGATTCATTCCATCAATGTGTCCACAGATTTGCCAAAATTATTAAATGCCTTAGCTACATGCAGTTATAACTATTCTTTTTCCATTCTTCCTTCCCCTCTGTCTGACTTCTTAAGTTGAAAAACATTGTAATGGCCACTGGCATTTTTCTCAGCCTAGAGGAGTTGAGTTGGGAACACATTTAGTTCTGGTGAAGTGGGATTGTTTATGTGGTCCACAGTCATTGCTATGTATAGTTGTTTTCGCTTAGCCATGTCGATGTAGGAATAGCTTCCGGGAATATTTGACCATGCCATTTGACTTACTAGAATTGAGACATGATGTTGTAGGACCTACTGTGAATGCTGCTTTTAAGCCCTTATAATTCCACTACAATGAAAAGCGTAGTTGAAAAAGCGGGTAATGAGGTTTTTTTTTTATTTTTTGGGGTATCAAAATTTAAGATTAGTCACTCTACAAGAAAATTTGAAATGCCTTGAAATCTTGCACCTTAAATATGAAAGAAATTTTAGATAGAAGTTTGCCCAAATTTAACAACAGCCTTTAACACTTTGCATGATTTACCAATAATGAATAGTGGAATTATGAAGCGAAAAGAAACTGTTCTAAACTATTAATATTATTAAATTTTTTCATTTACCATGCCAAAAGAAAGTCTTAATCTGTTATTTTCCATAGACAATATTACAAAATCATTGACATATGATGATGTGATCAAAAATCTTAAAAGATGTAGGAAAGATGATAGATTATTAAGAAGTTAACAAAAATATTGTTATTTCTCTTGTGATATTTGTTACTAGCTTTTTAAATTTAAATTATTTTTATAATTTTTTTGTGGTTTCTGTTCTCACTTTATACTTGATTTCGTGTTCATGATTTTTTTTTTAATGAGGCTTCAAAATTATATCAGCTTCAGGATCTCCAAAACTTAATATTCACCCCAATCATAGTCTTCTTTGACTCATATTCTTTGGTGTTATATTGACCTACTAATATAAATCATTAATGGCAATATACTATTTATTATTAAAATATTAATGGCAAAATAGTTTGTGACTTGAGGGTAGAAACCTTGTCTTATGCCTAGCATAATGTTTGAAACGTAATAGGTATACAAATATTCATTGATGAGAGAACAGTGCACCCACCATAAGTAGGTTTTTGGGTTTGGAGAAAGGGCAGGGGATTCACTCACTTGCTATATCAGATGGAGGCTGACAAGTATTTTTGTTCAAAGGTATTATAGCCTTGACAGATGAGAAACCGTGGTGTAATTTGTATGTTTCTTAATCTTTCTTTTACAATAATTTTGAGTCAGAAGACCTGGTTTCCATTTTGATCGCTGATGCTTTCAAGTTTTGGGGTGATTGTCTCCTAATATATCTGAGCCCTGTTCTCTTAATCTATGAGAAGAGATTATAATACCCATTTTACAGGATTGTTACATGGATCAAATGAGATCGTGTATGAAAGTACTGTAAATTATAAAATGCTATGTAAACATAAAATATTACCATTCTTTGCTTTATTCCCTTTGGGTTCTAGAGTTTTATTAGTCTTACGATTCTCCAAACTTTAGGTTATAATCCTAATTTAGAAGAACTTTCTCATTAAAGCTTCCCTGATGGTTTATTTTGATGAAATGGCAAGTTTTTGAATTCATTTTTTTTCTGTGTAGGAAAAATATTTTATGTAAAGTACAGATTGGTGTCCATAATTTTTCTAAAAAAAACAAAAACCTGGTCTTAAGTTTCAAGAGTTAAGAAAAATTTCTCTTTGACATTCTTGGTTTTAAAATGTGGTTCAGTGATATTTGTAGAAAAGATTAGACCTCTTATGCCTGGGGGAAGTTTTTATGCCTGAACTAGCAAAGATCGAATAATAAAAAGTTTCAGTGGAAACTCCAGCATATCTTTAAGTAAAGGCACTGCCAATATAAATCAGTAAGTTTACATGAAAAATAAACATCTTAGTAGATAAATAGCTATTCGGAATAGATGAGTTCAGAAAAGGAAAGCGCCTTATGAATAAACAGGCCTCCATGTTCTATTGGTTGTTTCCACCTGAAAGTTTAGTATTGCTTGTCCCCAAACACTTAGTGAAATGAAGTGACAGCAGTCTCATGTGCTGAGATCAGTGTGCCATGAAATGTTAGGGGCCCTTCAGATGATGGACACGTTTTTAATTTTTTTCTCTTTCTTTTGCACATTAGGGGAATGTAGGGAGAAATTATGAAAGAAAAAAACATTAAGAAAAAAAACATTCTGTCACTTGACGAATATTTTTCAGAAAATGCTGAAACAATCCAAATGTTGGATATTAAACCACAGCATTATGGATGTTAAATTCTGGCCTCCCAGCTCTGTTTCTCTCACAGATTATATTCATATTCATTTCAAAGTGTTTGTTGGAACCTTGAAAGTCTAGATTAATTACTGTTCAAAAGTTAAAGGCACCCATTGGAGAATAAAATTTTGGAGTCTGTCTTGTTACACGTTTAGCTAAGACTTAAGAGACTTAAAATTTTTTTTTTGTCCTTTAAAGGCTGTTGATGTTGGACTTCTCTGGAAGAAGAAACTACCCAATAAGCCATCTATCTAATTTCTCAATACCAGGAGACAAGGGTAGTGGTAAAACCTTGTCTTAGTGCTGATCTTAGCAAGTGATAGGATCCTTTGTCATGAGGTCTGTCCTGTGCATTTTAGGGTGTTTAGCAGCATTCCTGGCCTCCAAATGTTAGTAGCGGCACCCCTAGTTGTGACAACCAAATGTCCTATGTGTGACAGTATCTCTCCCAGTTGAGTATCACTATTGTAAGGGATTATTCAAGAGGAAGCAGTTGAGGTCAAGAGAAATTCAGTAACCAGCTTTAGATCACATTAGGTGATAGAACTGAAACTAGTACCCAACTTTGTTAATACACTCCCAGTCCAAACCCTCAGTTTCCCCCCTTAAATTAATTGTTTCATTCTATATTGAAAGCAGTGGCATAGGTTTAAATTTTTGACACCGAAACAAAAATTGACAAATCCCCTATGTTTACCAATGACACATATTGCCCATTTGCATTCACTTCTCTACCTCCAAAGCTCTTACCATATAGCCTTAACAACCACTGCTTTTCTTGGCTCCTAAAAACTTAAAAATGCTTGAGCAACACTTTTTATGAGCAATTGGAATGGACAGTTTGGAAGTCCTCAACTTGCATTATAAATCATACAGGTAAGTTTAAATTGGATGTGTGATGTGTGGGATATAGGCATACCTCGGAAATATTGTAGTTCTAGTTCTAGTTCACTGCTCTAAAGCGAATAAAGTTGTATCACAATATTGTTGTTGGCAAAGGGTCTTAACCTACAGTTTGTAAAAAAGACAACGTCTGTGAAGTGCAGTAAAGCAAAAGCACAATAAAATGAGGTATGCCTGTATTGAAAACTAGTGAATTATTCTGCTAGTGAAGGATACTGGAGGACCTATCTCTGGAATCTAATGCCCATTTATTAAATAAAATTGATGTGTTACCTTAGGTTTATTCTGAACCTTCTTGTATCTTTTGGTCTTACTTTATATACTTCTCAGTTCATGCTTTTTAATAAAGGCAAAAGCTGAACATATAGTACTTAGTAAACTTAATTGGGTTGTTTAATTCTATATCTGATGTTTCAGTTTATTATCACATCCTGAGTTTTCAATATATATATAGCAGCTCAGATTTGGCTTGGGGACACGAAGGGGAAGATATCAAAAAGGAAAACCAGATAAGAAAGAGCAAATTGGGTAAAATTAGTAGTCAGAAAAGAAACTAAATGTCAGGTTGGAGAGCTTAGAACTGTAGGTAAACACTTTGCTTTAAAGTCAGGGTACATCATTTGAACATCTGGATTCTGTAGTGCTCTCAGGCTCTGCTCAGGACCTCTCTGGATTTCATTGGTCTCATTAGCAGAATCTTTTCTCTGAGAGCTATGTAACAAAGCCATACATATCTTTTGAAAACTTCAACTACTGAAGTGTTGAAAACCTCAAATGCTCAGCTTTGAAGGTGCTTTTTCTTTTATCTATTCAAATCTTTGAACTTAGATATAATTGGGTTGTTACATAATCTGATTCTGAACATGTATAAATTCACAATATGAAAACTTGAAGACCCAAGCTCAAGGGTTTGCAGACTAAGACAAACTATAGAATAAGAGCCATCAGACATTTAATATGATTGTCTGCCATGGTTACATTAACTTGCTGTTTTTCCATTCCTCCCTCTAAGTACATTGTAAACTGTCTTAAGCTAAAGTATTGGCCAGCAAGGATTCTTTTAGGTTTCTTTCTTTTTCACTGCACATCTGTATTCTGCATAGCATTTTCCTCTAGAAATGTGACGGAGCTAACAGCTGGATACTATGGATTGGCCTAGTACTGAACCAGCAGTTGTTATTTTTGGGAGTAGAGAGGCAAAAAAGAGTTGTCACCTAGGATTTATAGCAGACTTAATCTGGTATTGAGATTGCATCTTGCATGTAAATGAGTGTAATGATGTAAAGGCAAGCGGAAAGGGAGCCACTACCATATTTTGTTTGGGGACATAGATTGTTAAATTTATAGGGGTGATATTGGTTAATGAAATTATATAGGTTTCAAGTGTACAATGCTATAATATAGCAGTCCTCAACCTTTTTGGGACCAGGACCAGTGATCCTATGAGAATATAATACCTAATGACCTGAGATGGAGCTGAGGTGGTGATGCTAGTGCCGGGGAGCAACTGCAAGTACAGATGAAGCTTTGCTCATTTCTGGCTACTCACCTCCTGCTGTGTGGCCTGGTTTCTAACAGGCCATGGACTGGTGCTGGTCTGCAGCCCAGGGGTTGGGGATCCCTGCTATAATACATCATCTGTATATTGGATTATGTGTTCACCACTCAAAGTAGAATCTTCTGTCACCATATATTTGATTCTCTTTACCCTTTTCTACCTCCTCCCCACCCCCTTTTCCCTCTGGTAACCACCATACTGTGTGAGTTTTTGTTTGTCTTGTTTGTTTGTTGCTTTCAGTTTTGTATCCTACGTATGAGTGAAATCATATGGTTCTTGACTTTTTCCTCCTGACTTATTTCACTTAGCATGATATTCTCAGATCTATCCATGTTGTAAATGGCAGCATTTTATTCTTTCTTATGGCTGAGTAATATTCTATTGGATATATGTACCTCATCTCTTTTATTCAATCACCCATCGAAGGACACTTTCTTTGTTTCCATGTCTTGGCCTCCATGAATAATGCTGCAATATCATAGGGGTACATATATCTTTATGAATAAACGTTTTAAAAGTTTCAGGTAGCAACCCAGAAGAGGGACTGCTGGGTCATGTGGTAACTCTAGTCTTGATTTTTTTGAGGAGCCTCCATACTGTTTTCCATAGTGGCTATACCAATTTACTTTCCCACCAGCAGTGTAGGAGAGTTCCTTTATCTCCACAACCTCTATGACACTGGTTATTACTTCTCTTGTTAATAACCGCCATTCTAACAGGTGTGAGGTAGTAGGGGTTTTTTTTTTTAACTGTATGAAGAATTTATTGGCAACATAAATTTGATAAGTTTAAAGAGTATAAGTAAGAGAAGTAATCATAATCCTATCAGGATAATGTTGTGACAGTTTAACATTTTTACATGTTTACTTCTAGTCATTTTTCTGAACATTTTTAGAAATAATTGAGTTCATACTCTAAATAATACTTTCATATTCTGCTTTTTTCATTCCCTTGCTTAAAATTCTTTAGGGGCTTCCTGTTGCTTTTAGAATTAAGCCCAAAGTCTTGAGCTTCTTTTTATCTCTCTGGTTTTATCTCAGATCAGCTGTCTCTTTGCTCATTCTAATTCAGCTTCCTTGGCTTTCTTTCATTTTCTCACACATGTACAGACATATTACACATGCTTCCCAGAGCATGTAATATATTCTTTGGCCACCTTTTTGCAGGGTTCGATCCTGAATGTCACTTCCTTAGGGAAGCTTCCCCTAATCTCTGAGATTAGCACCTTGTTGTCTTTGGCTATGCCATTCTGAAAAAGCCCATTCCGGTCTGATCTCGGAAGCTTTGGGCCTGGTTAGTGCTTGGATGGGAGACCACCTAGGAAGACCAGGTGCTATAGGTGTAAAAAGTGAAAAATAAGGGATTGTAAGCTGACAAGGTCCTTGCGATCTGTGAGGTCAACCAAAGGTTGCCTCACCTAAAAAATAAATAAATAAATAATAAGATTAGCGCCTTGTATCATATGCTTTCGTAGCTGCCTATACTTTTCTTTATAGCATTTATTGCAGTTGCATTAATTATATCTGTAAAATTAGGATGATGTTTATGTTGCATTGTTAGAATGCCTTTCGAATGTAAGGACCATGAGAGTAGGAATTGTTCACACCAGCTCTAGTACTTAGTACAGTATGTGGTAGGTGCTCAGTAACAATTAGTATATGTTGAAAAAATGAGTGAATAAATGAACAGATGAGCAAATATAGGCAGTAGTCTCCTTTCTTTATACATAACACATTTGTTAAAATATGTGCTTACTAGTGAATGTCTGCAAGTCTAATAATGGATTATTTTTTCTGCGAACTAATACATATATTAAGATCCCTAAATAATCTTCCTGGAGTTACTGCTGTTCTTGACCACGGCAAATGAGTTCAGGTTCAGCCATATCAGAAATCAGGGGTGGGAAAGGACTGCCAAAGATGGCACTCACCAGCTGCTACCTGCTTCTTTGGAATTAGGGTCAAGGACCTCCTCCTCCGCAGGCTCACTACTTCCTCTCCGATCTTTTTTAGTTTATGTTCCAAGAGCAGACAACTTCTGCTTCAGGATGTTCCACATCCTTAAGTGCAGGAGTGGGGAAGTGTTTTTTTTCTTGGCCATAGCAGCAGGACCTGAATGGAGCTTTAGCTACCTGCCCCCCACCCCCAAATCATGATCATCTTTCTGGGGCTCTTTACCTGGTACTTGCTGCAACTGAATGCCTAAGATAATAGAAAAGGGGGAATATTTAGTGAGGTGAGGTTACAGGGTCCCCTGAACACGAAGGAAGGACTCCATCACAGAATTGGAAGCAAAGAAATAGGGGCACCATTGCTGCCAAAATATTTTCTGGCAGATGCCACCCCTAGCAACAGCAGCACCTGATAGGAGCCCTGCCATTTTTAACCCTAATTAATCATTAGAAAGTGTGGTTTAGGGCTTTGCCACTCAAGGTGTGGTCTGTAGACCAGCAGCTTATAAAGATGGACAATTTCTGGCTCAGCTCCAGAGTAGTCAACCAGAATCCTCATTTCACCAGATGCCGGGTGCGTAGCACGCACAGTAATGTTTGAGGCATGCTGGGCTCAGTTGCTACAGAATGTATGGACTGAGTGGTTGCAAGTTCTATTCAATTTGCCTGATGATATATTAGCACAAAACTTTCAAAATAGTCTGCTATACCATATTTGTATATGCAGAGAGATAGTTTAGAAGAGATCCCAGACAGATGAATATTTTCCCACTATATTTGGACTTTTGTTATAAAACTTAGTTTTAGCAAATGGGAAACAAGGTTGGTTTATTTTCTGTCTTTCTATTGAACTTCTTTTCTGTCATATTTGTTCGACAGAAATCTAAAATTTAACACACATCAAAATAATCATCTTTTCTTTGCTGGGCTTAATACAACTATTAACATTGGCTATTGGAAGCTGCTTGTATAATTAGCTGCTATCACTGTAGTGAGCTCTGAATTAAGTATAATTTCAGAAAGGGCCTGTTTTCTCTGATCTACTTGGTATGTTTAGTTCCATCTGGAAGTTCTGGGTTTGCAGAGTAGTACGATGGCTTTATATATGGAGACAAAATTAAGGCAACTGCTTTTATACTCTGGTTCACGTCACACTTCATAGTAAATATATAGCAGTGTTTGGGAATTTCCTCTATTTTAAGATTCTTCTCAAATCCAGGGACCAGTTTTCTGGGCAGATGTTTACTTGGGACTCTAATTACCTGCTCTTCCACTCAAGGGAAGACAATCTCTCTGAAGCCATAGTTCTGTTAACCAGAAGCTAGTTCTGCATTTACCCGCCCCTAGTCCTTCTTCCTCCAGCAAAGGCTGGCTCTGTTTGAACATTTCCCACCACTGTGTGCACACACTGACTTCTTTGGTGTATTGAGTGCTAGTTTATCAGCAGCGAACATATTTGGATTCTTTCCTTTGGTAAATGCTGGCCAGAATGACTCCCTATGTTGTACCAGTTGATAAAAGACTCCTCAGTTTGTGGTTTTTCAAAATTCACCATTTTAATTATATTTAATTTGGTTTATAGTTCTTAAATATTTGTCGTGTGCTCAAATTATATTTGGCACTTTTAGAATGTTTGAGGATGAGAAAATATGTGTATGTTAGGGTTGTGGAAGAAGGCTGGAATATAGCATTGTCCTTGAGGGGTCCCTTTGTAGTACATAATACAGAAAAGCCTTTTTCATGGTCCTCCACACCATCTGCTCACATCGGGCAGAGCTTCTTGGGGTGAGGGGAAACACCTTAAGAGAGGAATGGAAAATAGTGAATGTGTCTTAATTTATCATCCCCTTCTCCCTCAATAGTTAGAACTTAGAAACAGTTTCTTAGCGGGAATTTCTTAAATAAGTATTACAGAAGCTGGCAAATTGTGGAACAGTTTAATATCTGTGGTTGATCTAACATTTCAGGACATTTTTCATATTAGGTTGAGTCTTAGCTGGTCCCTTTGCTCTGTCATTCATCGCACACAGGAACGGAGTACATCAACAGCACCTTCATTTTAGACATAATTCTCAGCGAGGTACCTCTGGAATCTTGTTGAACTTTTTTTGGAGCATTGTGACAAACTTAATGTCCTTTGCAGAGAGATTGCTCTTTTAAAAAAATTATTAGTATTGATTTTTTGTTTGACATTGGTTAATGAATCCAGTAAGTTTTCAGGTGTACAATTTAAACAGTAAGGCATATATATATTGCATTGTGGGTCCCCCTCCCATAGTTAGATTTCTTTTTATCACCACATATTCGACCCCTTTCTTCACCCCATCTAGAGACATCTCTTCTTACATCTGATTAATCTGACTTTGAGGAGCAGACTGACTTCTGGTTGTTTTTGTCAACTCTAGATTCTTTCTACTAATGGAGAAGGCAGGCATTATGGGAATGGAAAAATTCTAAATGGCAAAGAATTAAAAACAGTTATTAAAACTGTATTACTCTAAAATAACATTTCCTATATTTCTGACCAAATAATGTTTACCTCTTGTTAATGTTGTTGAGTTCTTTTTATATTACAAGATGCCACTTTATAGATCCCCCAAATCATGGAAAGTAGTTTTAAGGAGTGATCTTCTCAGATTTCTTTTTTAATTAAAAATTTATCCTTAATTTTTTTAATTCCCTATATCTACTTTTTTTTTTTTTTTTTTTTTTTGGCACTATAAAGTTGATTGATGTGAGTTCCTGCCATCATCAAGGGCTGTAGCCCGTGCGTTCCCGCCTCATCTGGATGAGATCCATTCCCTGGGTCTAGTCAGTATTTAGCCTGTCTGGTAAATGCAGGGCATTGTGCTAAAGTGAGAGCAAGGTTCTGCCCTTCAGGAAAAATAGTTTGGGGAGAAGACAGAGCTGGTCATTCCTTTAATTGCATCCACACCATACATGCATATAACCTCATGCATATACAACACCTTCAGTTGCAAATGGCCTGCTTTTAAAGAAAGAGTGGACATAAAGGTCAACTTCAGAGGAAAACTAAGCAGTTCCAAATTAACTAAAATCTTCTTTTTTGAAAGAAGTCTGTTAATGAAATGGAGTGAGGTCTTAAAAAAAGCACAATAACCAAACTTAGATAAAAGCCATTAGAAGGTTCATCTGAGATATTGGGGATTTGAAAAATTTGCAAAATTAGCTTTAACGAGTTGGGAGAGAGAGTAACCTATTTCTACCCGGGTAAGATTTTGCTTTTCCTGTGTTTCTAAAATCAGAATCATAGTTCTTGAGGCTGAAATGCCTCTTCATATGTATGGCAAGTCAAGTGTAGAGATGTGCAGTCTCTTTATGGTTGGGTCAACGGTTATTTTCTTTGTATGCTCATAGTACCTCTAACAAGATAGCTAAAGTGGCAGAAAGAAATTCTTTGTTGCATCATACCAAAAGCACTGTCAAAAGTGCACTGAACTGTGAATTAGACAAATAGCATCATTTTTCTTTTATTTTTCTGAACCTGATTTTTATGGTATACTGAGCTTCCTCACTGAATTCAGAGCCACCTTTCTGACCTTGACAAGGTAGAGCTTCACCTGCTGCAATTTGTGAGGGAGAGCTCCGTAAGCACTCCTCCCGGAATAGCTTTCCCACTGATTTCACCATTAGAGACATACCTTTGGGGTAAGCCAGTCTCCACAGAGTTTTTCTTTAAATGCATCTGTGCTGCAAGAGGGAGGAACGAGATGAGATCAGTGTAAGGCACAAGTGGCACTTGGCAGGTTTCGGAGTTGTATTAACACCAATGTTAAAGTCTGTTTCCATTTTCTAGATTTTCTTTCTCTCACCCAATCCCCACTACTTGGAAGGAGATTTGAGGGTGCTTAAATAACAAGTGTGTATAGATCCTTCTCTCTCACTCTGTCTTTCTCCCTGGTGGTGGTGTTGGAGAAAGAGACAATATTAGTCATTTGTAATGTAATGTAACCACATAGATAAACTGTTCGCAGGCTTATAGATCGCGTTAGAAGAGTACTTTGAGGTAAATTCCCTCTTATGCCACTTTTGAGTTCCTTTCTCTGGAGCTTTAATGTTGTGATCACATTTTTCTGATCCCTTAATTCTGAAGGGTCCCTGTGTGTTCTGCAGAGTGACTGCTTTCTGAATAACATCCAGTGTTCTTTGCTGCTTTCCACCCACAGAGCCTTTCTTGATGAGGAGGAGGTGTGATGTAGAAAAATCATGAGTGCTTTCCCAACCCATTCTATTGATGGCCCAGATGGTGAGGAAAATCCCTTGAGGAGCTGAAAATTGAATGAGTGGTAGCAGAAATAAAAAACCTATAATTAGACTCCCATTCTCTTTAAGACCACTTTAGAGTTTTCACTCTTTTATTTATGTGTCTGAGTCTTATTTTCCAGTTGATAGTGAGCTCCTTGAGGAAAGTCTTGGTTTATACGCCACTGAAACCCCAACACCCTAGAAAGTGGTTCTTTAATATTAATAATGATTAACATTGATTGAATGCTTTCTCTGTGTCAGGTATCATACTAAGCACTTTATATATGCTATCTTATTCAATTTGTACAGCCTTAAGAGAGAAGTATTGTAATTACCTCTATTTTATGGATGAGAAAACAGAGAGGTTGCATAAGACTAAGTTGCAAATACCTGATATGCAGTGGAGACAGAATTCAAACCCAGCCATCCTCAAGTATGAGCTCTTAATCCACTATATTATATTACTTCTTTATTAAATACTCAATTTCTAAATAAATATTTGCCAAGCAAAAGAACAAGTGAACCAAACCTAAAATTAATTTTTTGAAACCACATAGTGATGTTTTATGGCTTCTTAGAATAGACTGTGCTCAGTGTAAGTCAGCCAGGATGCATGGTGCAGTGCTTGGTGCTGTTCATAATTTAGGGACAGATATTACCCCTGTGGTAAACACACAACATGTAATAACAGTGTAAACATCATGAAAATTTCTTCTCATTGTGTAGCCTTTTCCAAACAAAACAATCAGGAACAATTTAATAGTGATACTTGGCTTTATGAATCCAACAGATGTCACTTAATGGTAATGCCAAGTTAATGTGATGTTATCATTTATAGAATGGCAATACCATTCAGGTACAAATTAAAATGTGGATTTTCTTCCCAGTTCTCTATATAGTAAGTGGTTTGCTCTCGGAACCACAGAGTATATTCAAGGGTGACAGCCATTTCACTATAAGCCCAGCCATTTGATTTATTGAAGATAAGACCAGATTATTTGTTCATATAGTGATAGCAAGGAAGTGCCTTTGGTAAGGATTTTATTTCCTCGGGGAGAGAACATTGAACTGTGAGTCAGGATATCTAGATCTTAATCATGTCTCTATTTTAAATTTTTGTTGAGTTTAGCTAAGGTGTTTCTTCTGTTATTGCTTTAATATGAGAGAGTGTCCTAACTACACAAGAATATACAGTAACCTTCTTTGTGCCTATATAATGACACAGTGTTCTTTTGGTAGAATGTTCCATCTTCCACTAGCAATGCCTTTTATCTCCATAAAAAGCAAATCTGGTCACCTTACCCTCTTCATTTATTTTCCTCACTCCAGTTTTTATTGAGTGCTTGCTATGTGCTAGGAATTGTTAAAAGTCCTTTATATGCAGTAACTCATTTAATTATCTCAATTACATGATGAGGTAGGCACTGATACCCACATTTCACAGCTGAGAAAACTGAGACACGGTACTACCTAAAGTTGCATTGTAAGTGAGGGAACTGGTATCGAACCCAGAGAGTCAAGTGCTGGAGCCCACACTGTCAAATAGTACTCTTTACTGCCTGTCAGTGAAACATTCCTTTCTCAAAAATCATTCAACAAAATGTTTATGGGCCCTTAATATATGTCAGTTACTGTGCTAGGCACTGGGGATTCAGAGGTGACTAAGGTTCAGGCACTTGGGTTCAAATAGTCTGTCTTCAAGAGTGCATTTGACTGGAGTGCTTTTCTAATAACCTTTTTGGTGATTTAGTCAGGAGCATGGGACCATTCACGCCCGCACCCCCTTAAACAGAAGGCAGCATATTAAACTTTCTCAAACACTAGTCTGTGGCTTTAGGCTGCAAATGTAACAGGATTTTCATCTTTCACCCCTCCCCTTTTTTTTGTCAGAAGGTATCTACAGTATATATAGTCAGACAAGGCAGTACAGCAGGATGGATAAGAGCACATTTCTGGAGCCATAACCTGGTTCATCTCCTCCTGTACTTAGCTGCTGCATAACTCTCTCTGAATCATTCTCCTCATCTATAATGGGGGTAATCTCAGTCCCTACTTAGCAGGATTGTTGGGAGGAATATGACAGTCCAGTGCTTGTAAGGAACATGCTCAGCTCATAAGAAATATTGCTGGGAGTGTGTGTGTGTGGCGGGGGGGGGGGATGGTACATTGTCAGGTGTGAACATTTGTATTTTATGTAATGTACGTACACACACATTTAATATTCTTGTTTAGGGTACAATTATAGTTTGACTTGAAACCTGCACTTCCATTTCTAAGCCTGAGTTTACAGCTCATTGTAAATTGCTTTCCTCTCATAAAAATGTTGATGTTGCCATAGGAGATAGATAGTTTTCACATACAAGCTATTTTTCTATTTTTAGAGATCCACTGTCTTCCTTGGGTCTAAAAATATAATTCATGTGATTATGAAGGTTGTGGTAGGAGGGAGAGGTTAGACTCCAGATTGCTGCATTGTTTGGGTGCTATGAGAATGAATGTTGGGTTACCATTATAATTGTGCAACTTGGTGTATGGTTATCCTATTAATTTATGGATCTGTAGAAGCTAAACATGAAATCCTTCTCCACTGAGATGAATACTCTAAAAAGAATATGGAGATTTCTGCTTTATTTTTTATCTGGAACAAGAACACTTTTTTCTAGGCTTCAGTTTTCTTTTAATATGTGATTTTAACCATTTCTCCATGTTCCCATTCTTTTCCTTATTCCTTGTTACATTATAGGATCTCACTTTAAATTTCAAACACAGGGCCAAAAGCTTAATTCTGGAATGTTTGGGGGAAGATCACTGCATGGGTTGAAAAATTAAGAGTTCCTTTATTTTAAATACTATGATTTTACTGACCCATTAGGATCATGCACACTGACAAATGAATTGCTTGAATTTTCATTGGTAACTTTCTGTAGCTGAGTAAAGCAGTGGATGTGTGTGGAGTGGGATACAGGCATATAGCACAGGCATAGGAAAGGTAGAAGAACAAAGAATTATCTTCATTAACCATGTTAGTCCTATATTCTTATGCCCTAAACTTCTCACAGAAGGAAACAGTTAAGAATACCCTCCATATCTATGCCAAGTTTTGGGAGTGAGAAATTCTGGTTTAGAGCTCCTATATTCTTATTCAGCAGATCACTGTGTCACAGAACCCTGTTTTTGAATTGTGAACATTTTAGGAAATAATTGAGTTATAATTGTCATACGATAAACTGCATATTCTTAAAGTGTACAGTTTGATAAGTTTGGCATATATATATATATAAACTCTTTGAACTACCACCACAATCAAGATATTGTCATATCCACTACTACCAAAAATTTTCCTGTGCCCCATTGTAATCCTTCCCTTCTGCCCCTTCATCCACATCCTACCCCTCTTGCCCTATCCTCTGGCAGCCACTTACCTATTTTCTGTCATTATATGCTTGTTTGGATTTCATAGAATTTTATATAAGTGCTCTTTTTCTGTCTGGCTTCTTTTGCTCAGCATAATTATTTTGATATTCATCCATGTTGCAGCGTGCATCAGTAATTATTTCCTGTTATTGTGAATAGTAGTATGCCACTGTATGGAAATATCAGTTTATCTGTTCACTCATTATTCATGGGTATTTGGATTGTTTCCAGTTTTTAGTTATTACAAGTGAAGTTTTTGTGAATATTTGTGTACAGTATTTATATGAACACATGATTTCATTCTGTTTTATAAGTATTCCGACATACAATTGCTGAGTCAAATGATAGATATATGTTTAAATTTTTAAGAAACTGACAAACTGTTTTCCAGAGTTGTTTTTACATTCTCACTGGCCGTGAAATCCAGTTTTTTACATACTCATCAGTACTTGATCTGGTCAGTCTTTTTAATTTGAGCTATTCTAATAGGTTTATAGTGGTATCTTATTGTTTTAACTCACATTTCACTAATGGCTAATAATGAGCATCTTGTGTTTATTTGCATTCTATCAAATCTGTTATAGTTAATCAACTGCCATTTTAGAGTGAAATTACCCATAAAGGATTAGTAAAAGAATGGGTGTGGTCGTGTTCCTGTGAAACTTTACTTACCAAAACAAAAACAGCCCCCCCACCCTCAAACATGGAGTAGGATGTATATGGCCTTTGGATTGTAGTTCGCTTACTCCTGACATATATGAAAAAGATAGACTTCTTTCCAATCTGGATGCTTATTAAAATATCTTTTTTCATGCCTGATTGCACTGGCTAAGACCTCCAATAAAGTGTTGACTAGAAATGGCATGTGCATATATCCTTGTGTTTGTGCTCTTAGGACAAAAGCATTCATTCTTTCATCAATTATAATTGTAGCTGTGGGTTTGCCATGGTACTGTTTATTAAGATTCACAAATTCCTTCTATTCCTAATTTTGCCTTTAATTGAACCAGCGTTTGGTTTATTGATTTTCTTTTCTTTTCTTTTCTTTTCTTTTTTTTTTGATTGTCTAGCTCAGGAAGTTTCTTTTCCAATTTTTTTTTATCAGGATTGGATGTTGGATTTTGTCAAGTGATTTTATGCATTTATTGAGAATGCCGTATAGTTTTTCTCTTTTAGTTTGTTAGTATGATGAATTACATTGATTGGTTTTCAGATGTTAAGCCAACCTTGCATAACCCTCCGTTGTTTTTTTTTTTTTTTAAATATATTTTTTAGATTTGCTTTGCTAATCTTTTATTTGGAAATTTTGCACTTATATTGATGAGATATATTGTTCTGTAGTTTTCTTTTCTTGTAATGTCTTTGTCTGGTTTGGATATTAGGGTAATGCTAGCCTCATAGAATGAATAAGTTGAGAAATGTTTCCTTCTATTCACATTTCGAGAAGTGTTTGTTCAAAATTGATATGCTTTTTTCTTTAAAGGTTTAGTAGAATTCACCGGTGAAGTGCTTTGGGCCTGGAGTTTTCTTCGTGCAGGGGCTTTTATCTACATATTTTTAAAATAGATGTAAAGATATTCAGGTTACTTCTTCTTGAGTAAGCTTTGGTAGTTTGTGTCTTTCAAGGAACTATTTCCTCTAAGATGTCAAATTTATAAGCGTAAATGTACTTATAATATTGCCTCAATGTTCTGTTAATATCTGTACAATTGCAGCGATTCCACCTCTCTGATTCCTGATATTGTCAATTTGTGTTTTCTCTATTTTTCCTGACCAGTCTAGGGTAGAGGTTTAATTTTTTTGATCTTTTCACAGAACTAGCTTTCAGTTTTATTGATTTTTCTCTATTTTTTTAATAATCTGTTTCATAATTTCTGCTTTGATATTTATTATTCTCTTTATTTTGCTTACTTTAGGTATAATTTGTTCTCTTTCCACTTTCATAATGTAGATGCTGAGACCTTTATTTGAGACCTTTACTTTTTTCTAATATAGACCTTTAGCGCTATAAAAATCACTGTGATTACTGTTTTAGTGGTTTACCACAATTTTGATATGTCATGTTTTCATTTTTATTCAGTTCAAAATACTTTTTAATTCCTCTCCTGATTTCTTTGATTTATGGATTATAAAAAAGTGTGTTATTTAGTTTCCAAATATTAGAGATTTTTCAGATATCTTTCTGTTATTGATTTCTAGCGCAGTGGTTAGGTATTTTGTTGATTGACCCTTAATTTGAGTTTGGTGTTTTCTCATGATTAGACTTAGATGATACGTAATGTCATCATGATATGTTACTGATAATTTTACCTTGATCTCTAGGTGTAGGTGGTGGTGTCCAGGTTTCTGTATTATAAAGTTACTATTTTTCCATTTTTGAACTCTGTTTGTTAGAAGCCTATATTCAAGGGGAGGGGAATTAGACTTCACCTCCTGGAGAGAGGAATATCAAATATTTGTAGATATATGATAAAACCACCACAATAACTAGTAAATATTTGGAGGGAATCAGATATTTCTAAATATTCTGTTTGTCTTTAAAAATTTTCTTCTGATTTTGGCACTCATCAGTGGATCTTGCCTGTGGTAATTATTATTCTGGTGTTCTAAAGGTGATTTTGTATTTCCTTCATTTTTCCTACATTTACTAATTGCAATTATTCCATAAAGAAAATATGTTCTCTTTCTCCCATTTATTTGCTTACTCATTCACTTATTTACAGCATTATGGACTTACAGGTTTTTATTTTATTTTTGTGTGTGTTAAAATCCAGTACTATTATTTCTTTTTTGCTCAGATCTTCCAGCTTTAGCCACTGGAAGCTCTTTTAGTTTGCCTTCTGGTCCTTTTGATATTTTGGTTGCTGTTTGTTTGTTTTAGCATTTTCTCACTTTCTGGCACTACAAGATGTTCCCTGCTCTAGCCCTGTAACCAACCTTTTCTCTGAGGAGCCCTAGTTCCCTTTACTAGCGAATAGTACTTAGAAACCAAGATTTGGGCACTGAATAGGCTTGTATGTCTGGGCTCTCCCAGTAGATAGGGTTAGGAGATATATGTATTTATACTAACCTATCTATATACATATGTCATATTTATTTCTCTATTTGTATGTATATTAAAATTAACGTTAGTTTTTACTGGTATCTTTGACTAATCCAGCAATATAGAGTTAATTCTAGCTTTTCCTTCTTGTATATTTATAACTTTTTTCTTTGACAGTGAGAAACTTGGCTCTCATTATCTATGGCATATTTATAGTTTCTGTTTGTTCAACCCTGTAATACATATGAAGTATTTTCAGTTCTAACCCATACTGCTGTAAGAAACAAATTTATCAACTAGAGCAGTGTTTGTGTTTATAATATCCAGTCAAAACATTGTTTTCTAAAGTTATTTATGCAACTTCTTTTTTCCCCACCCCTTTAAGTGAGGTTTTGTTATTTGTAATACAGTTAATTTCATTTGTCAGAGTCTGCATTTCATCTGGGTTCCCTGGATATCCTGGATGATATATTTTCATTTTCATACAGTAAAGTTAAGTCTTTGTGCTGTACAGTTTTAAAGAGTTTGATGAATGCTTAATCATGTATTCACTATCACAGTACCATACCCTAAGAGTTCCAAAATGCAGCCTCTTTGCAGTCAACTCTAACTTACTGCTTTTTAAAAATAAAGTTATTTAGTATATTTTGTTATTAAAATATTTTGTTGCTAAAATAAATATTTTCAGAGTAGCTTTTGACATGAAAAATTTTGTAGATTTGCCAAGGGCTGGAGTTCATTAAGTTTTGTTAGGTTGAAGTCAGCAGTAGAGAGATCAGGCTAAGAAGATGATTTCTTTGTTTTCTTTTTGTCCTAGAATGATAAAAAGTCTTTGAAGTGGCAACCCAGAGAATGCTTTCCCCTCCAAATAGATATCTCTAGTTTTCCAAACCATAGTAGAACAGTTGTATATTAGTGAATGGTAGTTAACCTTTTTTTTTTTTTAAGTCGCTTGATGATAACTATCCAAAGCCTGCCACTATTAATTTTTCAAAAATCTCTTACACTGTAATGACATAGTCTAGCTGACTGTTACGTCTGTATTCCATTTTCTTTTTTATTTCCTTTTATACACTTTTCACTCTCTCCCTTTTCTTATGTTCGTTTATATGTGTGTTTATTCAGAAAACTATATATATGTAGTCCTGACTGCCTGTGTTAGTAACCTCCAGATATCATTCTTATATTGGCCTATTTTTTTTCTGTCTCTTTAGAATGAGTTTTAATATAAAATTTAAATGTTTATTTTTTGTCATTAGTTTAATTTCTTGAATGTATATTCTGTTCTGAATTAAATATTTAAGTGGATTGAATATTTTATTTGTTGAGATAAGAAAAAGCAAATTAAATTGTTTTTATGTGATTTGTTTAGTCTATATATCAATCAATGGTCATCAGTAGAAAAAGGTTTTCCTACCTCTGTATTAGGGAAGAAATACTGGTCATTTATAATGTATTCTTTTACCTCAGGTGGGACTGCACTAAAAGTAATGTGAACATAAGAGGATTGGAATTTTTGGATAAACTAACCCTCCACTTTCCTTACTTTCCAACATTTCAGCCCCCAGGGGAACGTTTCATAGCATTTTTAAAAAACACGTTAAAGCTAAAGCCCATGCGTTGTAGCTTGAATATGTTTCCTCTTGTTGATATATCAGTAGAATAAAACAAATAATTAGTCCCTGTCTTCTATAAAGTGGGGTTCTTGGTAGGTAAAATTACCTTACACGTTCAAGCCTAGAACCCCTGAGGGTGAACCATGTACTCTGCCCTGCATCATCACAGCTAAAGCTGTTTCTGTGCACCTCTGAAGGGTATCAAGAATAGAGTGGGCTCTGGAGAGTACATGCTGGAAGGGATTACTGCAGTGTCTGCAGTTGAAATGCAGATGAAATTTCAAATTATTTCTCTGTAACATATGAGAGCACACTGTCTCTCTGAATTCTGTGATATGGGAATCTGTAATCACATGCAAAATTGTGTTGCAGAACTGGGCTCACACAGAGAGTAGCTCATGCCAAGGTCTTATGCTCAGAGCAAGTGTTAGGGATAATTTATTTCCAGATGAAGTATTTTACAGAACAAGAAAATGTCTTGACACATGTTCTGTGTTTAGTCATACGTACTTGTCATGCCTCAGTACCTCTAAGATGAGTCTCATTGCAGCAAATGGAGAATTTTATGTGTTCATCTGTGCTTTAGAGCCAAGAATATTTAATAATTGGTCCAATTGGCCTGCAATTAGAAAAGGTGATAGTGTCAAGTTCATGTAAAGATGGTGACCCCCCTCTTCACCAAGCATTTGTGTAAATCTAGTTATTTACTTCACTGCAGGAAAACACTGAACACTTTGATTTATACTGCATAAATTGTTTATGAACCATTGAAAAATTTGATAAATTATTGCATTATTATGATAGACGTGGTGCCATTACTTTGGGTAATTCTTTCCCTTCCCCCTCTGCCTTCCCGCTGCCTGTCCCCTCTCACACAGCTCTGTATTCTTTACTCCTCTCCCCCCACTTTAACCCTTCCTTCCTGTCTTCTTTCATCTTCCTTTTCCCAGCCACAGGTTTAGGATATTTTATCTAGATGATTTGGTGATTTGATGCTGAAAGGGCATCTAAGACCTAGCCCTCCTCCTTTTCTCCTTTTGGCATTCTTCTGTAGCTTTCATTAATACAACAGTAATTTCTTTCCCATGTTTATCCTTTACTTTCTACTTAACCTGTATTAACCTATATATTAGAGATGGAAGTGGGGCTGGGAAGAAGTCCTTCGAGGGTAGTTATTTCTTCAAACACTTCCATGTTAAGGTGATTAGCTGGAGTTTCCCTCTGGTGTTATCTGACTTGGTTAGTTGTACTTGTGGTCAAGAAATCCCCGATGGCTTTAGTTTGGAGATATACCTAGAAACAAGAGTACATCCAATAGCATCTCATTCGATGTCTTCCTGCTAGCTTAACATTAGAGTATGATATCATATTACTCTAATTCTACATTTAGGGTTGCCGCTGAAAGTTCTTTATGGAGCACATGTGTAGCGAAATTACATAGATTTCCCTCTAAATTTGAGATTCAAAACAAGAAATGTCATTTCCATAGTATAAGTCCATCTTCTCCAGGGAAACAAAACCAATAGGATGAATAAAATAAAATAGATTTTATAAGGCATGTATGGTTTATAGGTATAAAGAGATTTATTATAAAAAACTGACTCATGTGATATGGAGGCTGGTGGTTAAAAATCTGCAGGGCTGGCCAGTGGGCTGGAGACTCAAGAGAGCTGAAGGTGCAGACAGGTCTGTCTGTAGTCTGCTGGAGAAAGTCCCTTACTCAGGGAGGCTGATCTTTTTGATTTATTTATGTTTTTTAACTGATTAAGGCCTGTCCACATTATGGAGGGCAGTGTGCTTACTCAGAGTTTGCTAATTTAAATGTTAATCTCATCCAGAACTACCTTTCAAGTTGACAAATAAACCATCACAGCCAGATTTATTTGGAATTCCATGATATTTGATTGGGTCTTTTTACCTTTATTTTTAATGGTCTCTGTATAAACACTTCATTTAGCCTAAGTAACAAAGGACAGGCTTTACCCAGGGCTTCAGCTGGTTATGTTCTTGTCAGTATCCCTATTTAATTGATTTACAATGTATTCTTTGCTGTGTGCATGGGTGAGTAGGTCTGGAAAATATTACTGATGTGTTCTTTCTCTCCCTTGCTCTTAATTTTCTTAAAAAATGGTTAAAGAATTGAGACATTGTTGGAAAGATGCTATTTTATGGGATATTTTTTCTCTAAGATGGATTCTGCTAAGCAAGGCCGCAGAAGTGGTCTTGAAGAATAAACATGCAAATATTCTCACTGGAAAGCCTGACTAGCCATTTTATATTTAGACATGAGCCCCAGTAGGCCAGTGAGGTCCCGCAGTGATGCATGCTGACGTGCAACCACGCTGTTATAGTCCTGGTCCAGGAAAAGTTTCTTTTGAGCAGGAGGCAAACTGGACAGAGGCTAAAATAGCTCTTTAGAGAGAGCTAGGCATATGTAAACTAGTTGTTAAGGAGCAACATATCTGACTTAAAGTGAAAACATTTTCTAAAAGAACTTCTTTTCCTGCTTGGTTTATAGTAATGAATAGAAACCCAAGTAAATTTAATTTTTCATGGAGAGCTCAGACCACCATTGATTTTTCTCTCTTAGCTGTCTCTCCAGTTAAATAATACCGGCCGTTGTTGAAGAGAGAAAGAAGCCCCCTTATCTCCGAGTATCTCATTCATGAGCCAGCAAGCCTGTTTCACTGTTTGGATTTTGTTTTTTCACTGTTATAATTAAGTTTATCATACCAATGGCACTAATATAACTGGAGGTGCTCATGGTGACATTGTACAAGATTTCCTGCCTTCTAGCTTCTGTCCAAAGAGCAATATCTACCTGCTTGTTCCTTCCCCAATTCTGGGGGAAATCCACTATAGGCCATTTACCCAAATAAAGCTTTTAATGTTAAAAAAAAATTGGGATATTTGAGTTTCCCTTTGAAGTGGAAAAAAGTGTCAGGTGTCCCATCCTGCCTCCCCCCAACCTCCACCCCAGCCAAATAAATCCTGCAGCCAAGGCGTTCCTGTTGCCTTTGAAATTCTGAAATAAATATTGCAAGAAACAGCATCAAGTGTTCATGTCGAGCAATAGTACAGAGTGGCCCCAGAACCTGCCAGGCCAGCGGCTCTGTGTCCGGACAGTTTGAGATGTCGTGAGAATGTGAGGGCTTGTTGTCGCAGTTGATCATGGCCCTGGACAACTTCCTGGACAAATTGCAGATTGGTTTTGTTTTCACAAGAGGAAAAGACAGGGAGTTTTCATGTTTAAACCCTGATATGTATAGATATGAGTTGAATGGTCAACTTTGGACTTTAGTTTTTTATTAGCTCTGCATCAGGGTGCTTGCCACCAGTGTGTTAAGGCTGAGGCTCTTACAAGACAATATCAAAATAAGTCAGTCTCTGCCAAATCAGGGAGTTTGTGGCTGAGACTAGCAGTACCTCAACATGTGTTATGGCTTAACTGTAGTTATTATTATTATTATTATCATATTTTATGCTATTTCTTTAATTCAAAACAGTATTGGAAAGCAGGCATCGTCCTCATGCCCAACATAGGGCTGTGCTTCTGTGGATACAGCAGATTTGGGATTTAGCCCTCACACAATGAATGATTTAGTAGGGTTCTCCAAATGGGGCTGCACATAAGTATCACCTGGGAGGCTTGGGGGAAAAAAATACGGATTCAGGCCTTTCCCACCTAGCCCGTTGAATTAGAATTTGGTGTATGTGCTCTAGGGGCTGAAGAGGTGGGTTAGGAAATGGTATTTCAAACAACTTGTCTGATATCAGATCCCCAGATGCTGGCAGAATTTCTGAAAGGTCTCATAACTGGAATAGAAACTGCAGTTGTTGTCCACAGCTGCTAAAATTGTTCCAGTTCACAAAAGGGGAAGGGCAAACAAAGAACACAGAAGTTCTAGAGAATAGTCTGAGGAGCCTGCAGGAACTAGGAAGGCCATTGGGAGCCTCAACATTTCCTCTCCTGCCTTATCTTTCCCATCTGCCTGCTCCTTCCACTCCCCCTTAACTTAGTTCCCCATCTTCCCTGGAAGGAAGAGATGGCTGTGTCGAAGATGCTGTGCCATCTGGTTATCATTCCAAAGGCTTTTTTAAAAGGGCATGTCCCTTGCAAACTCATCTAAGAAAGGGTTTCAGTAGAACAATGGAATATAAGTTTAGGCCTCAGGGTCTGAGTCATGTTTCCCTTTTAGTTCCAGATCCTTTTTACACCTATTTGTCACTGTCTCTTTTAGTTTTCGACAGTTTTTAATAATATGTTTCTTATAAGAAAGATTATGAATAGAGCAGAGAAGAAGGGACTGGGAGTCAGAACGTCTGGTTTTTACTTTGTGTTTACAGACATTAACCTCTCTAGGACCTGATCCCCTAACTGGGAAATGAGTATATTTATTCTTATCTGCCTTGATGGAGTGACGGGGGCTTAGGGAGTGTTCAGAATGTGCTGTGAGACATCCCAAACAGTATTTAGGAGCACGTACAGTTCTTTAAATTCCTAGCAGCACTACGTACTTACCCTTTAGTTCCCTCCTGCTTTATTAATTATCAATATGTTGGCGGGAGGAAGTAAAGCGCCTGCTTTGTTCTTCTCTTCTGTACCTTAGGCATCTATCCTGTAGGCTGAGTTGACAGTCCTGTTCAGACAAAAGTACCTTAACAGGTTCAGTCTCCTTTTTAGCGGAATTGTGAACTCAACCACAAACTGCAGCTTACCATCACATGTGCTACATGTCAGAATCATACGCTCTGTGTTGCAGAGCCTCCCTTATGCCTGCCTGCGCTCTTTCCTCTGAACACTGCTGATTGGCTCTTATATGTGAACTCTTGTACTCCACATGACATCCCTTCTCCAGTCCACGCTCACTTTCTCCGAAAAAGCATATACATTCCTTTTAGATCAATGTCCAAAGGGGGTGGGATACTTTTAATTCTTGAGCCCAGTTTCTTGACCAAATGATACTGGAACTTAGAAATTGACCACAAGGTCCACTGGCTCTCTGCTCTGTGTTTGCCTGCTTGGGTGCCTTAACCAAACGAGGCAAAGGCTGATTGATGTCAAAGGCGGTGACTCATATGCAGATGAATGATCACAGTGTGCTCCATTCCTACCATCATCTCCTTTGGAACCGCCCCTCCCCCGCCCCCACCCGTGTGTGCTGAGCCTGTGCTGCAGTGCTCTGCAGATTCCTTTATATGCATGACTTTGTCATCTGTTTCTGTGCACAGAGAGGGAACCTCCTTACTGGGAAGGGCCTGTGCTTGTCACTTTAGGGCATTCCCTGTTTCTGCATCCTAAGGCAGGATTCCCATCTGGGTTACTTCTCTTCACAGTAGTGCCTCATTCCTTAGGCTCTACCTTCATGTAGTTTGAACAGATACTGGGAAAGGGGCGCTTTGCTGGATTGGTCTAGGACTGTGCTGATAGAGAGGATTTAGGAAATTTGTGACAGAGCTATGATAGCAGAGTCACAGTTTCTTGATTAGGCTTTCTATATAGAAAACTTTTGTCAGACACCATTATTTATGGTATAGGGCGTGTGCTTAGAAATAAATATGTCTCATGTAACCTTTTTGAATCCCAGTGTTGACTTTTCCTCCCTAAGTCCTGCTGATTATACTTAGCTGTTGGGCCTTAAGGTTATCAATAACTTCTCTCTCTAATAATGTGATATGATTAGCATCAATACATTGGGGATAACTTGGCCCTGATGTATTGTAGAATAGTCTAGCCTTCGGACTATTAGTATAATTTAGCATTTGGGAAATTATGATTAGATTTTAGAGGAAAGAAGAATTCTCAAACATCTTTTTATCATCTCTTGCCACATTTCTTGTCAAGCATACGCACATATAAACCAACCAAATGTTAATTAATTTCCTTCCTGGAGTCACAGGGGAAAGAAGGAATTGTAGACAGTGTAATGGAAAGAGTATTGGGCGTAGAGTCTGAGAACACAGCTTGAGTACTAGCTTTATCACTTAGCTTTGGATTAAAGGCAAGTCACTTAGCTACTTCTTTCCTAATTTGGAAGTGATACCACTTGCCCTTAACTATCTTGAAGGGTATCCTAAGGAGTTAATTGGAATCATCTTCACTTCTTTTTCTACCCCTGGAACTGCTACTCTGATAGCCTTGGTTTCGTAAATAAGAAATAGCACCATTGTAGTAAGCCATTTCAAAGCTTGATGCCTCTGGAAATACAAAATTATTTTAGTATTTTTCAAATAAGTGGGGCCAATGGAGAATGGAGTGACAACTTCTATTTGTAGAATAACACTAAGAAAGACATAGAGAAGTAAAACAGGAAAAGAGTAATGGGAGGCTGGCCTGTAGTTACCTGGCCTTCCCATCATTGTGTATGCCCTCGGAGTTCCTTGCTCTTCTTCTCTGCCCTGATGTCTGGATGACATGGCTGTTATTTTGGGTATGAGGTACCT
This sequence comes from Eonycteris spelaea, assembly GCA_003508835.1. Lineage (NCBI taxonomy): Eukaryota > Metazoa > Chordata > Mammalia > Chiroptera > Pteropodidae > Eonycteris > Eonycteris spelaea. The sequence continues at coordinate 1,262,868 of PUFA01000288.1, read as the reverse complement.
CCAGGTAGAAAGTACATACTGACTTTCACAGTTAACCAAGAAGTGGTATTTTTTGCTTGTGGAAATTATCAGAGCCTTTTAGGTGTTGTTTATAGAAGAAAAGAAAGAGGAAAAATAAAGAAGCTTCCCACCTAGGTTTTTAGTCTTCGCTTGACACAGAGTTCGTGTATTTTTATAATTATTATCAGCTTGAGAACATACCAGCCTGAGGTCGAGTCTTCACTTTAAAATAGTTGGAAATGTCTTCTATGTTTTATAAATCCTTTGTCATCTCCGCTCACCTGCAGAGATAGCCCTCCAGTGTCTACATTCTCAGAACTCGTCCATTCCACAGCTGGGATTATATACCATTGAACCAGAAGATCAACAGTCTTTGCTAGCTCTGAATTCAAGCATATTTTGATGCTCAACAATTTAGGATTTCTGGATTTGATATAAAGTCAGGAATAATTATTTTTATGTTTTCACTTCTTTTTCTTTTTCTTGCTGCCTTTCTTGCCCTCCCTTTTTCCCCTCTTTCTTTCATTCTTTCCTTTTTCTCTTTTAGCCTACTTCCCTTTTGCCTGCCTTAGACTTCATATTGAATTTTCTTGGGATTCTCATTTGTATTATTCCACTCGTGGTATTCAGGGTTTATATATTTTCTGGCCTCAGGCCTAAAGCCATTAAATTTGAAACTTATTGTCCCTAGGGCAACTAGAAAGATGTGGATTCCTACATAACAAGTAAAATAAAAATAAGAAAATAATGATAGTAAATGATCCTCTTTAGATGTTGAATTTATTTATCTTTATTGGTGAAAGAAAGGTAAGGAGTTTCTAATAATATTTTTATAGTTGGGAAAAATGAGGGGTACAAAATCACACTGAAAGGCAGTAGGTGTATAGGGCCCAGATTTCTTAATAGCAGTTCAGAGCTTTGGCAGATGGATGGGCTCTGGATTATGAACAAAACACTGAATGTTTACTTCTGTCTTGGATTGGGTCACCTAGTTCTTCTGGGTCGAAAACATATTTTTAGTTCTACTTGAAGCAATTAAGTCCTGGAAATTCATGGAAACCAAAAACATCAGTTTTCCAATTTACAGTGACAGCTACACCTTCAGAAAAGACATTAAAAGAACAAAGACAGTGAGTCTGACAGCCCTGGGTTTGAATCCTGGCTCTTTGTCTAGCTGTGTCACACACTGTAGATTTCTGTTGTGCCACTTGTATTGAAATCTTGTCTCTCTTCTCCCGTTATAATGAATAACACTTCCAAAAACTTCTTGCATCTTAGGTATGATGGTTGAGAATTGGAGGTGCAAAGATGAATAAGAATGGCGGAAATAAAATATGAAAAAGAGCAACAGTGCTGCTTGGAGTGACATCAGCGAGAGGTAGAATATGAAACTCCACAGTCTTGTTACATAGAAGCACTGAACAAACAAACAAACAGGAGCTGAACCAACTTTATAAGAGCTCTGGAAAAACAGTTGAAGGTTTATAGCAACCAAGCAAACACCCAAATCAAGAAAAAACAATCTTCAAAATGGTGGGAAAGTTTTATGACATTGATACTCACCTTGCCCCACCCTCTTGAGCACAGCCCTCCTCTACCCCCTGCCAAATTGGAGGGAGCAGAGCAAACCTCATTTGGAAATATTATATACATTCATTATAACCAGTCTGGGGATACCTGAAGGGACTGAAATGAGGCACTTGTCTTTGTCTCACATAACTTCGAACACAGATGGGTAAAGCAGCAGCCTTGTTTGTAAAAGCTCCAAGGGAACTATAGATCCTCAATTGCCTGAAGAGATTTTAGGTAGAAATATACAATAGGTCATCTAAGGCTTAGAAGAGAAGTGGTGGTGAGACTGAGAAATTAGGGCATTCAAAAGCAGCCACATGATGTCTCAGGGTGATCTCTGCACAGGGGTGAAGGAGTGCCTCCGCACAGAGTCAGTCTGCAAAGACTTGGAAGTCTTTTGTATTATTTTTTTATTTTTTGGTGTTCTGTTTGTTTTACCTCTTGGCGTTCAATGAAATCTTTATCAGAACAGGAAATCTCTGTCAGAACATTGGGGAAGTCAAGTGGAATAGCTTAAACAACAAATTTATTTTCTCATGGTCCTGGGAGGGTAGAAGTATAAGATTAAGGTGTTGGCAGGTTTGGTTTCTTCTGACGCTTCTTCTTTGCTATCAGACACTGTCTTGCTATGTCCTCACATGGTCTTTCCTCTGTGCATACATATCATTCTCTGTGTCCAAAATCTCCTGTTTTTATGAGAACACTAGTCAGATTGGATAGGGCCCTAATGGCCTCATTTTAACTTATGACCTGTTTAAGGGCCCTATCTCCACATATAGTCACATTCTGTGGTACTAGGGGTTGGGGCTTCAATTTGAGTGTGTGTGTGTGTGTGTGTGTGTGTGTGTGTGTGTGTGTGTGTGTGTAGAGGGCACAATTCAGCACATAACAGAGCCTAAGAGACTTGTGAGACTGTCAAGCTGTTCAATGTATGCTTTATGGAAGTCCCAGGAGGAGAAGAAAGAGAGAGAGAAAGAGGCATAAAGATTAGAAAACTTTCCCAATTTGATTTATGGCATGAATCTACAAATTCCAAGAAGCTTAGTGAACTCTTTAGGATAAACCCAAGGTGACCCACCCAGAGACACATAATCAAACTGTCAAAAGCCAAAGACAAAGAGAGAATCTTGAAAGCAGCAAGAGAGAAGTGAATCATCACATGCAAGGGATTCTCAATAAAATAATCAGCAAAAATTCTCATTAGAAACATTGGAGGTCAGAAGACAGTAGGATGGTATATTTAATATATAGTAAGAAAAAAACTGTAAATGAAAAATTTTGTATTTAGCAAAACTAACCTTTAAAAATGATGGAGAAATTAAGACATTCTTAGATCAACAAAAGTTGAAGGGATTTGTTACCACTACACCTGCTCTACAAAAAAATGCTACAGGAACTTTTTTTGGGTTGAAATGAAAGCTTTGTGAAGATATAAAGATCTTCAGTATAGGTAATTACACAGACAAATGTAAAAGCTAGTCTTATTATAATTTTGGCTTGCAACTATACTTTTTACTTACAGAATTTAAAAGACAAATGCATAAAAGTAACTATAAATTGTGTTATCGATAGGATAACCATTGTGTACAGATGAAATTTGTATCATCAGTAGCATAAGGGGTGGAGAGTAGAATTTTTGTATATAACAAGTTAAATTGGTATCAAATCAAATTTGTTATAATTTCAAGGTGTTATGATAATCCTCATGATAACCACAAAGAAAATATCTACAGAATATACACTAAAGGAAATGAGAAGGGAATCCAAATGTGTAATTAAAAAAAAAATCAGGATGCAAAACAAGGCAATAATGGAGGAAATGAGGGACAAAAATATAATACATACAGAGAACAAGGATCAAAAATTTAGTAGAAAGTTTTTCATCAGTTAATTAATTATGTGAAAATGGATTGAACTCTCCAGTCAAAAGACAGAGATTGGCAAAACGGACAAAATCACATGATCCAACTCAAGCTATCTACAAGACACTCTGTATCTAAACACAAATAGTGTGGGGAAGTGAAAAGATTTGAAAAGATACCCTGTGCAAATAGTAACCAATAGAGAGCTGTAGTAGCTGTATTAATAATAGACAAAATGGACTAAGCCAAAAAACTGTTACAAGAGACAAAAAATGACTATATATTAATAAAAGACAATTCACCAAGAAGATCTAACAGCTATAAACATAAGCATTAAACATCTGAGCTTCATAATATATGAAGCAAACATTGACAGGAATGAAGGGAGAAATAGTTTTACAAGAATAATTGGAGATTTCAGTGTCCCCCTTTCAGTAATAGATGAACAAAGATAGTAGATTAATAAGGGAATATAGGACTTGAACAGCAACATGAATCAATTGGACCTAACAGTCATATGTAGAACACTATACTGAACAACAGCAGAATATGTGGGTTTTTTCCAAGTGCATTTGGAGCATTCTCTAGGATAGATCATATGTTAGGCCAAAAACAAGTCTTAATTTCAAAAGAATTTAAACAAGATAAAGTATCTTTTCTAATCACAGTGGAATGAAACTAAGAATAAATAACTGAAGGAAACTAGATAGTTCAGAAATATGTGGAAAATAATACAGTCTTAACCAGTTGGTCAAAGAAATTACAAAGGAAATTAGAAAATACCTGGAGACAAATGAAAACAAAAACAACAAAACTATGAGATTCAACAAAAGCAGTGCTAAGAGCTAAAACACTTACATTTCATAAAAGAAAGGTCTCAAATCAGTAACAACATTACGCCTTAAGGAACTGGAACAAGACAAACTAACCTCAACACTAGCAGAAGGAAGGAAATGAAGATTAGAGAAGAGATTAATTTAAGAAAATAATAGAAAAACAGAGAAAATCAAAAGAAAAGTTGCATCTTTGAAAAGATCGACAAAATTGACAAACCTTTATATTGACTAAAAAAAAAAGACAAATTACTGAAATCAGAAAAGTGGGGGTATAACTACTGATTTTAAAGAAAGAATAGTATTCTAAGAGAATGCTATGAAAAAGTGTACATTAGTAAATTGGATAACCTAGATGAAATGAATAAATTCCAAGAAACATACAATCTACCAAAACTTAATCATTAAGAAATAGAAAATCTGCTTATACCTATAACTAGTAAATTGATTTCATCAGTAATCAAAAACAGAAAAGTTTGGACTGTATGGCTTCCTGAGTGAATTCTACCAAACATTTAAAGAATTAACATCAATCCTCCTCAAACTCTTCCAAAAAATTGAAGAGGGGGGAGTAATTCCTAACTCATTTTATAGCATTACCCTGATACTAATAACAAATACATTATACGAATAGAAAACTACAGACCAATATTCCTTAATATTGATGCCAAATTCTTCCAAAAAATACTGGCAAACTGAATTTTACCACATATTTAAAGAATTATACACCATGAACAAATGGGATTTGTTCCCAGAATTTAGACATGTTTTAACATATGAAAACCAATTAAGGTAACATACCAAATTAATAGAATGAAAGAAAAGAACCACATGATTATATCTCAATTGATACAGAAAAGGCATTTGACAAAATCAACACCCTTTTATAATAAAAACACTCAGTGAACTAGAAGAGAACTTCCTCAACATGATAAATGCCATATATGAAAAACACACAGCTATAGTCATGTACTACATTATGATGTTTTGGTCAACAATGGATCACATTTATGATGGTGGTTCCATAAGATTATAAGGGGCCGAAAAATTCCTGTTGCCTACTATATCGTAGCAGTCATAATGTTGTAGCATAACGCATCACTCAAGTGTTTGTGGTGATGCTGGTGTAAATAAACCTATTGTGCTGCCAGTCATATAAAGTATAACTAACACAGTAATGTGTTATAATTACTCATTACTTGCTAATTATAATAAGGAAAAAGTACACTATTTACTGTACTATTTATTTTAAAGTGTATTCTTTCTACATATATAAGAAAAAGTTTGTTGTAAAACAGTATGCCATGTTGTACCACCAGCAGCCTCATACATCTCGTGTTTACTTCATCTCCTGATTGCAGTATTTTCTCTTGATTTAATCTCTTGTTATTTTATAAATTTAGTGTAACATAACTGTACAATGTTTTTAAAATCTACAGTAGTGTATAGTAGTAATATCCTAGGATGTCATGTCACATTACTCACCACTCACTCACTGACACCCAAAGCAACTTCTAGTCCTGTAGGCTCTATTCATGGTAATGCCCTATGCAGGTACCATTTTTTATCTTTTATACTTTAGTTTTACTGAACCTTTCCAATTTTTAGATGTGTTTAGATACACACATATTTACCACTGTGTTACAGATGCCGACAGTATTCAGTACAGTAACATGCTATACAGGTTTGTAGCCTAGGGGCAGAAGGCTGCACCATATAGCCTAGGAGTGTAGTAGGCCATACCATCTAAGTTTGTGTAAGTGCACTCTGTGATGTTTGCACAATGATGAAATCGCCTAATGATGCATTTCTCAGAACATATCCCCATTGTTAAGCTGTGTGTGGCTGTAATGCCGTTATTAACAGTGAAAGACCAAAAAGTTTTCCCCTTAGGTTAGGAGCAAGACAAGGATATTCATGTTCACCATTAATATTCTACATTGGTATTGGTATTTCTAGCTAGAGCAGTTAGTCAACAAAAAAGAAGTAAAAGCTATGCAGTTTGGAAAGGCAGAAGTTAAATTATCCCTATTTATAGATGACATGATCTTACATGTAGAAAACTAAAGATTACACCAAAAACAAAACAAAACAAACCCTAATAACAGGAAAACAAAACAGGAAAACAGAAAACAAGACCAATGTACAAAAATCAGTTGCGTTTCTACACACTAACAACGAACAATCAGAAAATTAAATAAAACAATCTCATTTACAATAGCTTCAAAAGGAATAAAATACGTAGGAATGAATTTAATCAAGAAAATGAAAGACTTGTACACTGAAAAATATAAAATAGTGCTGAAAGAAATTAAAGATAAATGGAAGATATCCCATATTTATGGATTAGAAAATTTAATATTGGTAAGATTGGTAATATTACCCAAAGCAGTCTTTAGATTTAATGAATTCTCCTATCAAAAACCCAATGATGTTATTTTCAGAAATAGAAAAACTCATCCTAAAATTTAATGGAGTCTCAAGGGACCCTGAATTCCCCTAGTCATCTTGAAAAAGCAGAACAAAGTTGGAAGATCCTCACTGATTACAAAAATTATTATGAAGCTACAGTAATCAAAATAGTGTGGTACTGGCATAAAGGCAGACATGAACCAATGGACAGAATACAGAGCCGAGAAATAAATAAACCCTTGTGTATATGCTCAGATAGGATTCGGCAGTGGTACTAAAGACCATTGAATGAGGAAAGCACAGTCTTTTCAACAAATCATGCTAAGAAAAGTGGATATACACATTTTAAATAATGAAGTTGGACCCTTTTATTGTACAGAAATTAACTTAAAATAGATCAAAGACCTAAATATAAGATCTAAAACTATAAAATTCATAGAAGAAAACAGGGGAAAATCTTCATGACATTGGATTTGGATATGACACCAAAAGCACAGGCAACAAAAGAAAAACAAATACATTGGACTTCATTAAAATGAAAAACTTTTGTACATCAAAGGACACTATTAAGGGAGTGAAAATACAACTCACGAGGAAATATTTGCAAAGTATATACACACACACACACACATGTGTACATACATATATACATACATATATATAAGAGATTGATATCCAGAATATAGAAAGAATTCCTACAACTCAACAACAAAAAAGTGAACAACTTAATTTTAAAAAGCAAAGGATTTGAGTAAACATTTCTCCAAAGAAGATACACCGATGGCTGATAAGCACATGTAAAGAAGTGCAACATCACTATCTTTAGGGAAATACAAATCAAAACCATATACATTAGGATGGCTATTATTAAAAAACAAAAGTCACAAATGTTGGTGAGGATATGGGGCAATTGGAGACCTTGTTCATTGCTGATGGGATTGTAAAATGGTTGCAGCCACTGTGGAAAAGTTTGGCAGTTTTTCAAGAAGTTACACAGAGAATTACTATGTGATCCAGGAATTAAACTCCTAGGTACATACCCCAAAGCGTTAAAAGCAGGGATCAGATATTTGTACACCATTGTTTATAACAGCATTATTCACAGCAGACAAGAGGTAGAAGCAACCCAATGTCCATCATCAGATGACAGGGTAAACAAAATGTGTATACACACAGTGAAATATTATCCTTAAAAAGAATAAAATTCTGATACATATTACATGAATGTGCCTTGAAAACATTATGCGATGTGAAATAAGCTAGACATAAAAGGACAAATATTATGTGATTCCACTTACATGAGGCATACAACAGGCAAATTCATAGAGACAAAAGTAGAGTGGAGGTTACCAGGGGACTATGATTTGAAGGAAATGGGGTTATTGTTAATGGGTATAGAGTTTCTGTTTGGGATGATGAGCAAGTTGTGGAGATGGATGGTGATGATGGTTGTACAACATTGTGAATATACTTAATTCCACTAAATTGTACTTTTAAAAGTGGTTAAGATGGTGAATTTTATGTTACATACATTATACCAGAAAAAAATTTTACCTAGTGATGATGAAAATGCAGAAAAACGGGATCATGCATATAGATTATACATAGAAAACACAGTAAGGGTACAAGGGGTGGAGCACCATCTCTCTCTCACATTCGATTGTAAGCATCTCACTGAGATAAAAATACCTATTTTGTAAAGAGAAAATTTTTACGTCACCCTGAATATCTGATTTTCTCTATTCACTGGTCTTTAGTAGGGTGGGAACAGCAGACTCTGTAGTTGCTGCTGATGTTTTTCAGAGAGCCCAAAAGCAGAACCTCAAAATATTAAAGTTTAGTGAAATGGCAGAAACATAAACCACTGCAAAATAATTTATGACCACATTAGTATTCTTACTGTGATCATGAATGTAAGTAAGCCAGCTGATAGCTTTAACTTACATATTCACTAGAAGAAGTTGGGAGGACTTATATAAATTTTTTTACATACATTTAAAATGTTTTTAAGTATATAATTTCTGTTATATTATAAATATTGACACTTTAAAATAAAGCTGTAACTTTACTTTTTTAGTGTATTCAGTGTATTCCAAATGCCATAGTGATTGGATATTCACCATCACCACTTTAGAAATAGACAAGTGTTCTATATTTTAATATTGAAATAATTATAGATTCACAGAAAGTTGCAAAATTAGTACAGAGTGGTCCGTATACCCTCTAATAAAAAAAAACAAAAAAAAATAGAAAACTTTCCTGCAGTGAATTTTTGGTACAGCACAACTCTGGAAAAGTTTGTCAGTTTCTTAAAAAAACTAACCATGCAGCAACATACAGCTGAGCCTATGTGCTATTAGGCATTTATCCCAGAGAAAATGAAACATATTCATACAAAAACCTGTACACAAATGGTCGTAGCAGCTTTATTGATAATAGACCCAAACTAGAAACAACCCAGATGTCTTTTAGTAAGTGAATAGTGCGAAGAGTTGGTACATCCATACCATTCATGGAATGCTACTTAGTGATATAAAGAAATGAACTATTATTATACACAAGTTGGGTGGACCTAAAGAGCATTCTGTGGGTGAAAAAAGTCAACTCAAAAAATCACCTGCTGTATATTTTCATTTATATAGCATTCTCTGAATGACAGAATTCTTTTGTTGTAGGATCCTGGGTTATTGGTGATAGGCAAGTAAGGTGTTGCAGGCACATCTTGTTTTATTGTGCTTCACAGATACTGTGTGTTTTATGAATCGAAGGCTGCGGCAACCCTGTGTCAAGCAAGTCTGTGGGTGCTACTGTATATGTTATGGTACGTAATCTGTACTCAGTGGTTTCTGATGTTACTATTGTATGACCACACCCATATAGAATGACAAACTTAATAAATGTGTGTGTTCTGACTGTTCCACTAACAGGCCCTTCCCATCTCTCTCCCTCTCCTTGGGCCTCCCTATTCCCTGAGAAACAGCAGTTTTGAGATTAGGCCAGTTAATAATCCTACAATGGCTTCTAAGTGTTAAGTGAAAGGAAGAGTCACAGGTCTCTCACTTTAAATCAAAAGCTAGAAGGGATTAAGCTTTAGTGGTCTGGTTAGAAGCTGAACAGGCTATAACGTTCCGGTAAACCATAGCCTAATCCAGAATAAGGCCCTGACTTTTCAATTCTATGAATGCTTAGTGAGGTGGGAGCTACGGAAAAAAGTTTGAAGCCAGCATAAGGTTTAAGGAAAGAAACCATCTTCATAACATAAATGTGCAAGGTGAAGCAAGTGCTGATATAGAAGCTGTAGCAAGTTACCCAGAAGAGCTAGCTAAGCTAATTAATGAAGGTGGCTGCACTAAACAGATTTTTAATGTAGACAAAACGGCCTTATATTGGAAGAAGATAGCTTCTAGAACTTTCATAGCTAGAGAGGGAAAAGTCAATGCTGGGTTCAGAGCTTTTAAGGACAGGCTGATTCGTGTAAAGACTAATACAACTGGTGACTTTAAGTTGAAGTCAGTGCTCATTTACCAACCCCAGAATCTTAGGACCCTTAAAAATTATGCTAAATCTACTCTGCCTGTGCTCTGCGAATGGACAGCAATGCCTGAGTGCCATCACATTGTTTACAACATGATTTATTGAATGCTTTAAGGCTTCTGTTGAGACCTAGTGATCAGAAAATAAGGTTCCTTTCAAAATTTTACTGCTCATAGACAGTGCACCTGGTCACCCAAGAGCCCTGACGGAGATGTACAGTGAGATGAACGTTGTTTCTATGCCTGTAACACAGCAACCTTTCTGCAGCCCAAGGATCAAGGACTAATTTCAACTTTCAAATCTTATTTAAGAAATACATTTCATAAGGCTCTAGCTGCCATAGATAACAATTTCTCTGATGGATCTGGGCAAAATAAATTGAAAACCTTCTAGAAAGGATTGATGATTCTAGATGCCATTGAGAACATTTGTGATTCACAGCAAGAGGTCAAAATATGAACATTAACAGGAGTTTGGAAGAAGTTGACTTCAATGCTCATGGATTTGAGGGGTTCAGGACTTCAGTGGAGGGAAGTAACTTCAGAAATAGAGAGAGCAAGAGAACTAGAATTAGAAGTGGAGCCTGAAGACGTGGCTGCATTTGCTGCCACGTTCATGGTGGAACTTTAACGAATCAGGAGTTGCTTCCTAAGATGAGCAAAGAAAGCGGTTTCTTGAGATGGAATCTACTCCTAGTGAAGATGCTGTGAAGATTATTGAAGTGATAACAAAGGATTTAGACTGTTACATAAACTTAGTTGACAAAGCAGCAGGAGGGTTTGAGAGGATTAACTCCAGTTTTGAAAGAAGTATGGCTATGGGTGAAAGGCTGTCAAACAGTGTCACGTGCAACAGAGAAATTGTTTGTGAAAGGAAGAGTCAGTCTATGTGGCAAACTTCATTGTTGTCATATTTTAAGAAATTGCCATAGCCGCTCCAGTCTTAGCAGCCACCACCCTGATCAGTCAGCAGCCATCAACATTGAGGCCAGACCTTCCACCAGCAAAAAACTTTGTAATAAAGTATTTTAGTAATAAAGTGTCTATTAATTAAGATATGTACATGATTTTAAAAAATAATGCTACTGCATACTTAATAGACAACATTATAATGTATGCATAATTTTTTTTTTTTTAGGCAAGGCAACCCTTGGTTGACCTCACAGATTGCAAGGACTTTGTCAGCTTATAATCCCTTATTTTTTATTTTTTATACCTACAGCACTTGGTCTTCTTAGGTGGTCTCCCATCCAAGTACTAACCAAGCCTGACCTTGCTTAGCTTCCGAGATCAGATGGGGTAGAGCTTGTTCAGGGTGGCATGGCCATAGACTGTATGCATAATTTTTATCTATACTGGGAAACCACATAATTTGTGTGACTCACTTTATTGTAGTTTTGGCTTTATTGTGATGGTTTGGAGCTGAAACCATAGTATCTCTGGGGTAAGCTTGTATAGAATATTTATAAATTTAAGAATTGTTTAGAAATAGGATGAGAATTCTGAGGAAGGACTCTCAGCTTGGGACCTTATCAGACGTAGGGCTCAGCTGTTATAAATAATCACTTAAGCTAAAACTTCACTTGCTTGTTGTGGTCGTCTGTTCTTAAATCTTCTTGGTACATATTGTCTTCTAGGATTGGCATGAGCAGCTGCCTGTGAAACTTATGTAGTGTAGTTGAGCAGGAAAAAGGTCAGGGCAAACTTTCATTAAGAAGTATAGAATATTCACTTCTGCTGCAGAGTAGAGCTAGGATAAAAGAGGTGATTATTTCCATTATCTCAGGCTGTGTTACCTTAGCTTCTTTTTGGTTGTAAGAAACAAATTGGCTTAGTTTACTATAGAGATTTATTGTAAAGAATATATCTTAGTTGGCCTTGATGAAAATTCGACATGGTTGCAGATACTAGAGTAACTTCAGTGTTGTCTTTTTTGTCCTCTAGTTCATCTGTTACCAACTCTAGTGTTTCTACCATTTTGATGAGTCAATTTATTTTTTATACTCCAACTGTTTCTCTGGTGACTATATAAACTCTCTAATTCATTCTCTATTTTCTCTTAGCTTCATACTTCTTAAAAGAAAGGGTCAGATTGGGTTGTCTTATATCTAGTTGAGTAAAGTTCTCATGAGTTATTCTGAGGCCTCTTTGATGGCTGATTCCTGTTCATGGTCATTTTTAACAATGACACCAGAGCTTTGGTGTCTCAACATCTAAATTACAGTGATCATGCTATGAATGTCTATGGTCACTTTCCTCAGAAGGAACTGTGTGTCCTTGGTAGCTATTCAGAGCATCATCTATTACTCTCTATTAATGGGTCACTGGGAGCTTCCAGAGTGAAGGAGAAATAGAAAGTGCTACATATGCATAGGATTTCTGGCCTCCAAAAGGAATACCCCATGGTTAACCCAAACAAAATAACATTATCTTTACTTGTCCGAGTTCTACAACCTTTTGTGAGTGGTTTAGAAACTCATAGCAACTGAAGTACATTATGATTTTCATTCCTTTTATTAGATTTTTGAGGCTTTTGTTAAAATTAATGAAGTTTTACTAAGCACGAGAGAGGATCGAAATGTATATTGGAATGTAACTGAACCATTTAATACAATTTAAAAAAGGAAAATGGGTTGTCGTGACCTGCAGTCTACCAAATATGCAAGGAATTAGAAAGCAGCTTAGAGAATAAGTATTTCTGCACATTTTTTTTTTTTTTTTTACCTGGTATAGTCACCTAAGATCCACAGGCCTTTTTAAAGGCTTTATGTATGAAGGCCTTCTTTGGGAATGGCATGTTTTCCTAGGGACCAAGTAGCTGAAGAATGACATTTTGTATGTAGGTGATCAGTGTACCTACTTGTTCTTTTCTCCAACGAAATCAGTTTGAGACCGTAATAAATTGATTTCTGAGTTTGTCTAAACAGTCAGATGCTAGTTTTGAAAGGGATTACCATGCAAATAGCATATCTTGATTTCATCAATAGCTTCATTCAACTTAGCTTTATGAAAGTCACCATGTTGTTATATTTCTCATTTCTTAATGGATGAGAATCGCTAGGTTAGATACATGGCTAACTCAGGAGCCAGTCTCTTAGTTTGTTGATAACTGTACCCAATGTTGACGCCATCCTAAAGAGGAAAGAAAGTACCTGGCTAAGAGTATGCACCGTACCAAATCCACCGAGAGTGCCTTGCTGGATATGAAGCCTGGAGGAGAGAGAGGGGAGAGGCAGGAGGCAGGGCTGACAAGAAGAAGGCTCCCTTGAGTCCAAATGATAGATATTGAAAGGATTGACAGTTATTCCAAACAAGAAGGAATTTCTTTGAGGAAAAGTCATTAAATCTCTATGTGGCTTTATTCTGGGACTAAGAAGGAAAGTAGATTCTCAGAACTTTCTCTCCCTCTTAGTTCCTTCCAGTGAAGGTCAGACTGAGAGAAGGCAGTCAACTTGCTGAATCTAAGAGACTTTGTTTTGGAATATATTTTTCCATCCTTTGTGGATAGTGCTTGTAGCCTACATAGAAGCGAAAAACCTGACCTCAGTCCGAGGGTTCTTTGCTATCTTAGAGTCACATTGTCTCTGACTTTTCTTTTTTTTTTTTTTTTTCCCTTCAGACTGCTTGATAGGGGCTGTGAATCTCAAATCCAGCAACCGAAACCCAGTGGTACAGGAATTTGAAAGTAAGTACAAGGGAGACTATGTATTAGGAGAACGGGCACCACCTAATGGACGTTCAGCAGTGTTGCAACCAACTCAGTCCTAATATCCACATACAGTGCCACAGAGATATTCCAGTGTGGGTTACTCAACAGTGCATTGGATGTGCAAGCGTGTCAGTGAAGCATTGCCTCAGTAGGCCAGCAGGGAACTCTGCAGGTTCTGTATTGGCTCAAATCTGGTTCCTGCCCTGGCTTACATAACAAAGAAATTTCTGATACATAAGTGGAATATTAAGGGGATGTGTATATACTCTGTTTAGTAAGGCTTCTTGCTAATCATCTTTATTCTTTTTCTTTCTAAAATTCATCTTTTCTTAAAGTCTCTTGGAGCCTGGAGACAACTAGATTTTTAATCTGCATGAAATTCCTCTCTAAAACTAGAGATATCTTCCAAGGTCTGGGTATAAAATGAACCTAACATTATTCCACTTTTACTAAAGTTTCCTTTCTTTTCTTTCTTTCTTTCTTTCTTTCTTTCTTTCTTTCTTTCTTTCTTTCTTTCTTTCTTTCTTTCTTTCTTCTTTCTTTCTTCTTTCTTCCTTTCCTTCCTTCCTTCCTTCCTTCCTTCCTTCCTTCCTTCCTTCCTTCCTTCCTTCCTTTTTTTCTTCCTTTCTTTTCTTTCTTTCTATCTTTCTTTTCTTTCTTCTTTTTCTTTCTTTTCTTTATTTTTTTCTTTTTTGCTCATTAGGTGTGGAGCTGTCGTGTATCATTACGGATTCACAGACAAATGACCCCCGGATTGAGTGGAAGAAAATTCAGGATGCCCAAACCACATATGTGTTTTTTGACAACAAAATACAGGGTATGATCCTATAGTCCTCTCCTTTGTACACAAGGCCCAGGCATGTACTTGTGGCCAGAGGTTTTCCCCTGACTGCTCCTGATTCTGTGGCCAGGATTGTTTTTTTTGTTTGTTTTTTTTGTTTTTTGTTTTTTTTTTGTTTTACTTACAGAAAATTCAGGCATGTAAAGATAATGGGAATAGCATGTTGAACCTCCCTGTACCTGTCACCCAGCTTCAATAAGTATCAGTTCATTAGTTAGGATTTTTATCTCTGCAACCGATGTTTATGAGGTATCAGAGTAAACATTTTCCTAGACCTTCTTATCACTATCCATGACATTAGTAATATGAGTTAAGTGAATTAATCAGCAGGATCACCAGGAGCAGCAAGGAGACAACAAGTATTCGATGAGCATCTACTGTGTGCAAGCACACTGCATTGAGAAAGCACTCGCTAGACCAGTTAGCAGGATGTTATCCCAGTGCTAGAGCAGAAGTAAGCACAGGGCGCATTCAGACTGCATGAAGTAGGGGCAGGACACGTGGTCATGGAAGGCTTTCCAGAAGTGGCAGAGATGTGAAGAAAGGCTAGTTAGCCAGGCAAGATGGTAAGGGGTGGAGTGAAGAAAGGCATTGGGCAAGAAAGAATACTGTGAATAAGGATGCAGAAGCAAAAGGTAGCTTGGCTTATCAGAGAAACTACAAGTGCTCCTTCTTAGCTGGGGCTTGGAGAGAGAGGGGGTGGGAGGAAAGATGCCAGCTGAAGCTGGGGAGGTATGCCAGGGCGAAACAAGAAAGCAGTGAATGCCGGATGAGAATGGACAGTTTCTTAAGGGTCCACTGAGAGATTTTAAGAGGGAAATGACATGGTGGTTACACTTAAGCTGCAAGAACAACTGAATTAGCTGCTTTGTGGAGAAGAGATTAGAGATGGGCAATACTTAGAGCAGGGGTACCAACTCAGAATTTATAGAATCCAGGAGGGAGGAGCTAGTGGCCTGAGCTAAGGTCTAGGCAGTGTAGAAAATAAAGAGGAGGAATTACTAGGAGTTGGCTGTGACTTTGACGAAGGAGGGAGAGAAAGGGATTACAGATGACATGAAATGGGACACGACCTTCATTCTGACAGGAAAGAAGGAGTAAACGTGAGGTACAGATGCAGGTAAGTTATAGGTGGGGTGGCTACAGAGTTCTCAGAGAAGTTGACAGTTGTGGTTTCACAGGTAGGAAAGAGATTTTGTGGAAACAGCCTAAACTCATGATTTTTCTGCTTTCTGCTCAATATCATCTGGAGTCATAAGCTCTTAAAAATGGTCTTGTTTTCCCACCAGTATCCTCCCCAACCTCTTATTTTTGAAGAGATAAAAATGTTACTCTTAGAAAACAAATTGGTTTTCTCTGGCAACTTAGGTTGCTCCTGATAAACCCTGTACATGCAATTTTGATCATCAGAGAAACCAAATGGGAATTTTTTAAAAGAACTTTCTGTTTCTGGAAATTAAACAGCTCACTCATAGCTGGAGGGACAGAGAGAGTATTTACCACACAAAACATGAGTGCTGAAGGAAAACTTGAATCTACTTGGCCTTTTCTCTTGACTTAACCCAGGACTATACCAAAAGCATCCTGATATATTTTGATTTACCATTTTCCTAATCCTCTACTAATGACCACTGGATAACAAACCTTCCCCTTCGAAAATGCCTTTGAAAATGTTCATCTTCTGTCATAAGCATTTTGCTGTGTTTATATAAATCCTTCTTATACTTGTCACTAAGCAACAGGTTAAGTAATAATTAGTTTATACTTTTTTGTGTCATATTTTTCTTATTTGTCATTCTCTAGGGTTTTCATGCTTTTTTGAAAGGAGGTACTGTTTCTTTTTATGTTTAAAAATTTTTTTTAAACAAATATAATTCATATAGCATAAAACGCACTCTTTTAAAGTGTTTACCTAAGTGGTTGTTAGTATATTCAGCAGAGACGTACAACTATCATTACTGTCGAATTCCAGAACATTTTCATGAGCCCCCCCACCCACCCACCCCAAAGAAACCTCATGCCCATTAGCAGTCACTCATCATCTCTTCTACCCCCACTCACCTCCGAGCTGCCACTCAACTCTATTGAGTTGCCCATTCCAGATCCCTCATGTAAATGGAATTATACAGTCTGTGATCCTTTGACTGACTTCTTTCACTTAGCATATTGCTTTCAACGTTCATCCATGTTGTAGCATGTATCAGTAAGTACTTCATTTTTAAAAATATGGATGATTGATAATCCATTGTAGATAGGACACATTTTTTGTCCATTCCTCAGTTGATGCACATTTGATTTTTTTCCCACTTTTGGCTGTTATTAGTAATGCTGCTGTGAACATTCATGTACAGGTTTTTGTGTGAACGTAATTTCCATTTCTTGGGGATAAATGACCAATAGTACAATTGCTAGATCATGTAGTAGTTATATGTATAGTTTTTAAAAGAAACTGCCAAACTGTTTTTCAAAGTGGCTGCAGCATTTTACATTCCTTCAGCAGTGTATTTCCCCATATCCTTACTAACACTCGTCACTGTCCATCTTTTTGATTATAGACATCCTATTGGGTATGAAGTGGTGTCTCACTGTGGTTTTGCTTTGCATTTCCCTGATGACTAAAGATGTTGAGCATCTTTTCATGTGCTTATTGGCCATTTGCAAGATCTTCTTTAGAGAAATATCTATGCAAATCCTTTGTCTATTTTTAATTAGGTTATGTGTCTAGTTATTGTTGAGTTACAAATTCTTTATATATAGACATGCTTCATTTTATTGTGATTTGCCTTATTGCACTTCACAAATCTTGTGTTTTTTACAAATTGAAGGCAAGACCCTCCACCAGCAAAAAGATTATGACTTGCTTTTTTTTGTTACATGTTTTTTTTGTGGTGGTCTGGAACCAAATCTACAGTAGCTTCGAGATATGCCTGGATTCTGGATACTAGTCTTTTGTCAGATCTATGATCTGCAAATATTTTCTCCCATTCAGTGGATTGTGTTTTAACTTACTTGTGTCCTTTGAAGCACAAAAGTTTTTAATTTTTTATGAAAGTCAAGTGAAGGCGAATATAACTTTTTGTGTGTGTGCTTCTTCCTTTGGTGCCATACCTAAGAAATCATTGCCTAATCCAAGGTCATGACAATTCATGCCTATGTTTTTTCCTAAGAGTTTCATGGTCTTAGCTCTTACAGTAAGGTCTTTGTTATAGATGGTGTGAGGTAGGATTCCAACTTCATGCTTTTGCATGCTGATATTTAGATGTCCCAGTACCTTTTATGGATTGCTGGTGGTTTATTTAATGTTATTTGTTTCACATCTTTCTCCTTTAGTGGGGAGTCCATGATGGGAATGATGAAAAGGAAATGAGGCCTGTACTTTAAAAGCAGACACATGTAATGTCTTCTCTCACACACCAGGTACTATTTTGGTGCTCAGTGTCCTCAGAGAGAGTTCAGCTCTTATAAAGGAAGAGAAATAGAAGCCAATCTGCAGTCTTCTTACTGAGGCATCAAATGCTGGCCCCAGAAATCACCTTCTTCAAGTGGCAAAGATATCTTTAAAGAATCTTCTAGTGCCCTGTGTCTTCTTTTCTATAGGAGATTTGGCAGGTCGTGCAGAACTATTGGGGAAAACCTCTCTAAAGATCTGGAATGTGACCCGGACAGACTCAGCCCTTTATCGTTGTGAGGTGGTTGCTCGAAATGATCGCAAAGCAATTGATGAGATTGTCATTGAGTTAACTGTACAAGGTAGGAATTCATGTGAATTTAAAACATGTTCCCCCTTTCAGTCTTCAGGACTCTTATTTGTAAAATAAAAAACATCACCTCTTTCTTTCTAGAACTGCATCCATGAGGGTACCACATGATTTAGGGAGTGAGGGCTTTGAGACCTGAGACTGCTTGAGCTGGTAGAAAGTGAAAAGGGAAGTGGAGCCTCTGCCACTTTGCTGCACCAGCTGTAGGAGCCACTCCTTGGGGAGGTGGAGGCCTTAGAAACTTGCTGTAGGATTATACTAGGGGCAGGGAGTGAGCTACAGGGCAGATTTCAGGTAGCAGATCGCAGTCTGCAGGCGTGACCATGGGGGTGGCAGTGGTGCAGAATCCCTTGGCCAGCTTTCTCATTTGGGGCAGATTTACTGTGGGCTTCCATAAGAATAGAGCCAGATTGCCAATTTTAAATACCCGCCTTTATTTCTCCTACAGTGAAGCCAGTACCTCCCGTGTGCAGAGTCCCAAAGGCTGTGCCTGTAGGCAAGGCAGCGACGCTGCACTGCCAGGAGAGCGAGGGCTACCCCCCACCTTATTACAGCTGGTATCGCAACGACGTGCTGCTGCCCACAAACTCCAGAGCCAATCCCCGATTTCGAAATTCCTCTTTTCTCTTAAACTCTGAGACAGGCACTCTGGTAAGATCTCTTCTGAGAGGTAAGGATGGAAATGTCCGTGTTGGGACAAGGGGAACCTATTGTGGAAAGAGTAGGTATTAGGAGAGACAATGAAACTTTGTAAGATGGGAGCTGAAAATTCACACCAGAGATTATACAGAAGAACAGTCCTACTTTGAATCACTGAATGTAAAACTCATGAGTTACATGAGTAATTAGGGAAATTTGATTACTGACTGGATATATGATATTAAGGAATTGTTAATTGCTTCAGGCATAATAAAGCTATTGTAATTCTGATAAAATATGCATATCTTCTAGAGATACGTACTGAAGTATTTGTGGATAAAATGTATCTGGAATTTGCTTCAAAATAAACTAGGTGCCATGGTGGGAAGGGGTGGGGAAAAGGTGAAATCAGACTGGCCATGCATACAGAACAGACTGCTCCCGGCAGCATATCATACCAGGCTTTTACTACATACATCTGGATCTCCTCATCTGTGGTATAACCAACCTGTGTAATAATGAGCCAGGTTAAAATAGGATCCTCTCTATTCCTACTGCCAAAGTGTTGCTTGAAGGACATTCGTTATCAGAATCCCTTTACTTGAATAAAAGTTAAGCTCAGCCTCTCCTTCTGGGTGTTGCTAGGCTTTGATATCTCCATATGCCTAAGCAATTCTATTATTCAGGACATAGAACCCCTTAGGCAAGAGTGTCAGGGAAGAATATCAAAAGAACCTGGACAATGACCGGAAGCTGCAGGGAAACCAAGAGCAGATGAGCAGACAGTTTACTATGTTCTGGACTTAGCAGATTGACAGGTGGGGGCAGACTCTTCTCTCCCACCCCCTTAGAGGTCTGCCCTGTCTCTTGGTTTCATTATTTCCTTGTAATTTCCTGCACCAGGTGTTCAGCGCTGTTCACAAGGAGGACTCTGGGCAGTATTACTGCATCGCTTCCAACGACGCCGGCTCAGCCAGGTGTGATGAGCAGGAGATGGAAGTCTGTGAGTTACTTTTTGAAAAGATTTCCCCTGAAGACTGGCAAGTGAATAGAACATTTTAAATTTAGTATTAGACCATCCGTTTAGACAACTGTTCTGTTTTCTTCTGGAGATGACTAGATTCACCAAAATCCACTTGGGTACATTGAAAGGAAAGATGAGAAAGTTCTGAGTAACAGCTAAATGACTAATAAGTGGTCCTTGCAATATGTTTGTCTCAAAATAGATTTTTTTTAGAGCCTTCTGATATTAGAAACATGGCTAATCATGTAACTTTTAACTGAGTTTAATAAACTCCATTGTTTTTGTAATTGATAAAAACATAAGGTTGTGTAAGGTCTTCAGACATTTATCTAGTTATAACCATTTTGCAGCCAGCCAAAGTACTGAATTTTAGCCCCATTAATTTACCCTGTTCTGTGATCCTGCTATCTCTAGGGTGTCGAATCGGAAGCGGGGTGGTAATGAACCAGGAGCGGGGCAGAGGGGTATGTCAGAAACAATTGGGGAACTCTTTGAGTCTCTCCTTCCTCCCTAGGTGCAGCCACTCCCTAGAGCAGTGTTTCCCAGATGTGCCTGATCATAAGAATTACTTGGGATCACTATTTCACTTTCAGATTCCAGCCCATCCTCGCTCTCCCCAACATAAGGAATCAGTCTCCAGGGGAGGTCAGGAATGTCTGTGTGAAACAGCATTCCAGGTGATTCTTCTCATCTGGCAAATTTGGAAAACTCTGCTCTAGGGTAGGAGGAAGATTCCCAGGCTTCGTCCCAGACCTTTTGGATCTCTAGGGAGGGGGCTTGGGAATTGAGATCTTCAAATCAGAATTGCAACTTGATTTTTAAACATACACTCACATTTGAGAACCGCTACACTAGGGTAAGGGAGAATTTTAACAACTTCCAAGTTAGTTGGCTTTTGTTGATATATCTCCTGCATATTTTCCACTGCATTTTTTCTGTCACAAACAGTCCAAGTGCCTTCACACTGAAGGTGACTACGTACCTTTGCCCAGAATACAGAAATGAGAAAAGGGAGTCAAGGGGTTTCTACTAAGAAGGCTTGTAGATATGAGGCCAGGCAGCCAGTAGAGTGAAAGGTCATGTTCTCATCTCGTACTTCTTACTGCTTGAAACTAGCCCTCTTCCCCCACATAATCCACAGCAAAGGGAAGCCCTGAATATTACGATTTTTTTCTTCCTGGGGACTCCTGGCTTCTAATTCTGTCTTATAGTATTCATTTCTGCCGTTAATAATATTCTCAGGGACTTAGCCAGAGGATTTTTAAGCCTTTTCTACAATGCCAGACCCCTTTTAATACAGTATTAAGTATAACAGCATTTGAACTGTAGAGTTCTTAGTACTTTTTACAAGTGAGATCAGGGGTTATGGTGTCCTGTGTGTTCTAGAAGACTTTGTTCTTTTGGCCGGGGGAGGCATGAGGGGCAGAGCGGGAAGGAGAAGGAAAGAGGTGGGCGGGGGGCGGGGGGTGGTGACACAGCGGGGTCAGGGTCTTTTGTAAGAACTGCTAGTGTGTATCATCTCTTCCCTCCAACTACTTTAATCCAGATGACCTGAACATCGGTGGAATTATTGGAGGCGTTCTGGTTGTCCTAGCTGTGCTGGCCCTGATAACAGTTGGCATCTGCTGTGCATACAGACGTGGTTACTTCATCAGTAGTAAACAGAATGGGGAAAGGTGAGCCTGTCTTAGTTGGGGAAAAGAAAGAAAGTTCAAGTCGGCATTAATATGATAAGCAGTAGTCACTGAGCTACTCTCTTCTTTTTCACAGTTACAAGAGTCCAGGGAAGCCAGATGGAGTTAACTATATCAGGACAAATGAGGAGGTATGGAGTGAGGGAACTGAGCAAACGTCATTTAGGTAACCTAGAAATCAGAGTGTTCTCAAGAGGGGAAATGACATTCCTTCTTGGAAACCAAGTGGGTTCCACAGAAAAAAAGATTTCCAAATTATATTCCAGAGCCTGAGCTCTTTAGCTTTTCACAGCAACATGTGTACATGTCAATGCATTTACAGTTGCAAGCTCTTGATATTACTTAAGAATGATTATCTGATGTTTTGTCACTTTCTTCTTGAGGGAAATGGTACATTCAATTTGACCACCATTTTTCCTTTCCCACTGTCCTACGAGGCCCCACTGATTGGTAGAGGATGAGCGCATTCTAACTTTGTGTTGGCCTTGCAGGGCGACTTCAGACATAAGTCATCATTTGTGATCTGAAATCTGATGGTGTGGCTGAGAGCACATGCAATACCTCTGCTAGAAACTTCTATCGAGAGCATCCTGGAGCGAAGTGCACGTGGACAGAGCTAGACACTTGTGCAAAAGCTTTTTGTTTTGGCCAAAGTTGACCGCTACTTCTTACTTTTTAACAAGGCACATGAATAAAAGAATTTTCCTCAAGATGGGAACAGTCATCACAAGGAAAAGAAATTGAATGAGTTCACTGAAGCTGCTTCTCAGTCTCTGGCCTGACTCCCTCCTGAGTGTTAGGGTGATTTTAAAGCTCTTGCCCACAGATTCTGCTGGGCTGGGCACCGTGGGCCTGGGAGTGTATTTGCCACTCTCTCTCATCAGCTGGGGTGAGCCCCATGTGAGAGGTGACATGGTAGCTGTCACACCAGCAATGTAGGGGTTGGCAGTGTGACTCCCAGCTTGAAACCCTGCAGCTGCAGAGTTTGAATCAATGAATCCAGAAAAGAGGCTTTTTATGCAATGACCTTGTGTCACAGTGGCCCACAGACAACCCTGCACCATTTCTTCTTAAAGGCTTTGTCGATCAGTATTGTAGTCTCCGTCTTGGAGAATCTTTTTGGATCAGCATTTTATAACAACAGCCAAAATCCACAAGGTAAATTGCTTGTTGAAAGAAGGGGCCTTCTTACCTGTAGGGAACCCTGCTTGTCCATGGAGCGTTTCGGTATTTAAGGAAAACTTCTATCTTAGGCTAAATCTGAAATGGTACTAAAATATTGTTCTGCTTTTCTATGGGTGTTTATTTTATAAAACTTTACATTCTAAATTTTTGCTAAAGATGTATTTTGATTATTGAAAATTTCTATTTAAACTGTAAATATGTTGTCATACAGTGTTAAATAACCTATTTTTTAAAAAGTTCAACTTAAGGTAGGAGTTCCAAGCTCCTCATGTTAAATTGGAAAATGTCAGTAATTAAGAGTATCTTAACCCAAGGAATCCTGTCAAGGAGGCTTACTGGAACATTCCTTTTTCCACACGCTTTAGCATTTTTCCCAAGAGAACTTATGTTGTCTGTACACCAGACCATTGTTGCTTAGGAAACCTTAAAAAATTCCAGTTGGGTAATGTCAAAATCTGTTTGCATCTCTCAGAAAGAAACATAAGCTCTTAGGTTAGCCTTGAACTACCTCTTCCTTAGATTACTAAAACTACCTATGCCCAAAGACTGACCACCCAGAAGCTCTTAGACATACACGTGTAAACCGTGTTAGTCAACTCCCGGGGTAGAGTCACATGCCCTGTGAATGGGTATTGGCTACTGACTCCTAAGGCTAGCCAGCATGTCCCCTTCCATGCTCTGTCTGTGGCTTTGTGTGCTGATTAGCTTTAATATGCTGTTCATGTGCCACAGGCACTTGGCATAAGCCAGGACAGTTCTGAGGTGAACACTTCAGGAAAGATGGGTCTCCTCCATATGGCATTCCTGGGACACAGCTCTTTTTAGTTATGGATGGCTCATGAAACAAAGCAGCTACTCCATTTGGTTTTTAAGTTCATTTTACTTATGCAGTTCATAAGACTGTCTGGGGGCCAAAGGCAGTTTTGAAATCGGATCTGTCAACTATAATATTTTTAAAAGAAAATGAATTCCACTATTCCTCTTTGCCATTAAGAAAGCACCGAGACACTGCAGGTTCTTAATTCACTTCACAGTGAACCGTATGTGGTGGCAGGTAGGCCAGCCTTTTGAAGACTGTCAGGTAGTGCAGGCAGGTCAGACGCCTGACAGTAAGGGAAGAATGCCTGAATCAAAGGCGGTTTTCCAATTTCAATTCTAAAATTTTCATCCACCCAAGACTCTGCTCACTTTGTGGGGGACATTAGAAACATCATCCAGAAACCTTTGTTCTTCAAGAGCAGATGTCCTTAGCCTCAGATACATTGCTCTGCTATGTTAACTCAACGATGTGAAGCGGTTTGAAGCGAAGAGCTGCTCAGAGGAATGCCTTCGATTCCATGGTGTGCTTAGAGGAAGGTTTTTATGTAGAAGGATATAGTCATTTTGGGATTAAACTTTCAGTGTCTTAATTTTTTATACTTTGAGAGTTTTTTTTTTAAATTAAATACTTGAGACTTAAGTTGACTTTTTTTTTTTTAAGTTAGATGAACTACTTTGCCATGGGCTACTTGACAGAGGCAGTTGGCAGTTCTTCATAATTGCTTAATGGTACCTATCTTCTTTTGCATTTGTCTTGAATGCTTAGAGTCCAGATTCCTTTCATCTTCACCTCCTCTTGGTAGGAAGGGATAGCGTCTCCTTTCTCTAATTGTTGGGGATCAACACCATCCTCCATCTTGGTTGTCACAGTGACAGAGTAGCCTTCTTGTCTCCCTTCTTATGCCCTAAAACCTCCCACTCTAGTGCCATATGAACAGGGTCTGACAGAGAAGAGAAGTGAAATGTAGAGTCTGGGAAGTAGTTGTCTAATACTGTAAGAATGTAGACAGAAAAGGAACATTCATGTGTTTTTTCAGATATGAATGTGACTAAAGACTCAAGGCTTATACAAGGCTGTTGTGGCCTTTGTGTGGCTGTTGCTGTACATAGATGTTACAGACTTGTACTAACACACCCCTAAGTTGATATCTGTTAAACCTCATTTATAAAAGCTTTAAAAAAAAATCTACTTCGCCTCATTATTTCTTTCTCATTTGCTTTCATGTTGGGTTTACCTGTTCTTCCTAGCAGTTTGTTATGCAAGTACACTTAAAAAATAGTATGGTCCCAGGTTTACAGAGAGACTGCCATCACCATCTAGTTGGTGATAAGTGTGTTTACTCAAGCACAGCTCTGTGACTCCCTCTCCCAATGATGTGTCCATACGTCACAGTTCACATATGCGAGAGCTGTGGGGTGTGGATCACAATGACATTCCACCCTTCAAATCCAACTACCATGTTTATCTTAAAAACACACTGACACGACAACCCTACACTTTTGCTTTTGTAGTATGGGGATTAAAAAATGAACGAACTGAATTTCCTGCTGGTCATTTTTGGATAAAACTTATATATACATATAAGGTTACCTAATGGTGTCAACGGAAGAGACTATAAAGTTATTCCCTTGTGGGAACAGTCCTTAGCAGATGATCAATAGAAATCCATGTTAGTGCCACTTGGGGTAAAAGACATGAAGCAGTTTTTTCGTAAGCAGGACTATATTTATATACTAAGAGGGATGGTCTTTTAGGCAGATAGCTTCTGTCTGGTGACAAAGGCAGGGGGACAGATGGACTGAACCTTTATTTAAGACAAACTGAGTTATTTTTTTCCTAAAAGGAACATTGGGTTTTATTATTCTTAAGCACTTTATGTAAATTAAAATGACTACCAATAAAAGCCCTGTTCTGAAAATAGATTCTGTTGACTACTCGAAGGCTGAACTCACGCTTAACCTTTATTAGTCCATTTTAGAAAGCTGTACACTTTTTTAAAAATCTGCAATTCATAAATAAGAATAGAAAAAATATTACAATCAAAATCTTATCATTAGATATGGGAAACTAAGGAATTCATATCAGCCGATAGAGGCTGGATTTATAGAAAAGAAAGCGGATATATTGTGTTCCTTCAGGACCAGAATATAGCTTATCAGAATGGACTTGATACTTTCAGTGGAGTAAAGTTATAATATTAAATAGCTAAAGCATTTTCCTGTTTTACAATTTTATGCCACATATTTCAAAAAGAGAAATTTAGAAGATCGCCAGCTACGCAGGTGAATAGTTAGTGCTGGAATCACAGGACAAGCTCTGGTATTACATAATGAGAGCATCCCTGGAAGTCAGGGGAGCAATATGTCTGCCTTTCACACGCAGAAGAGTGTCCTGCTGCACTCCTGCCTTCAGCACTCCGGAATGCAATGCAGTCTTTTAGTTGGCTGTTTTCAGAGGGGCCTTTCGGAGCGACCTCCGACTGGGGGTTGGGTTGTCTTTATTTCTGGCTGGAGACTTCACATTCCACTGCTGAGGCTGTGGAGGCCTAGGGAAAGAAAAGATACAATCGTTCTGGAACTAAGAAAAAACTGACCAAAACCACCTCAAAAGGAACTCTTTGCAAACTTACGGCTTATCAGGTAATGATAAACATAAAATGTCATTTCCTTGACTCTGGGCTTCCATTTTCTCTGAAAGGGAGTCAAACACAAACAAATTCAGATTTCCCAGAACTCCAGAGCAGCTAACATTATCTGACGGGAAGGGACTTGCCTTTGACTGCAAAAGGAGTCCGTGGTGTGCCTATGTAGCTGACTCCTGCCTCAAAGGTGACATCGTTGATGGTCTCTGAGTAAAGAGGGAAACAGCACAGTTAATGAAAAGCCAGGAAGAGACAAACATCAAAGTCACTTGAGCAAGGTCAGTTACCGAGTTTCTGCTATGGTTTCATTCAGTCTCTTATATCAGTACCAGAGCGACTGTCAAATCCAGCAGCCCTTTCAGTCAGGCTTCAATTTATGTTACCTTTTTATAGGATGACAGTATTGAAGACACAGTCCTCCTTCTTCATGCCCATGGTCTCCTGAGTCCCTTTCTCTGCGACTCCCTGTCTTAGACTGTTTTGCTGGCCCCTGGGTACCTACTGCTCACTTGTCTGGCTTCTTGCTCACTCCATGTCTTCAGTTACTGCCTGTATGCCAGGGACCCCCACTTCCAGCGTAGACCTTCCTCCTTAGTCCTCCTTTTGCTACTGCACCTCACCTGAATTCCCTGAAGATGCTTCACCAACTCATTCCCTCCACTCCTCAACACGTTCCTTCTACACTCCCACCCACGTCAGTGCTCTATCCAAGCTGGAAATGCCAGGCATCATTAACTCCTGCACATCTAATCACTCAGTCCTGTCACTACCATCTTCCTACTATATCTGCATGCTCTAAAGTCTGCTCATCTCACCCTTGATCTATCACAGTGGTCTTCCACTTAGGGCCTCCCCTTCCAGTTCACCCTTGGCAGGAAGGAGAGCAGATTGTAGGCACCAGACTCTGAATCAGAATCTGGGTTTGAATTCTGGGCCTCTTACTAATTGTAGACACTACTCTAAGAACCTCAAGTTTCTTTACCTCTAACATGGTATACAAGTGTACTGACCTCAGGGGAGTTGTCAGGATTAAATGAAATCATTTCTGTTAAGTCCTTAACGTAATACTTGGTACAAAGTAAGTGCTAACTATTGTAATTTATTAGCTATTTTCCCCATGTCGCTTAGAGGTAAATTTGTTTAAAGATCTGGTAAGGTGACTGACCTGCTCATCTGTCTGAGCTGGGCAACACAGCCTCTGTGCGAGCCAGCCCCATGCCACCTTCGTCCACAAGCTGCGGGCTACCAGTATCTGATTATCCTTGTTCTCTAAGCAGGCCCTGGTCTGTCACACCTGGGTCTACACAGGCAGTTCCTTCTCCCTGGAGTGTTCTCCCTGAGCCAACTACAACATAACCACTCTTTTGAGACCTGGGTGGTGACACTTCTCCCAGTGACTTGCTCCTACTTTATGTCCTGTCCCATTTTGCATGAGCTGTTATCACACTTGTTAGAACACAGCACAGGCTCAATAGCTGGTTGCTGACTGTCCTGGCAAAGTCTGCCACCCCCTTTCTGTAAGACCACTTGTGAAATAAGCCATGTAGTTCTTACCTTTCTCCCCTACACTGTAACCTTCCTAAGAGTACCGATTAGATCTTTCTAGTTTGTTTTAAAGGCCATCAGTGCATCCGCAGTGTAATGTGCCTGAGCTACTCAAGCTACGTTAACAATGACAGAACTGTGTTCATCACTGCATTCGAATAACTCAGTTTTCCTTATTTCTGTTCCTGGGAGGTCTCCCTGTGTTAGAGATGAAATCCCCACTTCTTCCACACACATTCCTTTTCCTGTTTGGAAGCCTATGCACATCCAAGAAATAAGTCTCCAACCTTCACAAAAGCACTGATGCAGTAGCTGTTAGATCTCCCGTATACTTTGTAGGTGCTAAGAATCAATGGCAGAAGCAGCTTTGCTGCTCGAGTTATAGCAGTAAGAGGGACTTGCTAAAACCCTACATATTTTGTTAAAATCTAGCTCTGAAAATTATTCATTTCCATTAAGCAAAATCACTTTGCTAACGCTGAGTACCACTGCTGTGCCAGAATAGTGGAGCTAGGCAGCATTTTTCTATTGGTTTCATAGAGCTGAGACTACTTCCTGACAGTCACACCATCTAAGAGTTGTCAATATAATTTGTATTTATAAACCACAGAGAACAGAGAAGCGTTTTTAAAATTATCTAGTAATTCTCCCAGGGAGAAGAGCTAAAAGGAGACCCTTCATCAAGCCTTTCTTTCTGGTTCAGAATAAGAAGAGAGCCCCAGGAATTTTACATTCAAGAGCCTAGAGATACAAAAAAGTACTCCATTGATCTGGGGTCACCTGAGAGTCTTATTTGCAGCATAAAGATGGCTCCACACATTCACATTCAAGCAGCATTAACGCGGCATGTCAGCTTTCACTGCTGAGGAATACATGCTGCCAGAAAACCAACCGAAGGCTGAAATCAGGGCTTCGTGGGGATAGGCAAAGCTAAAACGAAACACATTCTCCCTGTTTCTGCAGCATATGGTACCTAACTGCCAAAATAGAAGCATTCGGTGCCCCTGAGCCAGAAACAAAGAACACATAGAAAATTTTTCTGTGTAAAAGAGGTTGAATTTTTTTACATATATAATATTACACCTGTTCAATATACAGGAACCCAAAATTACACACTGCTTTTAATGACAAAAGCTGTCATGATTCAGTTGTTATCTGAGGAGCGGTAGGGGAGGAGTTGTGTTCAGCCATTAATCTCCCTTAAAAGGTAAACTTGGATGAAATTATTTATAATCTGGTAATGTTCTAAGAGATCACAGCCTCACCAAGCAAGTAGCTAGAACACAGTAAGTGCCCAATAAATTTGCATTGATTGAATGCATGACTAAATGAATGGCTTGATACTCTGTTGCTCCATTATCACAAAGAACATCTTGGCACTATTCTCATCTTATAATAATGCCCAAGATTAGCACAGTGAGAGAAACGGCTGTAGAAGGAACACAGGAACTGGAACCAGAAAACCCGAGTTCAAGTCCCGCTCTGCCATTCCATAAACTTGTTCATACCTATCATACTCATGGCATTGTGATTGGCCTAGTGATACCGTGAGGAGTAAAACAGCTGATACACAAATATCAAGGACAGACAATGAATTATTTAGAAGTGTGGTGAGTATTGTTAATAGATCTGAGTGTCAGGGAGGGGCACCTAATCTAGTCTGAATAGTCAGGATGGGCTTCTTTTAAAGGGTGAAGAGGCAGTAACTAGGAAGGGTATATTCTAGGATGAGGACATGTTGCATGAAAACCCTATGTCAGAGAAAAGTGGAGCTTGTGCAGGCGCTTGGAGAGGATTGCCCATGGCTGGGGTATAGAGTGAGAAGGAAGGAGAGAGCGACCAGGTGGGAAGAAAGCAGAGACACATGCAAACTACACTATAAATTTTGGACAAAAGAATAAACTGCCCAATGGGAGTGAGAAGACAGGCTCTCAGCTGAGATGGCAGTGGACTCCTCGATCTGCCACTAAATCTCAAGTCTCAGTTTGCTCTGGAGCCGAAGTCAGTGACATACAGGTGCCTGCTAGTGCTGACATCTGACAGCTATAAAGCCGGGCTGGCTGAGTGAATCGAGTAAACCTGAGTTAGACGGGAGGGACGAAGCATCAGTTCCAGAATGCCAAGAATGGCATTACCTAGAGAAGTTACTTAAGGGATCTGTGCCTCAGCTTCACTGTCCGTCAAATGAGGATACCTCACAGGGTGTGAACAGTGTAGACTGAGTTAACACATGTGAAAGCACCTGGGAGAGTGCTGGACGTTCAGCTTGTGCTCGTTGAGTTATAATTATTCAAAAACATTCAGTCTATCTGCCACAATGCACTATGATCCTGTTGAGCACCGGGAGAGCCTTTATCCAGGAAAAGAAAGCTTTTGCAACAGGACGTTTTACTGCACTTCTACTAGACACACAGCGACCACAGGAGAGAGTGAGGAGAAGCCAGCTCTCTCACAGTAGCTACTTACTCTCAGGAGTGCTGATTGCTCGTTTGGCTACATGGTCAATAGCTCCACTGGACTCTTGCTCCAAGCTGCATGAAGATGCTAGGATAAAATGGAAAGGTTTTATCTGTCCAAAAATCCCAAAACGATATCAAAGAGCAAAACAACCAAATGAGAAAAAGTGTGATATGATAAAGTTACTATCTCAGATAAAGTGTTCTTATAAAGAGGTAACTCAGAAAGATACAAAAAAAAAAAAAAAAAAAGGATAAACATGAGAAACAATGTCCATTCTCACTAAGATTCAAAGAAATAGAAATTAAAACCATAACCATTTTTGGTCTATAAAGCTCAGCAAAGAAAATGGGAAATTACAAAACTAGTGTTTCTAAGTAGGAAAATGGACACTTGTGCGCCATTGGCAGGAGTGTAGTGTGGAGTGAGTGACAGAGGGCAGTTTGACACTATCAAAACTTTTAAAAATATTCATGGCCTCAGAATGCCAAAAATTAATCCAAACAATTATACACATATAGGGCTATATGTACAAGGATGTTTACTGTGATGTTATTTCAAAAAACTGAAAAACAACTGCATTCCCAAAAATAGGATTATAATGAATAAGTGATGGTACTTCCATAAGATACAATGCTGCCAGTGGGAGAAAAGTTTTCAAAGAAAAGTTCATGGAAAACTCTTCACTATATTATTATTAGAAGTATGTATAGGAAAGCAGGTAATAAAACAGGATGCATACTGAGATCACAATTTTACAAATAAAACCAAGCACACATGTGTGAGGAGTAGAAAAACTAGACGAATAAACACCTCACTGCTCTGAGCGCGTTTTCTATTTCACAATCTTTTCCAAATATTTTATCATAAATATGCATTGTTTTATTACCTATAACCCTAAGCCACCAATAAAGTTATTTATTTTAAAAATAATAAAATAGAAACCATTTAAAAAGGAATGGGAAGGAGATTTGTTCTGTTTCAGTCTGTAAACTCACTATGTCGGAGATACCGAACCAAGTAGTTCTATGAGCCTTCTAGGCTGCCTTAAGACTCACCATGGTTGTGTGTTTTGTCCAGGCTTTCGGGGTTTAAAGTGAAAGGCAGCACTCCTATGCTCCGATTCTGACATTTGCTATTTGACTCCACAGCTTTCTTGACAGAATTCAGGATTGCAATCGTACTCAGGGACATGGACCTGTAAAGGAAAACATGCCACAGACATGCAGAAAGCAAGGGTGAGAACACTGAAGTCACTACACATTTTCTTTCAAATGTATCCTCATCCACACTAGCTCCAAATCTGAAAAAGAAGAGCCTGGAGTGAGGTATCAGTGAAAACATAATGGCATCACTCATACTAAAACACCTAGTGGGAAATGACAAAGATGCAGCTGAGAATACGGTGATAGGGAGTCAGCCTGTGACTGATTCTGTGGGCTCCATACCTGGCTTTGGGCATTAATCTCTTCAACGGCCCAGTTTCAAGTGAAAGAGGCAAAGGCGGTGCTTGGCCAGCGCTTGACCTGGGTGTTGAGGGCTGGCTCACAGAATGGGGTACAGTGGCATTTTCTTGGCCAGCAGGAGCTGACATTATTTCTAAACTCGGAGCGACCTGTCAGAGAAGATAAAGGGTATTTACCTTCTAACGCTTAAAAAAAAATCTTTACATGCTATGAGCAAGTCCGTAGTCATCTATTTTAAAACCATGTCACCCCAGGGCAAACAGAACTTTCTCTTCAGAAACAGTACTGTTAGCAGACTGCCACACAGAGATGTTGTGGTATTAAAGAAAAAAAAGGAGAAAGTTAGTTTGCCCTCATGGTTTTTTAAGGAGGCACATCTATGGATTCTCAAGCAAGTAAGCACACTATGTCTGGAAGTAAGCAGCAGCTCACCTAGAAACAACCCCTAGTGACAGTATGTTCTCAAGAGGGGCATGCTGGGAGAAGGACCAGAAATAAACTAAGCAGCCTACAGAGATCTAGTTACCTGTATCACTATAATCAAAGATGAGATAACCCCGCTGCCAGCTTGCTTTCTGGGCAGTCACACATTTCCCCCAACTATTACTATACTAATTTTCTAGACTAGTTTGAGTGACACAGCCTTGAAGGAAGAGAAGCCTCTATGACCCAGCTCTCTGCCTGTCACACATAATGAACGCAGCAAACACAACAAGCAGCAATTTTGAAGGTCTCAGACCAACTCCTGCTTATATGTACAGCAGAGAGCAGATTGAAGAGAAGGGTCAAGCTTAAGGTGGCTGCTCATCTACCTGCATGGCACCTTCTGCTTCCCTGTTTGCATCTGCTTGTTTCGCCAGCTCTTGCTCCTGGGCTAGCTGTTCATTGTACTTCTTCATGTCGTACTCGAGTTCTGATGCCAGCTGTTTGTCAACTGCAAAGAAATCCTTGATTTCATCCCGGTAATCCTGCATCACCTCCTAAAACAGACCCAGAAGCATTCTTTAATGTTTTCTTGAATAAATAAGCTCCCAACAGGACTTGAAAATAATAACAGTAAGACTTATTTTGCTGAGGATAGACTATTCCTATTATATCAACCAACTAGTTAATTAACATAAAGATATTTTCCCAGGAAACAACAATTGCACTTGATTGACCACACAAGCAAGATGAACATGATGTGAGATAATAACTCTTAGGAGTTCTGATCTCTCAGGAAGCTTCTTGTCTAACTGCCAGTTAACCATTTTCAAGGTTCCTGATGGGAGAAAGGCCATGTATTCACACAATTGTAGCCTAAAGCAGAACTTTAATAGGACACAAAACTGCCACCAATAGCTAGCCCCTGTCCATTTCTGGAGGCTGGCATGGGGAGAGTGATGTATCTGGGTGGTCTGGCTTGGCTCTAGGTCACAACCAGTTCAAAGGATAGTGTAGCATCACTAAGGCCGGACCCTTAGAAATTCAAGTCAAGAGATTGGGTTACAGGTAGGTGACATATGGCATTGTCCTGGCTCAGGCAGGCCCCTGGAACAAGATACAAGAAGCAGTGCAGTCTAAAAGTTGGCCAGCTATCTATACTAGTTTTCTCAGAGGATTGCAGCAGCTATGGCTTCTAATCTCATCTCTGTGTCCTCTTCTGAAGGTATGACAGAAAACCTTTTATTGTATTATGGTAAGAATATTCTCAGGTCTTAAAGAAGGGTGCTAGGGACCAAGCCTCTTTGCAAGGAAAAAAAAAAAAAAAACCATGTCACCTCACAGTATTAGAGGGAGAAAAAAATATATTATAGCCCCAACTACAAGGGAAGTCCTGAGAAAGGGAAAGAAATCCATCAACTCTTCCAGCTGGCATTAAGAGAAGGTGCCACACATCAGAGAAGCTGGAGCTGCTTTAACGGGTTACACATGAAGAAGTGTTGTGCTATTCAAATCTAGCAACTACTCAAACGCCACCATCCTCTGGGTGCATGCTCAGAAACAAAAGATAGACTTTTTTTCTTACGGGTTTAAAGTGGTCTTTTTTTCCCCCTTTCCTTTCTGAAGTTTAAAACAGGGCAATAAAAATATAAGAATAACTGGAAGTTATTTTATTTCCACGACAATGAGCCTATCCTTCCCACCTTAACTTCCTTAGGATAAAGAGCTATTTGAAAAAGTATATTCAATGTGATTTTGTGGTAGCTCTTTTTTGGAAAAAAATTCTAAGCATTTCTTTCTTTCTTTCTTTCTTCCTTTCTTTCTTCCTTCCTTCCTTCCTTCCTTCCTTCCTCTTCCTTCCTTCCTTCCTTCCTTCCTTCCTTCCTTCCCCTTCCCCTCCCCTCCCTCCCTCCCTCCCTCCCTCCCTCCCTCCCTCCCTCTCTCTCTCTCTCTCTCTCTCTCTTCTCTTTCTTTCTTTCTTTCTTTCTTTCTTTCTTTCTTTCTTTCTTTCTTTCCTGCATTTATTTCTGATGAAAAAGATTACGCCAGAAAGGTCTGTCTGGGGCCTCTTTTATGTCTGCACTGCAAGTACACATACACTGGCTGCTTTGACTGAGACGTCTCATGGCCTAAGACCCTGTCGGTGATGGCAGGCCAGCCTCTGATCAGTATTCCCCAAGGCAGGCTGCCATGGGGAGGGCTGTTATGTCCTGACTTGTAAATCAGAGACAGTGTTAAAGGTAAATGTACCCAAGTTAAACATGACGACCAATTTTCACTTTATCCCTCACCACAATGAACTTAGATGATGCCTCTGCTCTTGACCCCAGTTGAGAAAGTTTTCAGAATTGAATCTAATTGGCATTAAGAACACACATGCTCAGCATTGTGAGTCAGCTCTTCATAAACTCAAGTGCATGCAAAAAGCAAGAACCAGCTCCTGTGGAACTTATGGTCAAACTCTCAGTCTTCTCAGCAATCAAAGGCCTGTCTAGCTGGTCTAGTTCTAAAAATATATAATCATGGTTTTGAGGCATTTTGAGTTCTAGTCATTCACCGACTAACTGCACCAGCATAACTGCCAGGATCCTGAGTAACGAACCAGGGACGGGTGGGGCAACACCAATCACAAAGTGCAAACAAACAGGTTTTACCCTGAGGTAGTTCATGAGTTCCCGCAAAGCTGGGATCTTATTCTTCTCTAGCACAGTCTTCAAGGAGATGATAATTGGAATAATGTTTTCTATGAAATTCCTCTTCTGAACCTGTGGTAAGACAAACAAAGGCATGTTTTCAGTGTACAAAGTTCTGAAAGACAGAGACTTTCCCTTCATCTAGTTCTTTTGTCTAGCTGGTTGGTATGTTACATAAGTTTATTTTTGATTATGGCACTGGGAATTGTATAGGAAGCATAACCTTTGTCCTGGAGATGTTATAGGAAAGCTCTGTAAAATAGGACACAGATAAATACTATTCTTATTTTCTAAATAAGAAAAAGGAATTAGAAATAAATTGAATAATCTGACAAAAAGCTCCAACCTCCACACAAACCCATCACAGACCCTGGGTTCCACATTCAGTCCCTCCATTCAACATCCTCTCTTTGGAATAAAAATGAGTTCAATTCTGGCAACCCAAAGACATTTTTTATTCCTGTTGGTGAAATGACAATGGTCAGAAATGGCTAAGCATGGACATAATCAGTTTCGTATCTCTTTCTCTTTTTCTTTCTCCTTTCTCTCTCTCTCTCTTTCTCTCTCTCATTTAGGAAAGTGTGATGTATTTTTATAGTCCCCGATTTGTCCAAGCCCTTATATTCTTTACCATGAATGATAACCATAAATGTTTGCAATAAATATTGTAGAATGAACAATAATTCATTATAGTAGCACACATATGTAAGATTTATCACTCTGAATCTAAAAAGTGTTCTTTGTCTTCTCATTTCAAGTCACAAGTATATCTTCCTTGCTTGTAAACCACTCATTTCTAAAAAGTCTTATCAGAAGTCCTAAAGTAGGAGGGCAATAGGTAGAGAAATGAACAATTTAATAAATATGAGTCTAAGCAGATGGTACATATTGGGATAGTCTTAAAAGTGGCTTAAATGCACTCACTCAACAAATGTTATCAAACGTTTTCTGTGTACCAGACAGAAAGCTAACCTTTGGGGATAAAGGAAGAAAGCCATGAATTCTTGCCTTCAAGTTACTTCTAGACCAGACTAGCAGTCTGTTATGATGTATGGCACGCTGTGACAAGTGGCAGGGTGTTAAGGAACTTATGGAGGAGGGATACCTAAGAAGGAAGGCATAAATAGGAGTGCAAATCAGAATGGCTTCTTTGAAAAGATGATACTTAGGTTGCACAGGAATTAGGCTGCAGAAAAGGGAGGCCGGGGTGGGAGCGGACACTGCAGACAGAAGTAGCAGCATGCAAAGGCACAGAGGCAGGAGAGACACCTCCCATCCGAAGGATATAATAGTAATCTGGAATGGAGAGTTCAGAGCAGGGAGCAGGCAGAGAAAGATAGGATAGGGGCAACACAGTACTCAAAAGAGTTTTGTGTGCCTTGAAGGAGAATCAGGACTTTATTCAGAAGATGAGAAGCTATCAATCTATTTATTAAAGGTACCACTAGAGGTATGACTTATGTATGATGAAATGTGTCCATGTTAAGTCAACAGTTGAATAACTTGACAAAAGTATATACTGAGTAATCAACACCACAATCTAGATCATCACCCACAATCCAGCATTCCAAAAGTTCCCTGCTGCTCCTCTGTAGTCAATCTATTTTTCATCTGTTTTTAAGCAGGAGAATAAAATTATCAAATTTGTACTTAAGAAAGATTGCTCTGGCAGCAAGGTGGTGCACAGCCTAGAATAGAAAGAAACCAGAGACAGAAAAGGTGCTGAGGATACTGCCAGAAATGGCACAGGCTTACATAAATGCAGAACTAGTAAAAATGTGAGAGATAGATAAGACGGACATGTGGAATGTGATCAGTCTATTTTTGGGGGTTCAAAAGCCTTTAGGGCTCAGATGGGAAATGCAAATTAGCAGTCCAGGCTAGGAATAAAAGCCTGGGGTCTGCCTCCTAAAGTCATTCAAATCCCAATTTCCACAATCACTGACTGAAAAAAATGTGTGCCTAGCATGCCAGACTCTGGATTGGGGTAACACAGGGGCCCCCTCTCCACAATAGAAGACTGGGCAAAGGGAGCAACCAATAGGAGAGAGATGGGTAATTCAATTTTGACAGAGGAAGTTTGAGATGCCTGTGGCACATCCAGTCAGGCAAGTAGAACAGGTTCAGGCTCGCGGGAAAAGCTGGAGCTAGAAGCAGATGGAGAATAATCACCATCTGGGTGAGTTAAGGCCACTACTAAGAATGAAACTGGGATCACGGCTACACCACGGGTATTTAGGGGTGTGACCAGGCCTACTTAGAGAACTTACACACTTACCTGTGAGATGAGCTTTTTCTGAGCTTCCTGCATGACCACATTTGCCAAGGCCATGTCATCTTCTTCCATAAGGAGGTCCTTGTCTGGTTTTGACCTCATTGCCAAAAGCTTGATTTCCTTTGAGCTGAGCACCTCAAAGGTATCTGAGAGTAACTCACTGGCTTCCATATCCAGGGGCAGGATGCCGTCGGCAAAGCACGCTGAGAGAGAGCACAAAAGATCGGCTACTGAGAAACAGTCTGGTCCCAGAGGGGAGGTGTACCTCATAGAGCTAGGGGGGCCCATGTAGGCTGCGAGGGTACAGCTGATGTGTGAGAAGGACAAAAAGGAGCCTCCTGTAGGACCAGGGTCCCATTTGGACCATTAGCAACACAGCATTTCATTTTTAAGTACGCATTTTACACCAAACAGAACAGGCCTACCCAAAATACTAAGGCAGATTTTGGAAGTGATATTGAATCGCTGTTCATCTGTGAAGTGCTCTAGAAGAAATTTGTAGATCTTCATTCGTTTCTCCTTGTTTGTCTTTCCCTTGAGTGAAAACAGCCGCTTCTCTCTATGGTGAAACAGGGCAATTTTACCACATCATGTGGGAGAGGGTGGACTGTAATTTTAATAGCATCTCATGGCATCCTAAAAAGCAGTCTACCAGCGCTCATCATAGGCATTTCCCTTAGAACATGAGTTTTCCTGACTGGTCCTGCTAAGAGAAGTTAACAACCCCACAAGGAACACGTGGGCTGGGGTCTGTGCCTAACCATGCACACAGAGCAGCTAACCACCGCCCGCTGCTCACCCAGGTCTCCCGGGAGCCTCACTGACCTCTCTGACTGGGGGAACTTGTTATACTTCTCATGCTTCTCGTAGTTATTGAAGTGGAAAATACACTCAATGAAGTGCTGGAAGAACATGACAGGATTCCTCTTCAGTAACAGGTGAGCCAGGCAAAACTCCCCGAAACTGCAAAAGAAGGAGACCCATTGGCAATCTGCACACAGCCTCTAAAATTATACTAAGAACTCTGCAATGCAGCGGGGAACCGTGAATCAGGGTAAGGGATACTAAATCTATCCCAATAAACAGCTTCATTCATAGCAAAAGCAAGATAAGAACTTAGCTTTTTTTTGTCTATCCTTGCTCAACAGCCTCTTTTTGGAAGCCAAGGTCAGTGTAAAGGCTTTCTCTGCCAGGTTTCCTTTCAAAATTTTAACAAGATGTCTTTACTCAGCTACACCTCTCATGGGGGAAAACAATCAACAGATCCCAAACCACTTCTTCAAGCAGAGGCCCCTCGTCCTTCAGCCTGATGCAATGACAACCACCAGCTGAAAAATAAACACTTGGTCTTCCCCACAACTTGAGGCTTGTTGCCCACAGTAATGAACAAAAACCAATTTTAGTAACTGGAGCTTTTTTCAAGAATTGAGATTAATTACTAGAACTTCAGAGTTTGAGTTAGCAGGGCAAGTACCCTCCACAGACAGCAAGTGACTCACACGAAGCTCTCAACTCCTCAGCCAGCCTTGGGCACATTCCTTCCTCTTGTGCCCCAAACCTGGAAGAGATGTCTGGCATGCATGTACCATGCTACACAGTGGGACACAGATGTCACTAGCACGGCACCAATCTGAAGGGCAAAATCTAATGGCTTCTTCAGCCAA
Source organism: Eonycteris spelaea (assembly GCA_003508835.1). NCBI lineage: Eukaryota > Metazoa > Chordata > Mammalia > Chiroptera > Pteropodidae > Eonycteris > Eonycteris spelaea. The sequence goes on along the minus strand of PUFA01000288.1, from coordinate 1,223,822 downwards.
ATGAACAGGGACAAACTGTTCAACTTTAGGCTCCCAGCCGCCTCTGTTTCATCATGACAGTTATGTGAGAGAATGCTAAGGCACTGGTTTTTGGTCGGGGGTCAACCTAAGGTGGTGCAGGGCTGGCTTTGATCCATTCACATTATTCATACCAACGCTTTCATTTCATTTTGGAGCTAAATGCAATTTCCACCTACACAGGAACACTAGTCAACACCCACCTGGAGTGGGACAAGAACAAGCCAAACATTTTATTCTTGGCTTTGGAATGCATTAGGACTTGCAGGAGGTGTACCTGCCCCTACTGTTTCTCCTTAGGCTAATATTCAAATTAGTGTGTATTCACAGTACACACATCAATTAAAGGTCAGAAGGTAGTTCAGAAATCATAATGTTGAAATAAGCCTAGATAAAAATTCTGCAGCAAATAATGACACTTTGACTATTAATCGAGAAAATAAAGGGACAGCCTGACATAATTAGGAAAACAAAACAAATAAACTATTTAATAAAAGGAATCCCCTCAGGAGAAATTCATGCAAGGGCAGCTAGAAGCACTTGTTTGATCTGAGAGTTGTCAGTCTATTCTGGACAAACTGTTTTTTAGTAACCCTGGTTAGAAAGGTAAAGAAGGTCACAGCATTAGATGAAGTTCGTTTTATACAAGGTTACTTTGATAAACCATCTGTGACAAAGAATAGAGAAAACCACTGAGTAAACAAAACACATCCCCAAAAGAAACAACAAGACTTTACCTTCTGTGGTATTTATTATAGTTAACCTACCAGAGCACAGCAGTTTTCATAGCTACCTGAGATTTCTCCACAGCTATGAAGCTGTTCATATGAAAATGTAAAATCAGATAGAATCCAATAATTCTTCTGCAAGAAGAGGGGCCACTTTGAACTTGGACTTGATGTCAAATGCTCATTTACTCAGAGTTTGGATCAAGAATACACACAGGTAGAAGTAACTAACAGGTTATTTCACATGCTCAGGGCTGAAAGTAGAGTCAAAGAGCTTTTTGCATCATGAGGAGCCAGAAATCTAGTCCATGCCAACCTTGCTGCTGCCTCTCCTGGAACTTACAAGGCCAAGTTGCAGCTTTTATTGGATAAAGGCTCACAGATCCCACTAGCTTGATAAATTGGGGAAGAGGGCCTATTGTGTTTGTCACCTGAAAAGTTAAAATAAGTTAACATTCTAAGTAATGTCTTCTGGAGCATTCCTTTAGAGTAACAGAAAGCAGAACTTTTCAGATACTGGGAATAGAAAACTTTGACAGTTCTAAAGAAATCTTACTAAGAATTCAGCAACCTTTCCCACCACTCCTTATCCCTCAGGACAATTTACAAAAGTCAGATATAATCACACTACCAATTCAGGGATACTGTCTAGAGAGTTTACACAGTATTAATTGCATTATACAGAAAATAAAAGGAAGACCAGCTAAATCTGAGTAATAATAATCTTGTAGAACAAAATTATTACTGTCTTACTAAGAACCTAAACCCTATCAAGCCAATTCCATTTTCAGATTCAGTAGGAAACATAAAAGCCTGACTTCTTTCAGATGTCATCCCAAGCCAAAGTAGATAACTGCTCAATAAACGCCACTGTTAATGAACGCATATACCTAACCTGGCCTATCTCATATTAGGACTGAAGGCTCAGACCCATTTACACCAGAATTCTATTTGAAACTTGAGGCAAGTTATTTCCTATATCCATGTTCTCTTTGGCTGCCACCCAAATTCAAGCCCCTCTTGTTTTCTGGCCTTCTTCACCTCTATCACGTCCCTCTATCGTTCTGTGCTCCTTCCCTCCCCATCTCACTTCCCTTGTCTCCTGAAATGCACTCTGTATTCCAGGTTCCATGATGAGTCAAGCTTCTACCTGCTCTACACTTCTTCATAAATGAGAGCTGGCTTTCCTCCAAAGGCACATTTCCTTTACAGTGCTCTCAGGGGGAGGCTGCTCTTCTCTTAAGTCCCATAGCCAGGGCATGAGGACCATGTTTTCTCCCTTATATTTTCTGTTTACTAAATGTTTATTGAGTGTTTACATGGTTTCAATCTCTTTCAGGTGCTTGGAATGTAGGAGGAAGCAATATCTCTGCCCTTCAGGAAGTTTGTATGCTACTGGGTAGACAGATGTACATACAATATAAAATGTGTTGCCAAAAGCTCTTTGAAGAAAAAGATGGTGGGAAGACTATACGGGGAAGGCGGAAGAGAAGATGGCTACAGGTTAAGAAAACCATGACTTCTCTACCTGGTTCACAAGGTAACACTTAGCCTGTTGTCTGGAAGCTCCTGCCATCTGTTTATTTTGCCCCCAACATCTTGGTAACTGCTTCCTAATCTTCTCCATTCAAATCCTAACACCACTGTTAAGGTTTGAATGTTTGTGGTCCCCACACCCAAACTCTTTTGTTGAAAACCCAACCAAGGAAAGGGAGGCTTTGGGAGGTGACTGGGTCATGAGGACAAAGAGCACTGGTGAGTGCGATGAGTGCTTTATAAAAGAAGCTCCAGAGAGATCTCTCAATGCCTTCCACCATATGAAGATACAACGAGAAGTCTGCTATCTGGAAGAAGGCCTTCACCAGGACCCAGCCATGCTGGCACCCTGAGCTCAAACTCCCAGCCCTCAAACTGTGAGAAATAAATTTCTTGTTTATAAGTCAAGAAGGCTATGGTATTCTGTTACATCTGCCCGAATGGACAAAGAGAATCTCTCAGAGCATTTTTAATATCCATACAGAGGAGCTCATTTCGCCCCTAACTTTGTGTTTCCTTGACTTCATCGACTCCAGTGACTCTCACATTTTATAGTGTGTCATCACTCTGTAGGCACATCCTGGACCATGTCTCTACCTCTGGAACACCCCACTTCTGATGTCCAACGATCCCCTTCGTGGCCACACTCACCTAACCTTTTGGACTCCTTCATCCCTATTCCTCTTGTTCTACAACCTCACTAGGCCCTCTAGATCCTCAACTACTTCCTTTTCTCCAAAGCAAGCCATCTCTGTCTTTACTTCTCTTTCTATCTCAATGGTCTATTATTTTAGTTGCTCTCTTGCTTCAACTCTCTCTGGCCCCTGTCTCCTTACAGTCCTGCAGCATTTGCCCAGTTAAACGGAAACAATCTACTAGTTATCTGACCATTACCCTGTGACTACTGTAATACAAGGCCACCCCCTAGTGGGCAGAGGGGAAATATGGCATACAATTTTATAGCCCTAAAGTTTTGGGTTTATCCCATATGACCAATGAAAAATGTCATGAAGAGTCTGCTCTTGCCAGAATTTTCCACTTGGACTAAAAATAAATTCATTAGGCTCTGCTACTATAGTCTCTTTGGAAGATCTGTATTAGCAGATACATGTGGAAAAAATAATGTATTTAAAGTAAGCAGACAGGCCTGACTATAGGCCTAAAAACAAAAGCCGCATTTTAATGACAGTTAACAAAGCTGAAAATCATGGTCCACATCTGAACCACAGTTTAAACAAACCCAAACGTGAAGATAAAAATGGAAAGATTTAAGGGGGAAGTATTAAAACGCTATAAGAGGCACTGATAACCTTTCCACAGTGTAAATATCTCTCTCTTTCTTAATCTCTTTCCGATTCATGCTCTTATCACCTGCACAACAGTTTCTGTGTATATTTTACATACTAATCAATGTGTATATTTTACATACTAATCAATGTTCTTTTTAAACATACATGTACAGGAGCTGACACAAGTGGGGAAAACGCAAAAGTGCAAGTTAAATAACCAATCTTTCCTCCCAGGCTCATCATCTGAAAGCCTTCCAAGCACTTCTAATCGTGCCTGCTCCTGGGCTACACATCATATAAAGAGCCATGAGAGTCAGTCTTACTGCAGTAGAGTAAAGGTAAGAGGGTGCTATATTGGTCCCTTTCCCAATTATATAAACAAAGAAAAAGAAAAAGTAATAGCCTTAGCTTTTTGCTTCTGACTCCAGACAGTATTAATTAGAATGTTAACCTCTACTAGTTTATTATGTAAAATGTTCCTCCTTGGAAAATTATACCCAAAGGAAACTGAACAGAAATTCTTCCATGGAACTCAGAGTAAATCACTGGTGACCATATTTAGAACCAGAGGAGCCCATTATTATAAACTATTTATAGTTAATGAACTCTATAAAGACCTTTTCCCAACTGTGGTAGCTTTTGCCATGGCTTTCAATATTCTATTTCCCAATTACAGGTTTGCTTTAAAAAGAATTATTCATACAACATAATATAAGTTGGCAGATTCTGTGAGATCATTTTCAACCCCTTGAAAATAAATCTTTAAAAAAGTTACAAATGACAGGAATTAAGAAGTGGCAAAGCAATTCCGTTCCCTTCTAATTCTTAAGAAACTGCCATTTCCAAGGAGCCTTGTATACTCTATTTCATACTATGAGATTCTGTCTTAATTCCTAGACTTTCTTACAATTTCTGCACTTAAAAGAAAGCCTAAACTCCATCAGAATTCACATTTTATTGGCCTAGAAATTAACATAGTTAAGCCAACAGTTAATGGCTACTATTCTACAGTTTACTGCGACAAAGGCATATGCTGCTCTTCATTAAGTCTTCGGAAAGAGTGCACAATATCAGCAAATGTGATCAATGCTGAGATTATTTAAGGGTCAATCTGAATGAGTTTTTTTTTTTTTTGATTTGTATGCAAAATAAAGCTTTGTTACATAGCTTAGTATTTTTAAAATCTGCTAATTATCTGGCAACTACCCAAAACTCACTGAGTCTTAAATAACTCAACTCTAACCCAATTTTAATGAAAAAGAGATCTAGTGTCAACTAGAAATTAGGTATATCATTCAGCTGCCTGACATCAGAGGGAAAAGATTCACCTGGCGATATCTGGGTGCGAATCTATCAGTGTGCTGACAAATCGAAAGAACAGAGAGCCTTTCCATTTCACGAACTCTTCCTGTACAAAGAGAAACAACAGGGTTAAGGAGAGCTTTTAATATATAAACCTAAAATGTCATCTAACCAACTGTTACCTTTCTTTTAACATCACAACTGTCAGCCACTCAAGTCTGTGGCACATTAGTATATTTTGTTAGCACGCAATTCCCAACCATCTTGAAAGAACAAACCAGTTGTTAGTCACAAAGAGAAGTGAAGGCATATGTGGGCAGAACAGCATCAGATCGTCTACTGTATTAGGAAATGACTCACAGCATATGGCTTTAAAGGAAGAGTGTCACTGGTTCCTTCGTTAGGAACATAATGTACGAAAAAATGAGTATATAGGACATCCTGGAATAGATGTACATCTTAGTTAAATGCCCTCTTTTCAAAGATCAAATATTATCCTCTTCTCATTATAGGCTAAACATACGCTCTCACTGTGAATAAAAGTATCTAACGCTCTGTGGAGCTTCACAGCTCACTAAGTAAACCCGCTCACACACTAAACTGTCACACGGACTCTCAAAGCACTTCTGTGAGACAGCCAGGGAAACTACTATGATCCTCATTTTACAAATGAGAAAGTTATGTCTGAGAAAGACTGACCTGTTCAAAGGTAAGGAGATTGACGGAATTGAACAAAACCACACCTACTGGTCTACTGAGTATGCTTTCCCTACTTGGTGTTTATTTGCAAAATGAAACTTTACACTGCTTGACAGGATATCTAAATAAACATCCAAAATAGGTATCAGTAAGTAACAATCTGTTTAAAAGGCTACACAGAACATAAGAAGAGTGATTCTTTTAAGCCAGAGCTTAGGCTAATTATTTTTGGATTCTACTACAAAGTACCACACTTCCCAGGCTACTCAAATATTTCCTTAAATCAGAAGCAATATTGGAGGGAAAAAAATGACATACAAACCTGCAAGAGATTGGTAAGCAAGATGAGCGTTTGCTTTCGGATGAATGGATCTGAATCCTTCAGACACATGGAGATATTGGGAATGTACTTATCCACCATGACAGTGTACCGGATACAAAGATCACACATAACAATGACAACATTGTTGCGAACAGCCACATCATCGCACACCTCAAGCTCTCGCACAAGGGCTGGTATGCTCTTCTTTGCGAGATCCTCATGCTGTAAGCACAGCTTACCTGTCACAGAAGAGATTAGGATGTCTTGCCTCTGTTCTATTCTACATTTTCTCCAGAGAGATCTTGCCATGGATTTTATGTAATCAAAGTTAAGACACCGTGTCAACAATCACAAAAAATCAAAGGTGGACAAACCCATATTAAATATTAGGAAGTTCAAAATAGCTTAAGGAAAAATACCTCCTCCCACCCTCCAGGATTTTATGAGATATATACTATGAGATGTTCCTTCACTGTAGTAAAATTATCTTCCTTTGAAAGTCAATAGTTGAATCATGAAGTTGTCTACTTAACTGGAAAATTACCAATAAAACGAAGGAGGAACTGGCAATCTGAGCTAGGTAATTAGGAAAGAATGATCATCTTTCATTTATTTTATTTCTTTTTCATAAAGAAGAAAAGCTGTTGTTGAGTTTTGTTTATGGGTTTTTTTTGTTTTTGTTTTTATTTTTTTGTATTTCGCCTGGGAGATGTTTTGCTCTTATTTACAATTCTTAGATTAAAAAAAAAAAACTATTATTACAAAAAACAGAACTTTATTCAACATAAAATATACAATCACACTAAAGAAAAAAATCAAATTACAATACAAAGGTCAGTGTCTTCGAGATTAACACTAATTTGAGTTCATTAAGAAATATGCTTAATAGCTCATCTAATAAACCATCTCCTTTTATAAACTGAATAGCAAATTTATTTTTTCATTCCCAGAACTCAGTGTAGTGCCTGGCATACAGTTATTGATGAATAGACTTCATGGTGCTACATTATGAGCAATCACAGGAACAGGTATAATGATACCAAATTAACATAAAAAGCAAAAGCTCTCTACAGGAAGTGTCTGGAGTCTGATCATCTTGGGCAGCCGTTAACCCAAAGCTTCTCATCAGCACTCTGGTGCACTTGCAGAGTTAGGTACTCCAATTAGAACTGCCTCCAAAACTCACAAGAGCTATAGTAAATAAATATAGGCTCAGCAGTATACAATTCATTACTAAGGCTGGCTTATTTAAGACAAAAAGCTACACACAGAACTAGATTGTACAAGCAGTGCTCTCCCCACACATTATTCTTACCTACCCAAGGTAATGATGGCGTGCGCTCTAATCACAGAAGGTATGACAGAGCCTCTGACCTGGTGGAGAGGTTGAGAGGCTGGGGCTTCACTACTACCTTGAGAGGATGTTACTACAGAGAAAAAAAAAAAGGTTATTTACAGTATTTCAGGGGCTAACCCAGCCTTAAGACAGCAATGTGAAGAGGATAATTTTAAGTGTCTTACAATGATCTACATCAGCAGAAGAAGCTAGAATGGACTGAATCAGAAGGAAGGCTCGCTTCTCCACTCTGGCTGGACAGAGTTGGGCTATATCTCCTAAGGTAAAAATGTACTTCACCTGCAAAGAAAATTGGTTTTGCAGTAAAAATAAAGCAAAAGAAAAATGAACTATAGCTACATTAAGGACATGTCAATGAAGTACCTTTTTTGTTCCCCCAATTAAAAAAAAAAACTATATATTTTTTCATAACAATACACAGCCATTATAAAAATTCAGTCACTATTTAATAAAATTCATACAAACTTAAGATGACTGGATGATTTTATCACCTACATCTAGATAATTTTTGCAAGTAAAAGGGGATGCTATTAATAATTATGCTGTGATAACAGGAGTAAATCATGATTATAGTGGCTAAAAGGGGATATAGAATTATCTACTTACATGTACCACCTGAAGGTACTGTTTTTGTGTATAACTTTCTTTTCAAAGTATTTATAGTTATATAACTTTATGTTTGCTTTTCTTATACACCTATCAATCACATTATTTTGAAGTTTGCAATTATTACAATATTAGGTATTCGATATATACAATAAATATGGTTAATGACTACATAAGGATGTTAAAAACTATAGATGTCATCATGACTTATTGCAACCATTCCACTATTAAAGAACATTTATGTTGTGTCTAATCCTTTGCTGTTTTTTGCATTAGTGCTGATGAACACTTTAGTACCTTCGGATAAGTTCTACTTGCCTAGAAGTGACATCCAGGGTCAAAGGGCATATAAACTGCTATATATTTTAAAACATGTTTCCAAATTGTCCTCTAAATTAATTTACTATTTAGACTCCCACCAAAAATTGGCAAGTACTGCTTTCTTACAGCTACCCTACTGCGTTTATCAAGGCCAAAAAGCTTAACAGCTAGGAAATACTGTTTTGTTCTTTAATCCCAAAAATGCAGGGGTGATGCTAAATAGTAAAATGTTAAATAAAGGCTTATTTATAGTAAGAAGGGTAATAATATATGTATGTATGTTTTAAAAATTCTAAACATACTATATCTGTTAGTGGGTTAAAAGGAATATTTAAATTCTACTTAAAGAGTGAAGTAAACAATTAGGGTAAAACTTCTCCATACATATTTTGACTGAAGAGTAGATGTGGGTGACATATTTAACAGTGAAAAAAAATCTTACGGGGAAATATTACTGGTCATAACAAATATAGTTTGGGCAGTGACTGCCCAGGCAAATTAGAAGAGCAAGACCCTCTAGTAACCATTCTATACATCTTGGGCTTCTGACCTAAAACGTTCGGATTCTGATGATATTTTTTTATTACTGAACCACATGCATATTAATAGCTTGGGCACAAATGGTCCTCCCTGCTAACAAATCTCAACATGGTTCTCTATCACTAAAACAAGTGCCAGGTGGTAAAGCAGGAACAAGGAGAGGTGCTCTACTAATTTTCAAATACATGAGGGAAATGGACAGTTGTGGTTAAATAATGGCCTGTGTACTAAAAGGCATCAAAAAACAGCTCATTATTTTCTTTATCTAACAGTGTCAGATTTGGGAATCAGAATTACCACAACATATTTTGTTGACAGCCAGCCGCTGGAATCAAAGCCTGGGCTCCACATTTATTAGCTCACTAGAATCTCTGGCGCTGACACAACTTCTAAAGCAAGGATGCCATGTCAGACAACCTTGCTGCTCCAAAGTCATTTGTGTTTTCAATTTGCAAATATCTCATTTTATTCCAGATAGGACTTTAGAACTGCTCAGCACTATTCCTTAGTTCTATAGTCTGATATTCAAATAGCTCAGCAGTCCCATTATAATTTTAAAAAATCAAATAAAACAATCAGAAGAACAAAGAGTACACTTGCCTTGTTTTCTCACCTTATTATTTCTAAGCCTAAATCTACCAAGCCCACAACACATTGTTTCCCCTGTTGGATCAGGTATCTCATAGGATCTAGCTGGAGGAAGGGTATACCATCAAGTTTTCTCCCCCAGATAATAAGTATGTGAGAAAAAAATGAATAGACCATCAATTAAAAAAAAATTCTTCTAAGGAAAGAATAAACTCTAGGCTAGGAAAATCCTTTTCTTGCTAAAAGTATTAGAAATGCACATTACAAAGATATCTTTAAAAAAAAAAACCCAACTGATATAAAGGAACAGAAAAGAATAGTTAAGTAGTTACTTACCAACAGGGCTTCATCCATTTTCCCAGCTCCATCTTCCTTCAGAACGATGTTGGAGAGGCAGTGCACACAGGTGGAGAGGACATCCCCACACACTTGTTTCAGTAATTCCTATGGCAAGTCAAAAATCCTCTCTGAAGGAGCCCATACATCTATCAGACTACTCAGGAAACAATTTTCTTAAGAAACTCTATGATCATCAAATGTATAAACCATAAACCATGAAAAACCTAGCCATCATGGTTTGTAACTTTGCTCTTTAAGCAATCTGGCAATTGGCTAAGTGGAATTTACAGATATATATATTTGTGTGTGTGCGTATATGTAATCTTTCTTTCTACATTTTCCCTACAAGAGAAAGGGCATATATATTCGGAAAGACCTAGTGCCCTGATTTATAAGAAATCTATAATAGCAGAACTCCTCCAATAATAAAAACATTGCCACTCTTCTGGCATAGGTAGATGGTGAATAAACTATTATAATAAACAGTATATTTTAAAAATAGAATAAAAAAGAACAGTTGTTATTCTTCTGAAATTTATTAATTAGAGACAGTTTTCAGTGTCTCTTATTAGTTAAAATAACCTCAATGGTCATCACCTCTAGCCCACAATATCTAACTACGTTTATATGACAAGTAAGAGAGCTTGGTCACATTCTACAACTCTTTGACTTCAATTTCTCTAGCATGCCATCCCCAAATACCCAGGATGACCTGGGCTGTAATGTTGTCCAAGAGAGCTTTTGAAATCCATGTGCTCTATCCTGATGAGAACACAAAGACTAACTTGTCTGAGACCTCAAGCCTCGGAACTTAGCTGGGTAGTAAGACTAATAATTTCTGGAATCACAGAATCTGGGAGAGAACGGTCAAGGCCATGCAATCTTGGGATTCTCTCCACACAGGAACCAGGAACCAACACCAAGATGTCTGGCTTCTCCATGAACATCTCCAATGACCAGAGAGATGTGTTCTGAGGCAAGTCCCTCATTTTAGGTAGACCTCAGTATGGTTTTCCTTCAGTTGGCCAAAATTTATCTCCTCAAAATCCCACCCAATGGTCCACACTGGTTCTCTCTGATAACAAATAAACCCAATTCTTCTTTCTTTTGAAAGTCCTTCATATATTTGAATTTAGCTAGGCAGCCTATCCCACATAATTCTTCCTCTCTCTAGCTAAACAGCCCAGAAACTTTAGCTGCTCCTTACACAACCTGCTTGTAATCCCATCTAATTGCTTTCCTATGAATGTATTCAGTTTTATCACCATTTCTTGAATTATAGGACATGTCAACTTAGATTTAACCAATATGAAGAGCAGGAACTCATCACCCTTTATTCTAGACACTATTTCTATTGATAGAGTACAAGATCTCACAGATTTTTTTTCAATAACAGCCACAAACACTATTAACTCATATGAAGCTTACAGGTGGCAAAAATGCCCAGACCTCAGTCTTTTCATATATATCACTGTTGAGATATATCCTGATCACCTATAATTTGTTTTTTCTCAGTAAAATATGGAACATTCATTACAAAGAAAAGAAAAAGAGATGTTATGGGGAAACAAACATGTCGTATGGATTTAAAATAGCCTAAGAAGATTCTGGAAAATCTCAGAGCCTTAGTCTACAGTCTACCACCAAGAGAGGTGGTGCTGGCAGAGCTAAACTTTGGCACTTTTTCTAACATAGTAATAAATTCTACCTCTCATCTATTTCTCAATTTCCAAATTTGAAGACAACTCTGTCTTCCTCACAGACTTCAACAATGATATAACTCACTGTTACTATGACTGTGGGCCATTAGCAAGCAATGACTTATGACCCAGACTGCCCATAGCACAGACTGTTTTCTTCCAGCCAAGGCTGGTGAACAAAACACTGGGAAGGGATCCGGTGCCCTTAGTTCTAGGCATAGCTCTGCCATTAATAAGCTGTGTGCAACTGAAACTTGCAGGATCACAGTTTCATAATCTGCCATATCAATTTTTCCCCATTTTTTCCTATATCATTCTTTCCTCACTATCAACTTTTTGTTTTGTTTTGTCTTTACCTGTTTTCTGCTATTCAAATATATTCCCTACGTAGGAAATGTTCCTTATTTTTAAGGTTTTCATATTCTTCCTTGGATCCAAAGATGAACGGTTAGAAAAATCAAATAAAGCAAGTATCCCTTTCACCAAAGAGTGCCAAAAAGTATATACCAGAAAAGCCAGATGTGGTTTACATGAAAAGAGCTGGGAGTGTTTAGTTAAGCAAATTTCGACCTGTTTTAAATCCTAAGCAAAAAAAATTATAATATATTATTTCATCTGTTACTACAAATAGAAAATGCCATTTATCAAAGAAGGACTTTCTTTATGGAACTTATACAAGTAAAGGAAGCACAGGAGGTAGCTTAGCAGGTCAGATGAAGCAATAATTCTTTTTATTCTGGAAAACTTAAATATATTCTGGCAATTATTTAAATTAATTTTTGACTTCTGGAATCATTAACACCCAGTCCTAGAATTTTTTCGTCATGATTAGCACTGTCTAGGAGTATATTTCGTGTTAAAAACAGAACATAGAGTAATAAAATAATTTATTAGAGATACTGATATGGATTCCTTTTAGGGAGTCAAAGTAACTCTCTATCTCACATAAAATATTGGTTTGGACTTGTGTTAACTCATCCATATAAAACATTAGCTCTACGCTCTGGGCAGCCCTGTGGACAAGATATAGCAAGAGATGTTAGAGTAATATAACTTTCTCATAACAGGATAAGCATTTTCCAGGATTATGACTTATCAAAGGATTAGAAATCTTCTGGTCTAGAGGGAACTCCGATTAGGTAGAAAATCAACTATTAAGCATTCCTGAAATGGGAGTATCCACTCCCATTTGAAGGAGGAGGCTTTACAAAGTTATCACAAGCACCTAGGCTACAGCTTATTAAAAGATAACCTTGCAGAGTTCTCATTGTACATAGAACAAAGGTGATGACTTTATAAGAGAACTGTATGTCTTCAGCAAGAAAGATCTTTTTAGGGAATGTCAACTGCTTGTTACATTTTTCCCTTTTTTTGTAGTTAATAGCTTTTGAGGACTACCCATCCTTAAAGGTTCACCATGGAGAAAACTCCTCAAACTTCAGAACAGAGTAATCTGTCTACTAAGCACAAATAAATACAAACACATCCAGGAGAATTTGTAGCATACCTGTTCCTCTACAGGTGTCTCTGCAGATGCTCTACAGAGTCTTTGCAAAGTGTCAACTGCTGAGCTGATCAACTCTAGAGACCACTGGAATCCACTCAGCTTACATTTGACAACATCTAAAAAAGAAGTCAAAACCTTTGATGTTTAACTGCTTAAATATATAAAGTGAGAGGCAATGCCTTTTCAAGATTCTCCAGTAGACACTCACCAGTCACCTTGTCTCGGGTGCTCTTAGGAAGATGCTTCGCAATATGCCCAATAACACACAGAATATGTCCTAAGGTGTCTGAATTGGGATTCTGTTGACTGAAGGCAGAGAAAATATCAATATAGAACCAAAGTAAACATTGCTACCAACAAAATACTTTTCTTCTGGATAGCATGTTTTGGGAGTCAAGCTGTAGGAGCATCAAGGCACTTAAAGTACTTAGACAAAGAGTAAACTGAAAGCTTAAAAGTGATTCTTTTCACGTTTATTTTTAAATCTGAATAAAGGGAAGATCTCTACATAAGAATAGCTATAAAATAGCGCACTTCCTTAAGACATGAGCTTTATTTCCAAAACCTTTAGTGTGTCATTAGTAGCTAATTTATAAGCATGCAAACCTGCTGATTTTCTCCCAGGACTCTATTACTTTGGTGTAGTCCAGCTTGGGTGACGAGCAAGCAATCTTGGAGAGCAGCATCCAGGCTGGTGCAGAATGTTCCGTGCCAGTGTGGGATATCATATTGTTTATAAAAGTAGATGAGAATTTATCTTTCTTGGACCAGATATGAAAAGCCTTATTTAAATAGCGGCTGGGGAAAAAAAAATGAGAAAGCAGAATTTTAACTATAAATACACACAACTGTTGAGATCAGCCCCTTCAGTAAAAGGGTATCAACTTCTGCTGTTCCAGGATTCCTCTGGTACATTTAACATCCATGCAGAGGTTCCTGGCTAGTGGCACATTTGATACCATACTAGGTATCTTTTATTATACAGAACAAGGAATTTTTTTTTTTCTGCTGTCAAACTATTTTTAAAGCGGAGAATAAAATTTAATAATTCATTTGAGAATCTTTTCATCCTTATCATCTCCAAAAGTTTTACACAACCATATGGGTTATGTTACGGATAACAAATGCAACCAGAGTTTATGGGGTTTTAGTGACAAAAAATGTAGACACTACCCTTTTCTCAATGGAAGGCCTGGAGAGAAATGATAGCCTAGCTAAAATTTGCTATGACCTGCCAATGCCACTCTAAAATACATATTTCAAACCTTTTCAACATAAAACAAAAAATGCTTCTGATATTTTAATCTAAGGTTTGGGCTATGTCATTGTTTTTAAATCATTTTTTATTTTCCTTCTTCCCATATCACTGAATGATATCATATGACTAATGAGACAAATGCAAAATTATATATTTAAGTGAAGAGAAAAACACTCCTTTCCCCAATTAATTTTTCTTAAGACTGCTAGGAACACACACACTCTCTCTCTCTCTCTCTCTCTCTCTCTCTACACACAAATTAACAAAATTTCTCATTAAATGAAAACAAAAAAGAAATTCTCAAAGCATGCATAAAGCAACCATAAAAAATAAACACATTTACCTACAATAAGCATGTGCATATAAATGTATGGTTTTAATAAATTAGTTATTGATTAAAAACCTAACCATATATATCTAGAGTTTTACATGTCCTCTACTAGACATTACTGACCACTAGTTTTGCCCTTAAACTTTGGTCTACCTAGTTGATCCCTTTTCCCTTCACTAATTCCTTTTCTTCTAATCACTTTAATTGCAGATTTTGTAAAGCTCTATTCTTAGTCTCCTTCTCTTCTCTACAACCTAGTGACCTTATTCACTAAAAGAGCTCTCCATACAGACCTGCAAGAAAGCATCATAAGCACACATTGATAACTGGACTTCCATCTCCAGCCCTCCCTCCATTTCCTAACTGGCTCTACCTCTTGATTTCTGTACCTCAGTCAATGGCAATCCCACTGACCAGTCATTTTAGTTACAATTCTTGGAGTCTTCAGGCTTCTAAGTCTTTGCACTGCTGTTTCCTACCTGGAAACCCTCGTTATCCTGGCTGCCTGGTTAAATACTATGGATTCCACCTCTGGAAATGATTTACTTCATGCCACCATCTCTAGGAAGCCATCCTAAGCTAAACTACACACACACACGCACACATGTACACACACACACACACACACACACACACACACACACACCACAAAGTGCTACATGCCCTCCCTCTTTGCTTATATAATTCAAATTTTACTAAAATTGTGAATTTGTCTCTTTCCACTATACTGTGAGCAACTTGAGTAGAGAAATGCAGATTTCCTTCAACCTTCAAACCAAATCTTCACCAACTCTACAATTCCACTTATGAAATAGCTTTGAATATATCCCTTCCTCTCCACTTCATTTGCCTTCCCCTTGATTCGGGCCCTCATTATCTTTAACTTAATTGAGTGGTAGCCTGTTTTCTCAAACTCTACTTTTGTCTCTTAGTCACCAACCACAGGTTCATTTACTATACTTCCTAAAATATAAAATCCTATATTACTCCTCTACTTTAAAATTCATCATGGCCTCCTCACCCCAGCTGCCCACTCTGTTTTCTATCTAAAGCCAAACTTCTTAGCATGTGATATTACAACTCTCCAGTATCTGGGCCCTGCTTACCTCTCCAGTTTCATTTTATGCACAGTCCAACAAATACTGTTACCCTAGTGATAATGAAATCCTGTGCTTCCTCCACAGTACACACAACTTTATGCATGACTTTGCACTGGCCGTTTCTTCCTTTTGCCCCCTTATTAACCTTCAAGATTCAACTCAAAGATTGTCTATTCTGTGGAGTCTCTCTTCCAGAACCTTTGATATCCTAGTTACTTTCAATTTATTAAAGAACTTATCACAAGATTTTGTTTATAAATACTTACAAAACTCTATTGCACTAGACCTTGCTGTTCTCAATAATCCTATTTTTTTTTTTTCATTGATTACTTAGCTTAGTAATCACTTTTTCCTGTAAGGGCTCTTTTAAATTCTTAAATATTACTGACCACCTGATGTCCTTTTGTTTATGTGGGTTATATCTATCAATATTTGCCATACTAGAAATTAAAACTGAGATATTTAAAACTGTTTCTCTATTAATTCATCTAAAAATAACAATAAGCCAATTATATGTTAACATAAATAATGCATTATTTTACAAAGAATAACTATCTCAAAACAAAATAACTTGGTCAGAAGAATGGTATTGTTTATACTTTTGTAAATCTCTTTAAGATCTAGCTTAAACAGAAGACAAGTAGATTCTCATTTCTGCCTCTGGCAGTACCTATCAAGAAAAAACATACTTGACAATACTGTTCCAAGATATAATACCCAACAGATATACATGTACATATGTACCAAAAGATATATGTAGAAATATCCAGAGTAGCATTATATGTTATAATCAAAAAGTTGAAACAACACAATTATTTATCAATAGTAGAATGAATAAATGAATTGTGGTTTATTCAAAAATGTCATATACATGCAGCAATGAAAGGGAATGAGCTATAGCTACACATAATAACTTGAATAACTCATATTACATTGAGTGGAAGGAGTCGGACATGCAAAAAATGCATACCAAATAATGTCATTTATATGAAGTTAAAGAATACAGAAAACTAATATGTGGTGTCAAAATCACAGTAGGGAAAAACCTTTGAGGAGGGAAAGACAGTGATTGGCAGGGAATGTGAAGGTACTTCTTGGGCGTGGCAATGTTCTACTTCTTGACCAGGATGGTGGTAACATGCATATATTTTCTTTTTGATATTTACTGACCTTATAGTTTGTATACTTTTCTATCCATGTTATATTTCAATATAAAAGTTAAAAAAAAAAAAAGAAAAAGAAATGAATAAACCATCCAATGGCTTCTCATGAGCTCTAGCAGGACTCACCTGCTTTTTTTGTGAAGAATGGCTACTACCTTTCACTACCCTGAAGCTTTAATATGTTAGGTTGTGCATAGTGGTATATTCCTAAGAAAAGTGAAAAGGTAGCTGATTCTATTGCTGGCTAAATTCCCCTCTCTTCTAGGGTTTCAGCATATAGCGGGTACTGAGAAAATATTTAATGAATGAACACATTTTTAATCAGAATTTTAATACCAAACTTACATGATCTTAAGAGATCATGTAATCCAACCAGCTGTTCTTAAAATGAGGGTGATTTGCCAGGGCCACAGAACAATATTTTATGATAGTAAATCTATTACTCTTTCTATTGTATGATAATTTCTCCATAATTACATGTAAACAAATAGGGAAGAGTTTCTTATATAATTTTAAAAAAAGAAAAAAATAAAAGGCAGTCAAAGTGGCACAAACATGAACTATTTTAAGATCACTGAAGAATAGATTAAATTTCATTACAGGTGCTAACTCCTCACTACAATGTTCACTGTACAGCTCAAGTAAGGTTATCAAATGCAAAAAAAAAATTCTATAGTTTTATTAAGTCTACCAATCCAAAAAAGTGTTAGAAAAAGTTTAACTTGTAAAAACTAGAATGTTATCTTTCAAAATAACTAGTATTTGGGAAAGGTAATATTAATATAACATATCCATCAATGCTTTCTATTACATATGTATTAAGATACCAATTTAAAACTAGAGAACACTCAGAAAAAAGCAAAAGTTATCAAAGGCCTCACAAAAAACAGTCACCATAAAAATGCTAAGAGATTTGAATTAGGTCAAGAAAGACAGACCAAAATTGAATCTTCATATATACCAAGAAATTTAGAAAGCTGATTTTCCAAGATGAATTCAGAAATTCATTAATAAAAACTCTTCTACCCTTCTATAAGGTAAACAAGTCATACAATTAACATACCTCAATTCCTGGCTTTCTGTACTGAGGAGAGCAAGAAGTGCCCAAGCTAGTACCTGGCTGTCATCTCCACTATGAAATTTGTTGTAATGTTTAATGTTCTGCAACAGGAGCTGGTCAAGGCATTCCAGGGCCTTTTCCTGCACGGTGCTCTCACAGTCCATCACCACTGGGACGATCCCCATCAGCCAGGCTTTCTGTATCTGGACACATCTGGGGTGAGCCTTAGGAGTTAAAATTGTGAAGTCATAAAGAAGTCTAATGCCATTAGAAGTCTAAATACAAATCAGTGAAGTTGTCATCAACGTTTTGAGACATGTAAAAGTAGTCACACACAATTACAAGCAGACTATAAAAGAAAAAAAAATTCAAAATATACAAGAAAACAAAGTTCAAGTTCCAATTACTGCAAATCAGTATATATCGAAATTTTAAACTTATAAAGTCATTATTTTATTAGTAGTAGTAAATCAGTACTTTTTGGTAATTCAGGATCAAGAGCAAATACATATTTATCCCAAGGAGTAATTAGAATAAATTCTGCCAGAGAAAGTCAAAATATGCATTGCTTAATGCCTTCTATAACAAAACAAAGAAATAAACACATTTAAAAAATTCTTCAAAAGTTAATTATCTGGCAGAAGTAAATTATATCCAGGATTAATGGTTCTGCTCTTTAGGCAATATCATCTATATAGGTCTTAATGAATAAAAATTAATCTAGGCCTCTGGCCTAACCAAATTAATTTTAAAATCCATATTTCTATGTGAGATTTGAGCTGCAGTCAAGAAAGGCAAATCATTAGCATTCTCTAGCATTAGTTCATAATTATATTTAATATGAAACATAATCTACCATATGTAATTAAAAGATACTTCTTTTCTTTTATACTGTACAATCCTACAGTAGACTTGGTAGTTTCTAATGACCAATTTAATATTTAGCAACAGGTAATTATTATGCTGAATTATTTTTAATGTAAAACACCATGCATTACATACATAATGCCTTGCCCCTCACCATAAGAAGTTCAGTGAGAGATTGTAAGGCCTGCTTCCGGACAGATACTGCAGGGTCCCGACACTGGTCCTGCAGAATTGACAGCTCTTCTTTCATACCAGAGATGCTGCAGTGCTTCAAAATACTCACTAATACCTAGAAGGTGCATATGCAACATGAAGTCATGACTTATGCACAGTATGAATGCAAAAAAAACAAACTATAGACAAAATACTTCAAGTTTGTGGTTCTTAACATTTTCAAGGTCAAGGAACCATTCCTCCTCCCAGAAACATTCTACCCTTTAGAATCAGAGGAAAGCTAAAGGCCTCTCTCCTGAGAAAATTTGACATTCATTTTATATAAACAAATATTTACAATTTCAGAGGTCTCATGAAACCTGTCAAAATCTGTTCATGGTCCCCAGGCTAAGAATCCCTACTCTAAAAAAGGAAATTTAAGATATAAATTTGTAATTCTTAAAAGCCAGCAATCCATTAGGAAAGCTTAAAAATAGATATCCTTCAGTTCATCTGTGTAACTTAGATATACCAGGATTAAGATGAACTAATGTTAAGTGAAAAGCAAGGCAAGTAATAAATATAGCTAAAGGGTTCTTAAATATTCTCTTGCATTTCCAAGTTTTTAGTGCTTAAAAGGAGCACAATAAAGAATGCCTAGAAAAAAATCACACCTGGAGTGCAGACTTCCTCACGTTGGTCTTCTCATCCCTGATCCTCTTTTTCAGCATTGCCATGACACATCTTTCTGTTACAGAAATGCCCCAGTCATTAGTCTGAGAAAGACTACATAGTATATGACATCTCATCACACAATACCAAGGAAAATATTCTCATCTAAAGGATTTATTAATTAGCTTGTTTTAAATCCTAAGAAATCAGAGTATAAAATGATGTAAAAATAGAAGAACATTCAAATAATTAGATATTCATAACAATGCAAAAGGCAGAGTTATAATGTTAAAAGAAGGCATAAATCCTGGAATATTAAAAATTCAGTTTTAAATCCCGATCTCATGTCTATAATTTTGAATGACTTATTCAGATGTTCTATTTTGTTTAGCTACAAATGAGAATATCTAAACCATATGATTTCTTTAAGTCTAAATAAAATAATATAAATATATAACAGCATCTTTAAAACTTCTCAATTACAGGCCCCTTTACACTATTAAAAGTTAGTGAAGACTCCTAAGATCTTTTTAAAATGTGACTTACACATTTTAATCTAAATTAGAAATTGAAACTGAGAACTGTAAAAAGATTTAATAATTTATTTTTTAAAAGGCATGTTACTATAAATAGTATTATTTTTTAATATTTTCTAAAACAAAAAGAAATCAGTGAAAAGAATGGCACTGTTTTACATTTTTGCAAACTCTTTAATGTCTGGCTTAATAAAAGACAACTAGATTCTCATTTCTGCTTTGCCAAAATCTGTCACAATTTTATTTCATGGGATCTCTGGAAAACTTCAATTTACACTTATGAGAAAATCGAGTTGCAGAAGGTAAATGATGTCTTAATATTATTATGAAAAAAGTATTAACTTCAAAGACCTGTTAAGGTGGTTTAGGGACTTTAAAACACTTTGACAACTGCTGGTTTACAAGAAAGCAAGTTAAAAAATTAACTAGAGAATGGAAAACAATAGAGAAAACAAATGAAATTAAAAAGTAGCTTCCTTGAAAGAAAACAAAATTAATAAAACTTTTAGCTAGACTGACTAAGAAAATAAGAGAGATGATTCAAATTACTAAAATCAGGAATGGACAAGGGACATTACTACCAAACTTACAGAAATTTAAACAAAAATTGTAAAAGAGCAATATGAACAATTTTTTGTTAACAAATTAAGTAACCTAGATGAAACAAATTTCTACAAATATATAAACTACAGAAATTGACTTAAGAAGAAACAGAAAGTCTGAATACTCCTATAAGTAAATATATGAAATTAGTAATCAAAAAACTTTCCAACGTGCACAAAAGCCCACAGTTTACTGACAAATTCTACCAAATGTTCAAACAAAAACTAACATCAATCTATATACACATATATGTGTCCATCCCACTGCTCCCTCCTTAAGAGATGAAACTGTCTTTTATTAAAGTCTATATCCACAATGCCTAGCATAGGTTAGGAGGGACAAGGTAAGATTATAGAATAAACTAATAAAGTGAATTATATAATTGATCTTCTATATACATATTCTTTCTCTTTTTTTCCCTCTCTTATCTATTTATCCATCTTTTAAGGTCACTTATCCAAAATTAATCCTACAGACTCTGACAACAGTTCTCTGTGAAAGATAGGGAAGGTGTTAGGACTAGACAGTGACAATTAGGGAGTTTGTTGACTTCCATGTCTTAGGTTTTACAGCTATTTGGTAATAGAATTGCATAAGAATTCGGACAACCTCTAATTTCTAATATAACATGGTGGGAAAAGTAATGAGAATGAAAAATAAGAACAAGATTGGGTAGCATAGTATTTGCTCATCAATTCCCTGCATTTTGTGATGACTTTTCTCCAAACATAAAATTAATCCCTACTGCACTTTCCCTAGTAACTGGTGCTTTTTTGGTTGGTAATTCCAAGAGTTCACAACAAATGACTTTAATAAGAAATAAAATATTTGCTAATACTCTCTTAAGTGTTACAGAAATACTAGGGTTCAGTATATGATAAGTGGTATGTAGGTTATTCTTTATCTTAAGATGAAAGATAGCATAGTACAAGGACATCAATTAAGGATATAATAGAAATTACTCCGTTTTTAAGGAAAAAAAAGAGTTGTTCCAATGCTTAAGGGTCAATTATTCAGAAAATAATCCAGGTTTTTAGACTCTACTTACAGTTGTCTGAAACCCAATAGTTATTACTCATCTGATTCGATAAAATCTGACATACCCCTCGATCCAACTGTGTCACCACCGCTGTCTGTATTGATCAACCCTGAGCCTCCTGAAGGATTAAGTGTCTGCTTCTGACAGGAAAAGGCTTAAAAAAATAATAAAAAAAAGTCTGTCATTAAAGTAAAAATTTGTTACACCTTTAATAATATAAGCATGTCATATTGAACATTTACATTATCACATAACTACTGAAATAAAGTTCAATTTCTTTGATGAAGAAAAAAGTGCTATATTAAAATAGGTAAATATGGAGACAGAAAAACATTTCAAATATCCAGTGAATCCTTAAATAAAAAAGACAATTATTCAATATTTAAAAATATATTGACCTATTACCTGATGAATTTCTCAGTGAAGTACCAGAGTGGCTCTCTATTCCCGAAATTGTAGAATCTAAAAATAAACAGGTAGATAAGAGGGGAAAAAAGTCATAATAGCATACACCTGAGTAAATATTCACAGAGGAAGAAAAACCAAGATAATTTGGCCAAAGGAAAGGCAGGTTCTAAACTGCTGAGAATTAGTAATATTCTCCTTGGGCATGCATTTGAAATTGTATTTGAAATGCATTGTTGGGTATCAGGCTCAATACAGCCGATACCCAGCAACGCAAAGTAGTAGTGAAGGCAGCCCAAAATCTCATTTCTAAAACATGAATGTGTGAAATACTTAAAAAGGCCTCTGAAATGTCTCTTGCTTATCTAAAAACTTATTCAACAATAAAATATACTGAAATAAGTTTATGAGGATAAAAGTACATCATACCACTATTATTTTTGTCACAACAAAGAATGATTCCCTCTAGTCCAATTGCTTGACAAGCATTAGAACAGGCCCATTACTCGATAGTCACTACACTTACTGTTAATCAGAAATTCCAGTATGCTCTCTGATGAAGTGGTAACAGACAACTCCAGGCAATGTGCAAAACTGGACAATGCCTTGCTGCGGACAGTAGGTGCCTTGTCTAAACAACGGTCAAACATAATATCCTGTACCAAGAACTTGTGCTTTAAGAACTTCTGATGATCCAAAGAGATTGTGTTATCCACCTCTCTTTCTGGCAATTCCAAAAGAGCTAAGGCAACATCAAGAGTAAAAACCCTGTGTGGAATCTGGTAAAGCAAAATGACGAGAAGCTCCATCAGATAGGAATAAAAAACAAAAGGTCCCACATGTATTCAGATCTGGCTGTCATTAGAAGGTTGCAGAGCAAGGAACAAAGATTTTATGCACATGTATCTCCTACCTTGGAACTTCGTGAATATTTGTAAAGCCAGGCAATGAACATAGCATATTCCCCACAAGGAAGTTTGCTGAGCAGGTGGACCAGGGACTGAGCTGCATAGGTCCGATACTCTGATTTATCTACCACCTGAAACACAGAAGATGAGAAGCTCTAGAGCCAATTTCCATCTGGACAACTGAAACATGCTGTAATATAAATGGAAAATTAGTGAATGTTACTATAACTAGTTCAGTGATCTTTAGTGTTACAGAAATAACTAACAAATTTTAGGTTTTAGACCCATCTGAAAACTAACCTGTAAGAAATTTATAAGCCCTCTCCTCAGAAATATAAATTCAGCCTATAATTGCAGAAAGTTTTATTGGTCCCTAAGATCCATAGAGTTCTAGCTAAGAATCATCTGTCCAAACTATTATAAAAATTTAAGTGATAATCATAAAAATTTGAAAATTAAGTGGGTATTTGGTGATATTAAGGAATTTCTGTTTTTTAGATGTGTTAATATTGTATGATGTTTTTAAAGAGTTCTTATCCTTTAGAGATACATATCAATATTTATATATAAAAGAATATGATAAAATTTACTTTAAAAAAGAATCCAGTGTGCTTAAGTATTGGAGGAATTACACCTTTTAGTATTACAAGTGACACAAAATTGTTGAAGATGGGTCTCATCACCCTATTCTCTCGATTTCTTTATCTATTTGAGAATTCCAGAGTGAAAAGATTTTTTATTCTCAAAAGAACACCGTGTTAGGGAAATATCTAGGGAATATATTAAATAAAACTGTGTTTGGTAATAATACAGACTCATTCCCAAGAACAAAAACACACAGACACACACACATAATGTACCTTCATGTACATAAT